>OY365807.1:16744610-16827110 GCA_959347315.1 Bimastos eiseni
CCCACCCTCGCCAGTCCACCCACATTCTAAGGTATCAATAGCACCACTAGCAGCAGCACCAGCCACTTATCTAAAGCTTAAAGGAATTTCAAGCAACATATTCCGACATTTAGGACCAGAAACACGCTAATCAATGCGCTGCATAAATCAGCCGACGCTTGATGGTTAATGGAAAGAAGCAATAACAAGACATGGGTTGGTCTCTTTCGGACGATAACAGCCACGTTTAATGCAGCATCCTAAACATCTTAATGAATCCGATTTACGTAGGCCTATTATTTATTTTATGACCTGGTTTTGTGTGATTTTCTCACCAGATACCGACCAGATGTGGTCAGTATCAGCAGCAACAATTAAAACGCATTGGATGTTATCAGATTTGATTGAAATGAGACTGCTTCGTGTAAATACGACCAAATTCGATTCTTGAGAAAGACGGACGACGCGAGGTCATTGTCCTGTTGTCACATCTTATGCATATATTGATTCCAAACTGATCTGTGTGTGCCATGATTGAATAGACAGTGGTTGAAATGCAAATAGCAACTCTGTAAATGTGTCTAAGAAGTTACCGCCACCTATTTTATTCGCTACCGTCATTGTAAACACTGAGCTTATTATAAGCTCTTCAGCAACGATGTGATGAGCCTAGACTACTGCAACGTTTCAGCCTTTTTAATGATCTGCATGTATGTTCAATGTTCTTTTTAACAGTCTAGCTACACTAGGGCCTAGGCAGGACCGCGCTTTCTCAGTGTTTGCCACGTTGGCCCAGAATGGCCATCCTCTCAGGCTCTCAGTGACGGCCTTTGGGGGGTGGCGACGTCGGGCGACAAGAGCGTCGAGCGAGTTGGTTACTTAGATTTGTCACGATTAAGCCATTTCCACATTTTAAGAGGGCGCTCTGAAAAGCTCCGCCAAAGGGCGCCAAGGAGGCTAAGACTGACACTGCTCCCTTTCTTGAGTTACGTTAGCCGTGATGGAGTCGGAAGCACCTTTGAGTAGGTTTCTTTAATTGGCGCTGTATAAATGCTCGATATGAATGAATGATTGAACTAGAATAGAGTACCACGCTGCAAGGCTGTCTTGGTCTCTCGACCGGAGACCATACTACGTTTGGTCTTCGTTGTCCTCTGTTGCTTCTGGTATTTGACCTGCTGCCACTCGTGATGTACAAAACATATATGCAAATAATTGCCATCTGAGTAATCATGGACGGTTGAACCCTGTGGATCTGTTAAAGGTCGATTTAATCCTCAATCAGCATCTGCCGGACATTATGCTGTAGGTCCTACATGTCTGGTCTTTGGCTGCAGACACCCATTCGCGATCATTGAACCCACCATTTGCAACTCTCGATTGCCTATGCTCCTAGCTCACCATTGTATCAGTTATGCAGCTACTTAGTGCTTTAAATGACAAGAGTATAATTATGTACCTATGCAGGCCCTATTTTTGCATGTCTATGTGGTTAAGGCATTCATCAATGAAACTACTAGGCCTACTACTTTATTCATATGAGATAAACTCTTCATCTGTCAACTCCTCATTTGCTTCGTGTTTGTCAATTAGATGCCGAACTTCGAAACGAGTTCCAAACTTTAGCGTCGTCCAATGACAGCAAACTTAATTATTCATTTCGTCAACAATTTAATATTAAAAATATTTAGAAATGATCCTCTCGGACCGCATATACCTCTACCGTCTTACCTTTTCACACTATGTGTTTCAAATACTTGGTATTTATTAGCTTAGTTGAGTGCAATAATTCAAGTATACTTTTGTATCGTGATCAAGAAAACCGTAAGACAAACGAGTAGTTAAATTCTTAATGGTGTGTAAGCGTGTGATGGTGGCGCCACGGGTGTAGTGTAGACGTCCAATTAACGTAGACATCTGGTGTTACCTTGTGATGCTTTCTTTGCAGTTGACTGAGAGCAGAGGTCTATCCATCATAGAGCGTCCCGAGAGACTCCTCGGATATGGTCCTCAAATGAACATTCGAACATTTGTCAAACTAATGGCTTATAGGGCTCAACGTCAACGGGTCTGACCATCGTGAGATTTCATTGGAGACTGGATGCCACTAATCTAGTACTCCTGGCAATTATACTGATCCCATTAAACAACGTGTAGTTAAACAATTCTTCGTCATGGCGCCGTCTGAATCTGTTTACGATTATATGAGGCAATTGTAATCGAAAATTCAAAATTTATGCAGCGCCACTATGCAGCTAGGCGCATAATACCAGCTTGTTTAGGAGTGTTGTGTCTTATCAGATGACGAGGTCCTGTTCGGAGAATCTGTAACATTAGCAATTACAATTCCTTCCATTTGACACTCACTGAGGGACTTACAGTGTAATTAATTAAGTAAAGATGTAAACCAAATAATTAAGGGCCACAATCGCTACATAACAACACATGAGCCACACAATCAATGTCTTGTACGTATGGTTCAAAAGCCGACACTTGGGCTTTGAATCGTCCGTGCGGTCGTTAGTAGCAGAAGAGAAATAAGGGCGCCGTTCTTTTTTGGCTCACGGCGTACTTTGAAACGCATTGTCTTGCAGAAATCAATCAGTAGACAATAATTACTCAATCATTCAAACACAATGACCGTACCTTATCTGAAGACAAAGTCAAGACAAAGTAGCAAACCACCATCGATCAGTATAATTTAGGTCACTGACAAACAACGTCAGGCCACTGATCCACTTCATAGAACGCTAGAAAACAATGCACAATTGCTTTGTCATTGTTATCGATGATAAGCTCCAGGTATCTTCTTGTTAATTAAGTCGAGCGGTCCACTTGTTCAGAGTCGAGTCTAAAACATCGATATCTGAACGCGTCAGACGAATATTCAACAATAATAAACGTATACCCTACATATGCCTAAAATTGTTTCGAATTCTCTGCATCAGCATAATATTAATTTTTATTTGAGAAATTAGACGACGCGGATGTTACGTTTAACAAGATAAACGCTTTCCACGTCTGTATTCACAAGTCGATGTCTATAATGTATAAAAGTCATAAAAGAACATATTTTAAAATATAAATTAACTACCAGTGAATTATGCACATTAATACCTTTATTCGCACGTGTTACAAGTATAGTTGAACACTCTTCTTATGTTTGCTGGGTTTGCTCACATATTCGTATAGGCTCCTATGTTTACATAACAAGACAATTACATGCAGCAGACGTAGGCCTATACTTAGGTTTCGAAGAGTTTAAAAACTGTTGCGTGCTCGTATACATAATAAATGTGCATTATATGTGCATACGCGTATACATGAGTAAATAGCAATAGCCTTTATTACTCCATTGGCAAAATGCACACTGTGACATCAACATTGAATGTAAAGTAATATGTAGAAGTAAAGCTATTGTATAGTTATAATAATGTAAGGATATTTAGAAAATAGTAATGATACTTGTCAATAGGTGTATAGCATCACGATTAGGAATCCATTTCATATATTATAATTTAATTACTTTGTTAATTGATCCTATAAAAAATTAAAAATTTAAACTTTTATGCACGAGCATGCGAACATTTGAGCGTCCGACCTCTCTGTCATATATTATACGTAGTCCGTGTTTGCCATCAAAGATTTCAGTTCATGTTGTAAAAGATTTCGCAGTCACAATTAGGCAAACAAGACAATTCACTGGACAGTCGATGAGACAATTTACGGGTCAATTCAATGGGAAATTCACGGAACTATTCATGAGACAATTCGAGAGACAATTCACGAGATAATAATTATTCAGCACAGGTCTTCCTGACAATAGAATCCATGGTTACTCTTCAATATCTACATTTATTCACTTCTTGGAACATTTCTGTTTTAATTTCAAACTTGAGGTATCTCCAGTGGTCGACTTCAGCAACTGGATTTCTTTTCAGCATCAACTTTCAAACCGTTCCTATAAGCCTGGGAGAATGCTCTTAATAGAGGTACATGAAGTGCGCGCGCGCACGCATACACACACACGCGCGTACACACTTTTTCATAATATTTTCACAAAATCTAAGTTCATTTATATTATTAAAGGCCCTAATTAAGAAAATGTGGTTAGCGACCATTGCAACGATTTAGATGCTTACTTACTCTGCGGACGTCAGTACGCAGTTATAGGGCCTAATGGATGACCCCATTTATCTAAGGTGATTGGGACTGGCGTCTGTATATTAGGCCAATTTGTTGAAAAAATTCACATTACATGCTAGCGATTTTAATGCGCTCTCTAACTTTCTCAGGTACCCAATAAATTTCGGATAATGTGCAGATGGTTTGCTCTGCAGTCCGGCAATTAGATCACTTCTGTCTGAATAGTAGCAGACGACATCGCAGCAGTTTTTGCGGCAGTAGTTAACGTTGCAGTAGGCCGATATGACGTCATGGCAGATGACGTAACGTCAGATTATTTGGCTGCTGTTTGACGTGAGTGAGGAGAGATGGTGGCAGTGTAAGCAGACGCTATCTGTCTCTCCAGACATCATTAGCAACTCAATCTAAGCGCCCGATCGACGACGCACACACCGACCAACCGACAGACCGACAAACGTATCAACACGTGAGGCCAATAAACGCCAGAACACGTGGGCTCATTTCGATTGCGCCGCTATTGGCAGGCAGGCAGGCAGGCAGGCAGGCAGGCAGGCAGGCAGGCAGGCAGGCAGGCAGGCAGGCAGGCAGGCAGGCAGGCAGGCAGGCAGGCAGGCAGGCAGGCAGGCAGACAGACAGACAGACAGACAGGCAGGCAAAAAACGGGAAAAAGGGAATGACAGTGAAAGCTGAGATATGAAATTATGAATAAAAGGGAGAGGAAAAGTAGACAGAATTAAAGAGATTAGAGAATATACGTAGAGAGAGACAAGGAGGCATACAGATAGAAACAGAGGAACATCAGGATGGGTAGAGAACCGAATAATGTCATTAGCAGCAGAGCTGACGTGTTCCTGAACTAATGAAGATGCCCGGAAAACTGATATCACAATAATAACACGACGCAACGACTCCAAAGCAGCGATTAAGAGGAAACTTCTATGAAGAAAGTGAGCGTCGTTGGAACACAATCACCCCACACTTACCCATCGATCGCTATTTCACCTCTGCTCTGAATCGCCGCCTTTCGCCTTTTGTGGAACGAAGTCTTTGATGTATCTAATTTAATGGTGCGCCGCAGTTTCTGTTTATGTCACACCCATACCACCACCTGGCGATGGGTGATCGTTAGCGGTGCAGAATCCTCCTCTCCTTTCCTCCCTTCCTCTTCCAACCTTCTTTTCCTCCGCTTCCACATCCTCGTCGTCATCGACATCCTTCTATATAGCGGATGGAAAGCGAAGCGCGCGCTGCGTGCAGCAGCCGAAAACCATGGTGGATTATTTATTGGAGTTTTATAGTTTTACGACGGCGGTTCTCGTCCTTTGATGCGCGCCGCCTTTCGCTTGGGCGGCCGCATCTTCAATGGCGGAGCGTCGTTTGATCCGGCCGCGCTATCTAGTTAAGCTCGTAAGAGGTATACCTAAAGACGAGTTTTCGACGACGCACGACGATAACAATGCAACGATGGAGTCTTTTTACGGAGTCAATTTGAGCGGAGAACGGTTATGTACAGATCGAAACGACAGACAGACAGACAGACAGACAGACAGACAGACAGACAGACAGACAGACAGACAGACAGACAGACAGACAGACAGACAGACAGACAGACAGACAGACAGACAGACAGACAGACAGACAGACAGACAGACAGACAGACAGACAGACAGACAGACAGACAGACAGACAGACAGACAGGCAGGCAGGCAGGCAGACAGGCAGGCAGGCAGGCAGATAGAAAGAGGAAAGAAGGCCTCAGAAGCCTTATAGAACAGGTCCGATTCGAAAAGGTCTTGTAGGGATAATTGACACTGAGTCTTTGATCTGGCCAAATCTTGCTTCATTGACGCTGGGTCGATAAACGTTAATGGTCCGATAGGCGCATGCGCAATGGACACGCGCATAGTCACGGTCTGCTCAGGATCTCCTATAAACTGCCTCTGCCTCTGCCGCTCTTCCGCTGCCTCTCTGCTGCTGCCGTTGCCTCTGCCTCTGCCTGTGTCTCTGGCTCTGGCTCTGGCTCTGTCTCTCTCTGTCTCTCTCTGTCTGTCTGTCTGTCTGTCTGTCTGTCTCTCTGTCTCTCTCTCTCTTTCTCTCTCTCTCTCCAGCCCAGCCCAGCCCAGCCCAACCCAACACTCCTGCACTGCTTTCATCTATAGAGCTCGCACTCCGATTAATTGATTCAGCCAATGAATTTAAGTACTTTAGTCAATTACAAGCATATATATCTTGTTTTGTAGCACTATTACTTTCATAAAAAATAATGATCCTCATACTATCGATACTAAATATTAGCATTGTTATGGATATTATTGTTTTCATTTTAATTGCTACATATTTAAATGCCATTGATATTACAAATTTTAGAAATGCTTCGAAATATTATGATTACCATAGTATAAATTTCACAATACAAACAAGTAAATGTTAATTTTTCATTATTTTTGATTCTAGGTTAACATTAAGGTTTGCTAATGAAAAGATTTGTTTTATTGTTTACTGTTTAAGAGTTAATTATTAATCTATCATTAGTTGTGATTAAATGACATTGTATTGGGCAATTAGTTATTACAGGTTCAAAATCAATGGAATAGAATAATATGGAATGGAATAGAATAATATGGAATGAAATAGAATAATATGGAATGGAATAGAATAATATGGAATGGAATAGAATAATATGGAGAGGAATAGAATAATGTAGGTTGGAGTAGAATAATGCAGAATGGAATGGAATAATATAGAATGGAATAGAATGACATAAAATGGACTAGAATAATAAGGAATGGAATAGAATAATATGGAATGGAATAGAATAATACAGAATGGAATGGAATAATAAGGATTGAAATAGAATAATGTAGCATGGAATAGTACACAATGGAATGGAATAATATGGAATGGAATAGAATAATACAGAATGGCGTACGTTACAGACGAAAGAAGGAGTTTCTTAAGATCAGTTTCCATCGTCACACGACATACGCAGCATACGCATCATACTGCTGTAGATCTTTCGTCGGTTTGTGTCAGCTTTTTTTTTAATCTCTACTCACTGGCACTGTCAAAGTAAAAGCAGTGGAGCCGGTGTAGAAAGCTAAATTAACTTCCCGAATGAATTAACTCCCGAAGTGGTTTGTACCTAGGATATATTGACTCTGGAGTTAATTGTTCCTTGGATAAAAACACTTCCCTCTGCGAATAAACACTCCCGGGGAGTTAATTCTACCTAGGACAAACCGACTATCGGGGAGTTAATTCTTCCTAGGATAAATTGGAGGGCGGGTGTATTTGGCCCACTACACCGGCTCTGAATATATCTAAGAAACCACTGTGCATTGTGCATTGGAAATGCACAGAGCTGTTGAATGCCATGTATGCTGGCTTATAAATTATATGGCCATAATGTCTTATGACAAACAACAGAGCCGTCCAAGGACCCTCAGTATCAGGGAGCCCATTCAACGGCACTTACATTTTGAGGAGCATGATAAAGTTAATTTTTTTAGTTTCATTTTCATATCACTTCCAGAAAACTCGGACTGGCAGGTGTGTACATCTGTGTATATGAGTTGCTGCATGGGTGAACCTTCATCCTGGCTCCTATCACTCGCGGCGGTTCTATATAGATAGCCCGAAGGTTCGATAATCCGAAGAAAGGTTTCTAATACAAAGATTTTCGGATTATCGTACCTTCGGACAATTGAGTCTTCGTACTATCGAACCTTCGGACTATGAAACGGTCCCCCTCGCGGCATGGGCAGAAGGGCCCAACATTACCTCCTGTCCAAGGGTCCATGCACAGGCTCTTAATCCTGGTCAAGTTCTATTTTTTAATATATATGCATTATTCTATATGCTATATATGCAATATTGAATTGTATTATTTTGTGCTGTTACTGATCTCTATGTCTGTATATTTGTATGAGTCTTATAATGTGTTTGCATTGTGGTAGCATGTATGTGTGTCTGTGTGTATGTGTGTGTGTATGTGTATGTGTGTGTATGTGTGTGTATGTGTGTGTGTCTGTGTGTCTGTATGTATGTATGTATGTATGTATGTATGTATGTATGTATGTATGTATGCATGTATGTATGTATGCATGTATGTATGCACATATGTGTATACGACTTCTCTAATTAAACCATGACGATAGGACAGATGAGGTTTACCAATCACAGCAAAAGTTGTTTTTTTATAATGAATGACAATAATTGATGAAGGTTGAAATAGAATAGATATACATCCGCCCCTGGTAGAACTCGGCCAGTGCCAGTGCCACGCCTGGATAAAAAAGGAGGGCGACGATAATGATTTTTGTTATCACACAGCGTCGTTAAACTGCAACTACTTGTTCAGATTCTGCAAGAATCGACCTGCTGTTGACGTCACAATGAACTCGGTCAGCTGACTCAGAAGTGGACTTTGGACTTTGTGGTCAGTCAATTCCAGATAACACGTCCATCAAAGCAGTGACGCAAATTGAATCTAGCGCCACATAAACCCCAGGTCTTCGTTAACGAGTAACAACAGTCTCAGCAACCAATCGCAATAAGATGGTAGTTAATCTCGAACTGAAAGCGCGGTCTCATCCCCCGCACCGCCTGAGTCACATGACTGGTCGCTGTGAATCGGCGCCGACTTTTTGGCACCAAACTTCTGTCGCGAAGGAAGATGGCCAGCGATTTTCTGAGTATACACGCGGATGGACTGGTACAGATTCTGAGAATGAGATCACGCTCATCGCTTCAGTAGCAGCAGCAGCAACTTAGCTAAGCTGGTGGGTCCTGCAGATGGGACAACCGGTGGTCAGGATAACTGGAAGTCTGGCGGCATTTATCCAGAATACGACGGTGCCACTCCTAAGTACGACGATTACGAGGGGCTGACGAAAAGTTGGCTTTGACGTCGTCGATCAGAATTGTACTCAACAGGTGGTCGATGAGTTGAGAGGGACCTTGATGCCCATGTGTGGCGGCGGCAATTCTTAAGGAAGCACTTTCAATTGCACTAATATGAAACACACCTTTTTGGAACTGCATGCTATACATATAGAAATCACTGTGTCAGAGTAATTTCATGCATGAATGCATGGATACAACCATATGCAAAAGAATGATGCATTCTTATACATACACACACATACATGTATGCATGCATTCAAACATACATATAAACATAATTTATATACTTACGCGCATAAGTATACACGCATACGTATACGTACGCTCATATACATGCAAACAAACATGCGAACATACATGCGAACATACATGCGAACATACACTCATACACATATGTGCATTCACACATGATCCAAATACCACTTACTATTTGAGAGATAACATATCGATGTGAAGAGCAGCCCGTTGGCCACTCCGGCCATGGTCACTGAACTCCGTTTGATATACTTTAGAGGAGTGGCCTTGGAGTGACCTTAGACGAGTTGAGGTAAATCCACTGAGTGAAGGAGGGCAGAAAGGTGTTGAAATGGCTTATGCAATACGCATAAGAGTTTAAGAGTAACGCTGGAAAAATGACAAGTTCTATTTTTTTACCCGGACAAGAACTCTGTAAAAGCAGATTATTTTGAAACAGCGTCTTATAAGATAAATGGATGGCTGACTTACTGACTAACTGACTGACTGACTGTGTATATAGACCTAACTGACTGACTGACTGACTGACTGCCTGACTGCGTGCATAGATTGACTGACTGCCTGACTGACCGACTGACTAACCGACTGGCTGGCTGGCTGACTGACTGACTGTGCATAGATTGACTGACTGACTGACTGACCGACCGACTGGCTGGCTGACTGACTGACTGGCTCACTGACTGACTGACTGACTGCCTGACTGACTGCGTGCATCGATTGACTGACTGACTGACTGACTGACTGACTGACTGACTGACTGACTGACTGACTGACTGACTGACTGACTGACTGACTGACTGACTGACTGACTGACTGACTGACTGACTGACTGACTGACTGACTGACTGACTGACTGACTGACTGACTGACTGACTGACTGACTGACTGACTGACTGACTGACTGACTGACTGACTGACTGACTGACTGACTGACTGACTGACTGACTGACTGACTGACTGACTGTGTGCATAGATTGATTGACTGACTGACTGACGTTTTCCCGGAGCTAATTCAATCGCACTCTGGACGAACATGAACGAGCGTATTATTATTAGAGCCAAAGTGTTACAGGACCTTAACAACAAAGTGGTTAATATCTACGCACGTATAATAAAATCTACTCATGCAATGAATGAATGTCTGTCTATATATATATAATATATATACATATGTATTATATATATTTATTTGCGTGTATATACACATATATTAATGCGCGTGTAAAATTAGCACATACTTATTTGATCATATATTATTGTTATTAGGACGAGTAGCTGACTCATATACTTCCCTTGACATCTATACATGTGCTGTACATGTAAAGGCCTATTTAAATGCTATGTTTATTTAGAACCGAGGAAAGGATAATACTTCACACAAAAGAACACCCTATACAGATGCACAAATATACACAAACACACACATTTATTCTATAGCACACGTATATAATTATGGGCTGCATTCATACATGCAACTGCATATTCTAATCTATATTCGTTTTGTGGAGAAGCTGCTTAGAACGTCGGAAGAGTGATCTCGCTAATGTGAAAATCTCTAACACCCACATTTCAACACCCGCTCTCCTCCAAAGGAAACGTTTACACGAAGTCTCGACTCGGCAAATAGAAAAATAGAATCTCCTGAAACGGATTATTCGGTGGAGCGCCCCGCTGGTCGCCGAACTAACGCCGCTAGGTGACAAACGATAACAAAGAAAGTAAGCCGTGGTCGTCTCGTCGAATTTCGTTTACTATATCTGGCTCCGATTCAAGACTGCACGAATGTGTAGATGGGGCAGTCACAGTCAAACAAGTGGTGGGTGGTAACACGGAATCGTTGCAAGCTGCCTCAAAGCCAACGGCCGTCTCGTTATAGGCGACGAGAAGGCGACAGTTAAGACTAGGCGAGTTTCATTTTAGCCAAACCCAATGGCCAGTATTTAGCCGTTTAATCAAAAGTAATGTGAAAGCTGCGGTAGAAAATATGCAATTATATAGATATATGCTATATATATATATATAATTTATCTATATAATTTATAATTACCTAAATCACGTGTCCATCTGTTTGAATGTGTGATCGTCTGTCCGAAGGCGCGTGATTGGACAGCGCGCAAACCCTGTCTGAATTTGTCCAATTTGCGTTTCAAAAAGTTTTATTCACGCCTGTGTAACTATATTTGGAGTTGTTAAGATTAAATACATCGTGTAATGTAAGTATATTTGCAGTTATTAACATGAAATTAATTGGATGAAACTTGATTTTGAATCGGTTGAATCGCCGTCACTAATATAGGCCTACGGGTGTAAACAACGTTTTACAGAGGGCGTTTCACGGATAAACATTGCGACGGCCGCAGTTGCTGTCGATCTTTCCACAGTGCGTATAGTCTGTCTTTCTGTCTGTGTGTGTGTAACCTATGATGCATAATTATGTCAGTATGTATGCATGTATTGAATTACCATAATTCAATCTGAACCTAGGCCTAAGCAGAGCAGAGTCGTATACGACTCAGATCTTCAATGGCTTGCCACTCGTATAATATGAGAGTCGCATACAGTTGAACAGCAAGGAGTCACTCGTGAACACGTCACTCTTAATAAGCACGCGACAATCCGATTTGTCCCAGGGACTCCGATGAAAAGAACAGCCTATTGATACCCTCCGCGAAAACAGTCAACCAATGAGCAGCCAAGGCGCCACAGCCCCCCCCCCCTCGTAAAGGCAATCCTCCTATTATTCTCCCTCCCTCAGTAGAGGAGATCCTCCCATTATTCTCGTCAAAGGGGTATTGAGAGGAGGGGTAGGTAACACACGTGTGGTAGGTATGTATACGTTGATCAGGTTGTCTGCGAACTGATATTGCCGGGCCTCCTATATAGCTCATAATTAGTCTCCTAAATAATGATAAATATAGAACGGTTGCGATTGTCGACGACAGCGACATCTTGAGATTTTATCGCCGAGCCCCTCTTCAAATGACACTTGTATTCAACCGTCGACAGGTTGGACAAACAGGTTGTAGCGTCACCCGACCGCACATTGCGCTGGCTGCCAATTAAGACACTCAGTCTTCTCACCATTTTTCTAAAGTCCTGCTCCCTTCCACAGCGCATGGCAGACTTGCTTTTAAAAAAATTGACTCGAAAAGTTGTCCAATAAATAGCGCACAAATACTGTGACCCGAAGACAGATACTGGCATCGTAGCGTAGCCATTAGAGATCACACGGATCACTGCATGGATCACTGCATGATCACACGTAAATGTCTCCTTGCGGAATCACGCTAATTGACTCATTGTCTCTCTTTCTCTTCCGTCGGGTGTGTGCCGACGATGAGGTTTTTACACGACGGCTCCATTTCTGTACAGTAAGTGTGATTATTGCCAAAAGTGATCTCTATAACGTCTGTGTAGATTTCACAAGGCATCAACTGATGGCACTAACAGATCAATCAGACTGCAGCCTATTATACCCTGCAGAAACAATTTGAAGGTTTAAGAGACAGAACAGAGCGAACAGAAAATGAAAGAGAATTTCGTGATCTGGTCCAACAACCGAACATTTTCGTTTTGAAATGTAACAGACTAGTTATAATCTAACAGTTACAGTTTGAGGCATGACCAGAGAGACTAAGAACTGGTTGTAAATATCGTGGTTGACCAGTCCTACAATAGAAAAGAAATGTAATTTGATGATAGCGTCCTGCTTACAACTAATTCAAAAGTGCACACACACGCCTCGACGGCGTAACTGCAGTTGTACTGCAGAGCAATTGTGCGCGAAGGACTTGCTCAAGGTCCCTACACAGTGACAGACGCCTCGGACGAGGGTCGAACCCGCACTCTCAACGCTACAAGCCAAACGCTCTAACCAACCGGTCACCATAACTGTGTAAATTATACCGGTCGCATGGTCACGCGTAGTGTCTGCATGCAAACAAGATTAGTTGTTTTCATGAAAATTAATGTGTCTGAAACTTCCTGTCACAGTGAATACATCAACCAGACACCGTCTAAAATTGCATCAGCCGTGTGGACCGCACAGTGTATCGGTCCTTTGGACTTCGTCGCTGCCTACGAGTGTTTAATGATGTCTAATGAAATACTATGTCTGTCTGAATGTATCTGTGAGTCTGTCTGTTCGCTCGCCTCCGTCACCCTGCTATAAGGCGGCTTTGCTAATAATTGCTCCATTTCGCCGAAACTTGGAACCGCGTCTAATTGAAAGCTTATGCTCGAAGGAAGGACCGTGTGTTTATTTTACATTTAGGTCTTTATATATAGACTGCGAATAACTATTCACAGACTGCATAAATATTTCGATGCATGGAGAAGAAATCTCATACTTATGCAACGCTTCTACATTCACTTCTTTCCCATAAATAATCCCTCGTTATAACGAAGTCCATTATGTTTTTGAAAGCTTATACAGAAATGCATGAATTTGTCTTCGCCTTTTGTTGGAATGTCTTCGTGTGTGTATTCCTACTTCTTAACCTACAGCTACATTGCACGAAAGCTTAATTATGTTAGAAAGAGAAACACAATGCGTGTTGTTCCTGATATAATGTGTTCTGAAAAGGATAATAACAAATTTTCTCGTAGAATCGCCGACGACGTTGAGCGCTTCACCGACAGAAGGGGGGAAGCACTTTGGTCACGTGACCACAACTCGAGAGACGTACTTCGGTCTATTTCCGGTGCCTATGAGTTGGCTTCCGGTCTAGAATTGAATGTCTTGTGGAATCAAAGGCTAAAACGCTGCTCTGAAGTGACTTGCGAACCGGTTCAGTCAGTTTGATGACCATTCGATTGCCTTTGTATTGAGAGAGCGTTTAACTTTTGATGATGGTTGAGTAGTTAGTGTTCTCAATTTGACAGCCATATAATGGGGAGTTCTAATCTCCGTCAAGACAGATTTCTCATGATTTCTGCTCATTTACAGACATTAGCGCTGAATCACGATTACTTTACAACACAGCGGAGATAGTCTATAGGCCCTAAATGTTTTTTCTAGTAATGGTAGGCCTAATCAATGCGAACAATGCACTATGGTGTACTATTTGGAGCGGAAGAACTTTAATTACATTAAAAGAGCAAAGAGCGTTAGATTCTTATCATTCCTTAGAATTAAATTTCCGTGGCTGGAATGGGAACAGGAGAAAGAAAAGGAAGGAAGAATGTTTAAGAGATCAACGCGAGAAATACTTTCGTTAAATAGGTGCTATATAAATTATCTAAATGAATGAATGCATTGATATTTGACTATTTATAGTAAATTAAGTTTTACAGAACAGACCGAAGGGCTTTAGGCATTTTCAGGCAGCTTATCAACTGAATAAATAAATGGATAAATGTATTTATTATTTATTTCAAAGAATGGTTAATTAGGTCAGGGTTCTGTGAGGCTATGAAATTGTGATCCAGTGAGATGAATGCGAAAGCATTTGATGACGACATCATGACGTATACTTGCTGAGCAAAATGTTACTAAGAGTTTACCCAATATCTGCGCGCTTCTTGACTATTTAAAATTATAGCGCCTTTGTGCTCCGTTAGGGTTTTTACTGTTTGGTTAATTCCGCCATTATTTATTTTTGGCATATCAATAGCTCAATTCCAGATTCCAGCTTAGGTTTTGCTCTCAGCCTAAAGAATACAGTTTTAGGAAAGGGAATAGTTTGCTGAAAATCGGAAGAAGATAAGCTTATTAAGGTTGGGAACTCGTTCCAGTTTGCAATCGAGCGCCAAAGAAGTCTTGAAAATCTTCCATCGCCATTTTTTTGCCATTATTACCTGACCAGCCAAATGTTTATAAATTATTTAAACGCATTCCACGGCATTTAGAGCCTACCATTATAATAGGTTTAGATTATGCCGGCCAGTTGGAGATACGCATGCGATTCTGCCACTGTTCACATTCTGGCAGAGCCAGTACCAAGCCTGGTTAAAGGAGGAGGGCAACGCCAGTGATATCTTATCACACAGTGTAATTAAACTATAACTATATACATACCAGATACGCATGCGACCGGTGAACCTGGGATGTTTTGCCCACGCACTATTAAGGTCTCCAGAGAAGTCGTTTCGTTTTCCGGAGATGCGAACTCAATCCTATACGATCGTAAAATCCTATACTGTTTATTCTTTTGCCAAAAGCAGTGTCTTCGACCTATACGCGTTCAATCAAATGCATGTAAAAGGGAACATATAAATATTAAAACCTCTGTCCCAAATGCCTTGATATAATAGATATTTGTCATGTATACAGTGTCTGTATAGATTTTTACGTGTCTATGCATACATAGTCTACATACAATGTTACGCCTGCCTATGTGTAGTTGTGTGGGCGTGTGTGACACTTTGTGTAGGAGTATGGATATGTGAGTGGGTGCATGTGTGTCTGTGTGTCTTCACTGGAATAACTTGAATGACTGGAATTGAGGAAATCTTAAGAAATGCTGGACTTCTTCAACTGATACATGTGAAACCAACATAATACAATTAGTCTGAACCTGCCGCCATCCGCTGGTCGGTCGATCTTGAGAGCTGCTCTCAGTTCTGGTTGTGTTCGTTTATCAGCCGTTAATCTGCCATAGCAACGGGTAATAAAATAACATTGGGGCTCATTAGACAAGCGCCCCATCTGGGCCTGACTGCGTGGGTGGTGGGGAGGTTGTCTGCATGGGTGGGGTGGACAGAAGTGAGTTTCGTTAATAAGCTTCAAATACGACAACCAGAACATGGGCATTAAATCCCCGATCGACCGAGAGACAAGAAGAGCCTAATGTTGGCTGATGCTCCTGGTGCTTTCCACTGCTTATGGCGATCGCACATAGCTGAGTATTTATTTATCGCCTTCCGAAAGACTTCAAAGGTGTTGTGATGAATAAGAGCGCATAAAAAGCTTGTCGAGCGTCTGAGAACAAATTGGTGCAACTCCTGAAAGGAGGTTCCGTTGTTCTTCGTGCAGCAAATCAGTTCCATCAATTGTCCATCTCTCATTAGTTAATTGGTTTCCATCTCAGGCTGCTTCTCCTCCTCTCTTTGTCGCCTTTCTCTATGGATCTTCGTTTCTCTGCGTCTTTGACACAAATGCTCATAGTACCTCAACCCTCCACTAAACAGTTTTCCATCTCTGTGACTTTCACTCGGATTTGTTTCGTTCTGTATGTTGGTCAGTGTTCTTCGTGCGCCTGTCTGTCTGTCTGTGTGTCTGTCTGTCTGTCTGTCTGTGTAAGTGAACGCGTGGGATTTGTGTCTGTTTGCTTCTTAATCAGTCTATTTAAGCGTCTACATGTTAGCGTGTATGTCTGTCTATGTGTACTTGTACCTGTCTGTGTCTGAGAATGAAGGTACCTGTCTCATTAGCAGCTGATGCGGCTCCTGAGACTCGCGAGGAGACGATGGCGGTCTATTTACTTAGCTGTTCTGCCATCAAATTGGGGAGGTTCCGAGAAAAGCGGGAGTAAGGTGTTGGCAATTGGCAGAGGCGTCTAATTGCATCCAATACTTAACGAGCCTAATTCAACCCACACCCGACCACATGCGCCGCATTTTACAAAGCAGAACGAATAACATAAGTGTTCATTAACATAACGTCATTTCATGTAAAGGTAAGGTAAAGTCATTCCTGGTAAGATGGGGAGTAGTGGTGGTAGGGCGGGATCTAGCATATTTGTACTTTGGCCTGTTATATACCCACTTATGACGTAATCCATTGTCCAGGAGGAATCCTAATCCCGCCCACCTGTCAATCATCCATTGCTGCGGGTGCACACTTGACCTTTGTACTGTATGCGACCTGTCAATCATCCATTGTTATCGTGCATGGCGGACCTAGCCGAAAAACCCAGCGCCATTCCTATTGGCCAACGGTAGCGTGGGAGCCAGTGCATTGTTATTGTATCAAGTATTACAATAATATTTATATTAATAAGAAATTAATTCCAATAGCGATATAAAACAGATGGTTTTATTCATTACCAGTTTTGGCGCTAGAACTTACGGATTGCATAATTAAATACAAACAGCAATTATGTGTTACACGCATATTAACAGGAGGGAATATTTTGCCGAAATCGAAAACACAAATGTAGAACATCAATGTAATGACGATGCAGATTGTGCAAAAGCAGAAGATGTCAAACAATGCGAATCCAATTCTGAATTCGACATACCTCCTTCAGCCAAGGATGCTTTGAGCGCATTTCGTCTTGCAAATCTCAAAGCAGAAAATCAAAAGTTAAGAAATATGCGCATTTGCAGAAATTACTATTTGAATGCTGTTGAATCATTGTCTCAGCCATGCGCTCATACAGTATTATGCGACTCTTGTGCAGATGTTCTTTACAAATGCCCATTATGCATGAAACGTATATTGGGCACCGTCAGAATTTACATGGTATAAAACATATATAAATTTCTTTTATAAGAACAAATACTCACTCGTCGAAATGAATCCAATTTGACAGCATCCATTTTCTGCAATAATTAGTGGCCCTAGCGGTTCGGGCAAGACTCTGTTTACGCTTAAATTTATCGATCACTTACCATATATGGTAAGGGAGATGGTCGATAAAATTCTATGGTGCTATGGAATATGTCAAGAAATATTTTACAAATGTCCGTCGGTTGAATTTCACGAAGGATTGCTGGAATTGAGCATCTTCAATAACATTTTGCTCAGCAAGTATACGTCATGATGTCGTCATCAAATGCTTTCGCAATCATCTCACTGGATCACAATCTCATAGCCTCACAGAACCCTCACTGACCTAATTAACCATTCTTTGAAATAAATAATAAATACATTTATCTTTTTATCTATTCAGTTGATAAGCTGCCTGAAAACGCCTAAAGTCCTTCGGTCTGTTCTGTAAAACTTAATTTGCTCTAAATAGTCAAATCTCAATGTAGAGAGAAAGCTCTCCTCGTTTTGGACGATTTGATGAGCGAAACCGATGAGCGAATTACACAAATATTTACAAAGAAAAGTCACCCCCGAGACGTATCCGTGTTGTATCTAACACAAAATTTGTTTTATAAAGGCAAACATACAAGAACCATAAGTCTGAACTCCAACTACTTCCTGCTGTTCAAAAAATGTGAGAGATTCGACTCAAGTTGCAAATTTGGCTAGGCCGATGTTCATAGGAAAGTCTGATTTTATGTTTGAAGCCTTCGCCGATGCTACTATGGTTCCATTCGAATATTTGTTTGTCAATCTTAGACAATACACTGATGAGAAATGTCGAATAAGAACAAACAATTTTCCAGGCGAAACGCATTACATTAATATAAAAAAGTAAGCCTATATAGCTGTTTGTAAGTATGATTCTACAGCCATGGAATAGAACAGAATAGAAGCTGTCTAAATTTTGCAAAATTGTCGTTATTGAAAAAAAAACATCGACCAAAGTGAGGAAAGAAATTTTGAAAGATTGCTGCTCCAGTCTCCTGCAATGTTTGTGCGGGTGTGCAAAAAGCCTTTTAAAAGGTTATGTTCCGCTGACAACTCATCAGAAGACTAGATTGAAGCGATTTAAGAAGAAGTCGCGAGATCTGTGATCTCAGAAAACGCACGTTGAATCGATAAAGGAAATTTTACAATCCGGAGGATTCTTAGGTGCGTTACTATCTCCAGTACTGTCGCTTCTCGGCACTCTTCTGATACCAAAGTTGATATCACAAAATGGATAGCGTCATGAATTATGCAAAGAAAAGGTTTTGGTGGAATCGAGGCAGATTGAAAAGTATAAGAAAACGATGTTGGATAAAACGCTGTCTAAATTGGATAGCGAAATGTATGAAATCTTACACAGAAACATTGCCGATGATGAAAAAGCCAAATACTATGCAAACAGTCTCAGGCGGTATTTGAATATCGATAAACCCGAAGTCGTTACCAAATTTACCTCTGAAGATGAAACTGATGTCAAAAATGTGGAAGAAGCGGCAGTGAAACAAGCGAAACAATCGACCGACATCGAAGCTCTCGTCCTAGACAGCATTCCGAAGAAGGGGAAATATCAAGCTTCACGTCTTTTGACTCATGTTAAAACAATCCAGAAGTTGCTTGGAGCGAAAAGGTGGAGCTGATTTTGAAGAATGAGACCATTCCCAAAACGCATGTCGTCGACTTGGTTAACGATTTGATGGGAAAAGAACTTCTACTCGCGTGCCAAACGGGTGGTTGGAGTTTTCCGACGCTTTAAAAGAACACAACATACCACACGAATTAATTGGGAACGAAGACAGATGGAATTATATTAACGATTGCCTGAAACCTACCAATTCTATTACTCCAAATACTGGGCGAAGATCGACCGACCATTGCTCGACTGGTGTGATTAAGTTTGCTTCTAACATCGGACGTACAAAGCCGCGAAAGCAATTGAATTGGGAACTTTATTGATGGAGTCGTATTTCGATCCGAAGCATGCAGGCAGATTGGGCAGTGTTGAGAAATTGAAGGGACATGTAAAACTTGGTTAACGAACAAGGACGCTTACACTTTGCATAAACCTGTCATATTAAAATTTAGACGTAGAAAAACTTTCGCTGAATGCATAAACGATTTGTGGCAGGTCGATTTGACCGATCTTTCTTCTTTGTCAAAGTATAACGATAAAAATAAATATCTGTTAACATGCATCGATGTATTTTCCGAGTACGCAAGGGTGCTCCCGCTCAAATCAAAGACTGGACTCGCATTGACAGAAGCCTTTCAAAGATGTTGTCTGATGATGCCCAACCCGCTCACTTGCAAACTGATAAAGGCACTGAATTCCTCAACAAGTCCTTTCAAACACTGCTGCGTAAAAATTCCATCCGTTTCTACACATCTGAAAATGATGATATCAAAGCATCTATTGTAGAGAGATTCATTCGAACGCTCAAAGCCAAAATGTGGAAACATTTCACGCACAAAAACACGCGTCGTTATAACGACGTGTAGGCCGATATCGTGCATTCCTACAATGAAGCCTTTCACAGAAGCATAGGCATGCCTCCTGCACGAGTATCTCTGGAAAATGAAGCAATTGTCAGAAATCGTCTGTCTGGCGAAAAGAAGAGAGTGCCGATTTGGAAGTATAATACAGGCGACAAAGTGAGAATAAGTAAGACCAGAATAGTATTCAAAAGGGGTCACCTATCTTCTTGGTCGGAAGAAATCTTTGTCATTACATCACAAATACCATCCGATCCCATAACGTATGAATTGGTGGATTTGAATGGCGAGCAGGTAAAATGCAAATTCTATCAAGAAGAGTTGCAACGTATTTCGAAAGAAGATGATATTCATAAAGTGGAAAATATTATAAAACTCGCAAACGTGGTGGCAAGCTGGAGTATTTTGTAAAGTTGGAAGGCTATGACGACTGTTTTAATTTTTGGACTTTGGATATATTTGAAACTTAGGCTTTCCTCGATTCAGATGCGTTGAGTATATCGTCGGTATAGGTTGGCAGAATGGCTCACTTTTATCTCACGCTGCCGAGCAACATCTCTATGAATTACTATCCAGAAAATAAGACAACAAAGTTTACTACGAGATTGGAGAATACGATATCACTGTCTGGCGATTGGGAAGTTGGATTGGTTGAAATCCAATATACACGCAGTTGGTATGATTTATTTAGAGGCGAAGGTGGAGTTCATTATTCGCAAGTAGCAACTGTACGTGACAAACCGTTTCACATGCAACATAATATACATATACCACCCGGGTATTACGAGTCGCCTTCAGACATTGTGCAAGCTATAAATTTTATAGCATTAAAGAAGTTGCGAACAATTCGGAAATAAGCAACTATTCACATTTCCGATATAATTCCATCACGGAACGTTTCACGGGTGAAATCGTCACAGGCGCGTGAGTGGTATTTTCACTACCGTTATGTTCGATGTTGGGCATCGAATCGCCTCAGAATCCCATACAACATTTTGGTGATGATCCTTTACCTTTTAGAGCGAGTAACGTGAGCGACATAAACCGTGGATTTAATTCAATGTTTGTCTCTTTTAGCTCCTCTTCTTTAAGTACTTCAAGGGTGCCTCAGCGCGCGTCTGCACCTGCTGCTGCTTGCCGTTCGGATTATCTGACGTATATCCGTAGTTACCTATACGCTTCAACGCAGTACACGCCTTCCATTCAACCCCGAACAAGTAGTGTGTGAAATCGAACTCCGCCCTCTGCGTTTACCACCACATGACCATTCCTTCCTTCCTTCCTTCCTTCATTCATTCATTCATTCATTCATTCATTTGCATGCATTCCATTGTCATTTTTTCTTTTGATTCGTTTATACATTAAGTCGTTTACTCAATCTTTCTTTCATGCCGTCGTCGGTCGAGGTGAAATCGTCAGTGTGCTAGGACTGCAGCTGTTGACAACCGCCTGCTATGTCCCGTGAATGGCGTTCGACAATTTCATACAACATTAACGCCGATGAAAGCGACCCTGAGAGCGAGCGACGTGTTCACGGTCTATGTGCGTTGTGTGCGACACCGAATGTTTTAGCGAGACAACGACAAGTGACTTCGTTTGCATCGTTGAACATTTATGAGCTTTTGCAATGCACAACCAATAATATAACATCGTAATATCAACAGTGACTGAAGGTTTCGCTGTACGTCATCTTTCATTTTTCACTGGTCTATTGGCTCATTTACAGATTGAGTCGTAGATAAATAAATTCATGGATCGATTCATAGCCTCATTAATTCATTAAGGAGTTCGTCATCCGTTCGTCATCCGTGCGTCCGTCCGTACGTCCGTCCGTGCGTCCGTCCGTGCGTCCATCCGGTCATGTGTCTATAGTCCGAAGAGTGCATGGTGTCTGGTCGAAAGTTGATAAGATTGCGGTTTTAATGGTATCTGGATTGGTGAAAAGAATTATGCTTGGCTAGAAGCTGCATTGCACCATTCTTTTCTCTTTTCATTAATCCAGCTTCCATCTACATAGGAATGATTCTTTTCATATCAATCCAGCTCACAGATTTACACATTCTTTTTATCAATATTTAATCCAGCTTTAAATATAAATTAATGTCGGACTATCGAACCTTCGGACTATCGAACCTTCGGATTATCGAGAGGACGTCCTCTATCCAAATATCTCTAAGGGAGCAGATTGGTAGCCTTGGATCGTACTTTGAAACGAAAGTATATAGCTCACATTCTTAAGAACTGTCTTCAGGAGAAAGGAGCGATAAGGAATTTGTGTTTATTTAAAGACGATTGTCTGAACCTCGCGTTCGCCGCCTCGCTTCTCGCTACTGCACATGCTTCGAGACAATGCTACGGCTTAGAAGTGGAACAGGCCTAAGAATCCAGACCACTACACAGATCGACAGACGAATGCATAAAGACAAGAAGTCAGTGTGAGACACACACACACATTTAGACTGAGTGACGGATCATAAGAGAAAGGCACAAGACAGATATACAGAGACGCAGGTATAGAACGAGAGACAAGAGAAGGCGAGAGCGGCAGATATACATATATATACAGAGACAGAGAGATAGACAGAGAGAGACACAGAGAGATAGACAGAGAGAGACACAGAGAGACACAGAGAGAGAGACAGAGAGAGACAGAGAGAGATAGAGAGAGAGGATGAGAGGCGAATAGATGTGAGAAACGGAAGAGGCAGAGAAAAAGCGGAAACACATGGATGGTATACAGAGACAGCCAGGCAGCCAGACAAAGACAGGCAGTCAGACAGATACAAACATAAACAGACATCTAAGTACTTGTTGCAAAGTATTTTCACGCCTACAAAGTAAACTGTAGAAATTTATTTGACGTCAGAGGTTTATGTGCAGAGACTGCTTTAACTGTTCTTGCATCCTCAGATGTCTTCTTCAAACAGTCTAAGATCTAGGCCTTTAAAAGGCCATGTGTGATTGTGTGTTGCCGCGGCATGTATATATATATATTATATATATACTTATATATATAATATATATATAAACGAATCTACAACAAATGGCTGAACCAGTGCAAGGAAGGGAAGTTCGTTGAACTCATTTCTCAGACAAGTTCCTCAGACTGAGTAGGAGATGCAGCCATACCTAGGAGCACATACAGCCAAACTGAGTATAAGAAGATGAAGCCAGACTTCCGACAGATCGTCAAATCGCAGAATTTAATCAGAAACTGGACAAGAAAAACTTAAACAGAGATTCAAATCATCGGATGGCCTCTGCAGTCTAAGTAATCTTATAGAGTCATCAGTTGATCTAGTATTTGAATGAGGATTTGAGTTCTGCCCATGCGCACACACGCAGCCGTCTTCGTTCGTTTAGCACGTCATCCATTCCACTCAAATAAATCCATTCCGTGTCGGTGTCTTTGAACCCTGGAACATGCATTCTGCAGAAAAGCGAGTCACCCAAGTCAAGCAGGCGCATACAGTCGACATTAAATTTGATATTAGGTGAAGTCACCGTGGAGAAGAGCAGGTCCTTGAAGTTAACCCTCGAGATGTTTGTTGCACATACATGCTTGCAACGACTTCATTTCTTGACTTTTTCATATTGAGATTGGGTGTCCACTGTCCACTCATGAATTATTCTTCTATCCACCTGATTTTTGTGCGGTCGATGCATATTTTAATGCTGAGTCTGATTGTATCTCCTGTCGAACTTAAATATTGAATTGTCTTGGGGGATGAGGGTCTTGAATCCCAGATTGAGTGTAGAGCAGGCTGACCTGTCGACTATCACGCATCAATCCAGGATACCAATAAATCTGGTATTAAGTCGGATGTTAAATTGCAGTGAAAGACCAGAATGATGTCAGTCGTAAAAGGCTTCAAGTATGCTGACCTATACAGACTCATGGAGATATTATAGACATGGCTTCTCTCTCTCTCTCTCTCTCTCTCTCTCTCTCTCTCTCTCTCTCTCTCTCTCTCTCTCTCACACACACACACTTTCTCTTTTCTCTCTGTGCGTGTGAAAAGTTACAGAACAGGTCAGCAAAAACCGGCCACTTCCACAAAAGGATATCACAAATCTGATCTGATTTGATTTTATCTGATCTAGTGCAATCTAATCTATTGTAATTAAATTAATTAAAACTGACCTAAAATTATTATGAACTGATAAAAGCTTATATTCACGCTGTTTATCTGGGCTATCATAGCGTCACCAGGCAGCAAAATTTTGGTCTAACCCTAAATCAGTCAACATTATTGCTAATTAGCGGACATCAACCGGAAGAGACCAGGGGAGGAGTCCTATTGACTGGCTGCATGATTAGAGAGGATGCTCACTCTGCCTCTCGTCTCTCTCTCTCTCTCTATAATATATACATATATATGTATATATAGGTTGCAGATGCGAGTAGCGAAGCGATAAAAGCGATGGTCAAGTAAGTGGTCATCGGGGTTGAACGAATGCGATAAAGGAACTGCATGCCTCAGATGGCAGGTGACTGGCCTCAGATGGTAGGGAACTGGCCTCCGTAGACGCAGATACTACCGTCTTTCAATCAATAAGTCCGAGGGCTAAAGTCAAAATGTGTATCCCAACATTTATTTGGCGCCATTAAGCTTTATGAATAGCTGTAAAATGTAGTTGTCCAACAGATTCGATGTTCCGGCAAACGAATAAATTTCCTGAACTGTTAAGCAGAAGAAAATGTATTCAGATGAAACTCATTCAACGAAGGCCTCTTCTAACAAGCCTTGAAATAGATGCTGAAATTATTATTAGTTATTGTTACTATATTTCTGTATTTATTTCTAAAGAACCAGACGGCAATAGTCGAGCACGACGAGCATAGGCCTAAGTGTCGGTAAATGAATTGCTCAACGTCTTTATGCGTGATTTTAGAGCGAGGGTCCCTAATCATAGTGCACGCAACAAATTCCGGATCCTTAATGTTTTCACTTATTATTTTTTTTATTATTACCTAAATTTGATACCGCCCTTCTTCCAACATTTTTTGTTCAGAAGTGCACACACACGCCTCGACGGTGCAATTGCAGTTGTACTGCAGAGCAATGGTGCGCGAAGGACTTGCTCAAGGTCCCTACACAGTGTCTCCCCGGACGAGGTTCGAACCCTCTCACTCAGCGCACGCTGAACACTACGGGCTGACCGCTCTAACCGCTCGGCCACAGTGCCACATTTTTTATTCCAAGTATTTAAAGCTCCGCTTTTCGATAAACAGTTGCAACGAATAATGTCTTCGTTTAAATTCAAACTGACAAACCGCCTTATGAATACAAGTACGGTATGAACAAATGATGAAAAGTTATTACAGGAGTCGAATTTAATTCTCTAATGTCTCCCCGGACGAGGTTCGAACCCTCTCACTCAGCGCACGCTGAACGCTTCGGGCTGACCGCTCTAACCGCTCGGCCACAGTACCACATTTTTATTCCAGTATTTAAAGCTCCGCTTTTCGATAAACAGTTGCAACGAATAATGTCTTCGTATAAATTCAAACTGACAAACCGCCTTATGAATACAAGTACGGTATGAACAAATGATGAAAAGTTATTACAGGAGTCGAATTTAATTATTGGCACCCAATGCAATGCGTTCATCACGCTATGCGTCTAATTTAGCCAACGGCACCGCCTAGCGAAAGAGGGAGTAGTCAACCTATGGGGTAGCGGGAATCGAATTCGCTTCCATTCCTCCGTACACCAGGGTCTTACCCATTACTCTACGGACCCCCCACCACCTTCCACCCCACCCCGAAGGAGTGACTTCGAGCAATGTATTTCGATGCATAAATTCATCGGTTAATCAAATCCTCGCCGACACCAGGGTTCTGCATCTTCTCCCTCGTTCATAGACGTGAATCACTCGAAGTGTTGTTACTACTGGTCCATTCATCCTCCCTCGAATGGTCTGCTATTAAAATCTCTTCCTTTGAATCCCAGGTCGTTACAAGTAAACCGGGTTGGGCAAACAGACAGCGTTAGCGTTGGTCAGTGTTGTGTGCAAGAAAGGCAGCTGTGTTCTATTAAGTGCCTTTAATAATGGCAGACGGCCGCCCACGCTCTCAGGGCGACTGCTTGGCGGCGGAAGCGGCGTAGCGAACACCTTGTCGCTGGGTGATCCCTACGTCTCCCATCCCTCTGAGGAATTGGCCAATTCACAAACGTGCGTGTAAGAAAGTCGTAGAATAGCGACACGGGTGTTCTGTCCCTAAAGACGCACGCCCACGTTCTTCTGAAGTTCTGCTCACCCTCCTTTCTCTCCACGCCTATCTCTCTGTCGCTCCCTCGGGGGGTATAATATCTCTTCCAAGACCGCTGGATGTCCTTCCCACTCGTTCTTTTTAATTCGAGCGGGAAGACAAACACGTTGTTAAGTACCGCGCCGCGCACACTTACATTATTGTACATCCATTCAGGCTTTCGTTGTAATCAACACAAACGTTGTATCGACGTCGGTCTTATGTGGTGTATCGCGTTTAGCCCTTCGCCCCTCAAACCTACAGCCCTGGGCGTGCCGGCTGGCAGGCAGGCTAGCAAGCTTCCTTAAATTGTTGAAAATTAATGAAACTACAAGAATCGTTTATTTTTCTACGTGTGAGAATAGGGACATAAAGGATTTCGCTATTTAAGCAAGACGAACCAGATTTGCGTTTTATTAGCTCTAAGAATGTTTTATTAGTCATCTCAGCAAAGAAGGCGGCGCTTAGCGACTAGAGCAGCTGCGCCCTATGTCCATCATCGTCGGTGGAGTCCTATTTATACGAGAGCAGTTGCAGTTTAGCTTCGTAGATTGAATCGCACCGACTGAGTGAGCGAACGAGAGAAGGAGACGAAGTGGCAGCGCGCTTTGATTTGAAAACGCAACAGAGAGAGAGAGAGAGAGAGAGAGAGAGAGAGAGAGAGAGAGAGAGAGAGAGAGAGAGAGAGAGAGAGAGAGAGAGAGAGAGAGAGAGACAGAGAGACAGAGAGACAGAGAGAGAGAGACAGAGAGAGATTGAGAGGAGTGTGCTGAGATTAGGAGACGACGCAGCAAACGACGATCCATCGACCACAACAGCAACAGCTCTTCGATTAGACTTCGGTTTCGTGGCTTGGTTTATTCGACAGTCGAGAGGAACTTGAAGGGAGGCATAACCTTCTTCATCATCTGTGCTTCTGTCTGTGTCTTGCCTGTTCACTCATTGAACGACGCTAATCTGAGAAGAAATGCTTGCACTCTGGACCTGGATGTTGCTGTTCGTATCGGCGCTGGTCTTCACCTTCTATCTGGCAAAGACGACGTTTCGTCGTAAACGGTAAATATGAGCGACTCACCTCATCATGCATTCGTCCGGTCAGGTAGACTAAACTAGAAGGCTTTATACAGGTATATAATAGGGCCTATAAGTATGCAGGTACGTTGACAGAAAGTAATTAGATCTGTATTTATAGGAATACAACTAAATAGGTAGATCGATGACTTGGAAAAGTAGATTTTCATGTTCGAAACTAGATCGATGGACCGAAAGATGGGTATACATTACATATATTGATACACAAGGTAGAGGCAGATAACTATGTAGATGCATTAAGTAGAATGGTTAAGCCCAGGTGGCAGATAGCAGCTAGATAATACACGTAGGTATGCAGATATATACACTGGGCATGCAAATGGGTTATGGGAAGACCTAGGCAGATTGTTAGGTAGACAGACAGATAGACGGAACGAAGGAGAAATAGATAGGTATAGAGTGAGAATAAAACGGTTTTGAGGTATTGATGAAAGTTCCAGGATTTAGCAGTTAGCCTCTCCGTTACAACGTTAATTGTCTTATTTTCGCATTGTTACGATGTCTTCGATGGTTGAAACGATGCTTATAGGTGCCTCCAGAATACATTTGCATGGATGTCTTCTGATTGAATTGTAGTCGTGAAGGGGAGCCACCGGTCGTCGACGGTAGTCTTATCTGGGGCAATGCGGTCGACTTCTCGCAACACGCCGTCGACTTCCTGCACCGAGCGAGGGAACGCCATGGCAAAGTGTTTACTATTCGCCTCATCAACCAGTACCTGACGATCATCGCCGACCCGAACAGTTACGAGACGATGAGTCACGAGAAGAACTTCGACTTCGATCCCATCCAGAAGCAGGTAAACTGGAACGTCTTCAGTTTCGTGCTCAAGGAACCAAAAAAGATGATCAAGGACACCGCGAAGACAGTTCGCGGAAAGCACATGGAGGTTGGCATCGACAGTTTCGTCCGCAACCTCGACAGTTCCTGTAACCAGGCGTACTTTGGGAAGATGGACGCCGCCCGCTGCAACGGATCCGTTGAGAAAGGGATGCCATGGGCCACAGACGGACTGAGAGCTTTCACGGCCAACACCGCCTTCTCTGCCATCTTCAATTCGGTCTTCGGTCGCTCAGACGGACAGGTCTTCGACTCTAAGAAGGCCTACAGCAACTTCGAGGTCTTCCACAAGTACTTCAACTACTTCTGGCTGGGCTTGCCAAAGGGTTGGTTCCCGTCAGCAATGACTGCCCTCAAGGAACTCCTCCTCCTGCCCAACTCCGATGTTCTTCTGGCCCGCGATGACCTCTCTTCGTACATCCGCCTGGCGATCGAGTACATGAAGGAGCAGGGACAGACGGAGGCCGACATCAAGGGACACAATCTTGTCTATCTGCACGTCAACTACAACACCTTTCGGCTGTCCTTCTGGACGCTCAACAACTTGCTGGAGAATGTCAAGGCCAGGGACGCACTGCTCGAGGAGCTTCATGGAGAGATCGAGCAGCGTTTCGACTCTGAGACGAACACAGCAGAGTTCTCGATTCAAGACATCGAAGGCATGAAAATACTTGGTAAGCAGAACTCGTAGTTTAACAAACTCATTTGATGCATCTGTTGCAGCATATTCTGTATAGTTTAAAGATCTTAAATGATTAGAATTTATTTATGCGGTCAAGAGAGGTCAATGCAATCATGTAAAGTAAAAGGAAATCTGGTAACTCTTCATTCGTTGTATCGGAGAATTATAGTTGAATGTTGTTATTAGGTAACTGGAATGTTGAATTCAACACCGTAATCAATCGAATATAAAGTCATCGGCTTTAAGACGATGATGCTAGTCGTGTCATTATAAACACACGCACACATTCGAACACGTATATATATATATATATACGTGTTCGAATATATACATATATATATATATAGATGTATATATATACATATATATATATATATACACGTTCACGTACGCATACACGTGTATGTGTTCCGTATGGTGGTGGGGCTTTTTACGGAACAACGCTTTCACATGGAATAGCGCATTTTAAAGACTTAATTAGACGTTGCTTGGCGTAATTTCCTCTTCCTTCGTTTTGATGCGTCATGCAGGTAGGTAGGTGAGCATAGGTATGTAGATGGGGGTGGGGGCAAGTGGGCAGTCAATGACCATGCAATGACCACGAATGTTGAATTAAAATATCAACAATGGCAGCAAATGCGATGAGTCGTTGGAGGCCTAGAGGCTTTACTTGAAACTGCAACACAAGGTGGCAGCACAGTGCTATCAATGCTTGGCTAAACTAGATTGTTCTACGTGCCTTGGACAAACCTGGACATTTATCTATATATATGTATATATATATATACATATATATATACATGTTTGTGGTATATATATATATATATATATATATGTGTGTGTGTGTGCAATAGAGACAATTCACATATAGTTATATGTGGACATATTTATTTGTTCACATCAAAATGTCTATTGTATATAATTATATGCCCTATGCATGTGTAGGCATGATGATGAAGTTGATGAGCTGTTTAGTCATGGATTCGGTAATGATGATAATTATGTAAACAATGCCATAGTGTCTGACCTGCCCTTAAGCAGACGATGACATCAGTTTAAATGACTAACGTCAGACCTGTGGGAGCGCCATCGACAGTTGGTTGTATGAAGAATGGTGGTTGTCGGCGATGTTGTTTTGAGTGGGGCCTGCACTCCCCACACATTATAATAGGTATCCAGGCAAAACAGTGCAATGTGCCATTCGTTTTACTACTTAACGAAATAATATTATATGATACACTATACATCACTAAACTAAACTATCCTAAGTACATTGAACAATGCAAGGCTATTTTAAGCAGGGAAACAAACTTTCCGGATGACCTCTTGGAGCGAAGGACATAATTTTATGAGCGAACCGTCTAGAACCATTTAGAGGTAGCATCAGAATGCCTTCTACACTGTGGCCTTCATTCGCTTGCGCTGATTACACTTCAGCAGTAGTTGTTTGATGATAGCTCTTTATAACCAGACAGTCGATGCCTGAAAGCGCTTCCTAATCACACCGACCTCTGTTGTGACCAGACATCGCTTCAACAGACTAACAGATAACAATAGCGCATTTATACACCTATGTAGTTAACCACTGCATCGCCGTTCGGAAAGGCGCGGTATTTAAGCAAGGAAGTCGTAACCTTGGATGGTTGTTGGCACCTGGTCCAGAAATAGACGCAATGGCCAAAGAAGTTGGTTTCGATTTAACAACCCTTGTTGCTCTCAAAGAATATTCCTCGAGTAGAATTTGCATGACTCTTGTTTAACTCTTTCATGACTCTCTTGTGACTCGTATCATGACTCTTTCTTGACTCTTGCTTCTATGACTCTTGTATGACTCTTTCATGACTTTCATTTCCATGACTGTTGCATAACTATTTATGACTCTTGCATAACTCCTTCATAACCCTTTCAGGACTTTTCCAATGACTCACTCATGACTCTTTCATGACTCCTGCATAATTCTTGTATGACTCGTGCATGACTGTTCTTACCATTTGCCTTACAGATAGCATTGTTCAAGAGACGTGTCGTCTGGCGAGCGGTGTGTTCATGGTTCGTTACGTGAACGAAGACACTACGTTCAAGACCTCCGACGGAAAAGAACACCTGATTCGACAGGGCGATCGGGTTGCCATGTACCCACCAGCCATCCACAAAGACCCGGAGATCTTTGAAGACCCTCTGGTAAGCATTTAGATACAATGCACTTGCAAGGGCGTTCGCCCTCTCAATACCCTCCTACACATGCAATCTCTGTTTTTCATCATGCAGTGACAGCAATGCATGCAGAGGCGGCAATCTCGTTTGACAATCAAACGTCTGACAGGTGGAGGACACCCATCCGGACAGTCATGAGAGGGGTAAGAAATGTGGGGGACAAACGTATAACGTGTCCCCTCCCTGTTTAAGGTGAACCCCTCGGGATCGCCGCCTCTGAATGAATGTCAGGCATCAATTTCATCAGTATAGCTTTCTACTTAATGGCACTGTCCAGGTTATCATTGGCTTTACTTTTTTTCACTCATTGGACAGTGATGGCAATTGTTTAAATTAAATGGCTGTTCTTCAAACAGGTGTTCAAGTACGATCGCTTTGTTGACGCAACGTTCTACAAGGATGGTGAGGAGATCAAGCACCCGATTATGCCGTTTGGATCACTGTGTCCGGGAAGACGCTATGCCCTGCTGCAGATGAAGTGGTACATCATGACCGTCATGACTCGTTTCGAAATTCATCTGCACGACGGTCAGCACGCCCAGTACGATTACCAGTACCACGGTCACGAGGTCCTTCCGCCCGTCAAGGATGTCCAGATGGACTTTCGTCTGCGGGAGAACTTCCCGCTGCTGAGACTGCATCACAGATGAACGATGTCGCATCCTGTGCAAGAAGAGGACTGCGAGTGGAAAGCCAGCTTCAATGTCCGACGCTCGGACTTCTTTGGAAGAGTAAGTGGACAGAAAGCCACCGACGAGTGATTGTGGGTGGAACTACACGACCTCCGATACTCCGTAGACAGTTAGCTTCAGTTTAGTTGAGACACAAACGCATGTTAAGTATACCTACTACCAGTGACGTGAAGGGCTTCAGCAGAAACAGGAAGACGGGATGCTCCTGCTGCTGCTGTTGCAGAACATGCTTCGGAACATGCTTCGGAAGATGCTGTGGCCTCTGATGCTGTTGTAGCCTACCAGGGATGCGAGTCTTCTGCCAAAAAACATCGGTTAAATTTCTGGGGTTGACCGAAATAAATAATCTCATCATCATGATCATTATCACAAGACGACTCTTTGGGTCTGAACTGCAGAAGACGAGTGTTATACTGCTACCTCTGATATAGTTGCTTGTTGTTGACTAAAATTGTGACTGCCTTAATTCGCATTGTCTAGGAATATTTGACTGTGTTATATATATATATATATATATATATATATAGCGAAACTGTTTTCTACTTACACTGGCCTTAACAGAGTACAGCCAACTAATATGGTCAGACAGTTAGTGTGAGAAATTATACAAATCTCCAAATCTGACTGATTTCAACACATTGTTAAGGAAACATTTTTTAATTCATATCGAGTTTTGTAATTAGTCATGTGCAATTCAATTTAAAAGCATTGTAGGTAGCGAATTTTCTTAATCAAAAAGAAAATTTTGAATTTAAATAGATTTAAAACAGTCTAACTAAAAGAAATGTAAAATAGTAATATTTTAAAATGATTTATAAATCACCTTGACCAGTAGTTGGCTGTACTGAAAATTCGAGCAACCCAGATACAAGTTTAACATGTGCCTTAAGCTATTTTTGTGTTTGAGCAAATTTTTCTGAATTTTTTAACTTGCACCTTACTAATTTATACAGCAGATCACGATTTCAATTGTGCCTTCAGGTATTTTCGACATTTTAAGATGTTAATTTGGCCAATGCATGACATCCTAGCTGCTGTAAATAGCTGTTTACTTTTGTCTCAGGACAGATTTTTGTTAAGAGAAGCTTGCCACTGTTCGCCAATATAGTTTAGTTCAATGTTGCAGATTGCTTGAGTAGCATGTCATTATGGGGCGCTATATTAAGCTCACTTTGATTGATTTTGTTTGAAGACACGATCAAAACATATCACAACTATAACACTGTATACAGATATTTTCTAGACTGCAATATCATCAATTTCAAATCTGCATGATTCAATTACAGCTGCTGTTGTTCGATGTCCTTGTCGTCCAATTTGTGTTCTTTTTGTGTTGGGCGTTTATTATGTTTATTATGTTTATTATATTAAGTTGTCCAATACTTTCAACCTGTTTTAAGTTGTTGTTTGTGAGTTAACTGCTGCCGTTAGGTCATTTTAAGTTATAATTTGCTGCTTCTAAAATTTAGCTGAAATTTACATCCGCTCTAAATTAACTGCCATTGTAAATTAGTTACCCCATTATGAACACTAACTGTATTATATTGTCGGTTAGCCATTAAGGTTAAAAGTTCAATGATGAGTTATAGCTTAATTACTGCTACTATAGGCCTAATTATCATTTTTTCTGCTATTATAATTATCTATTGCTGCCGTTATAATTTAACTGCTGCTGCTGTGCTTGTTTCAACTGCGATTGTTTTGTGTTTGTAGAACCTAGTTGGATCTCAGTTTTTTGTTTACTGTATTGCCATATTGGAGAGTGAAGTTGTAAATGGTTTTAGATGGCCTGGCTTGCCAATGGGATATTTACTAAAATCGTTTGTTTCTTATATGCCAATTGTGTCGGCTTCGTTGATCGCATTGAGCTGTAGAATTGTTTCAAACGATTGTTGAAACATGATCAAGGAAGCTTTAGAATATAATTTAAAAACTTGTTTTCCAACCAAAAACGGGCCTTGCCTTGCCTAGCCTCACCATTGTTAAATATTCCCTGAAGATCCACTACTTTTTTGCATCTGATCAGTTCCTTTATAAGAGTCGCTCCAGCTTCCTTAGTGAAGTAGGCTATGCGTTTTTAATGCGGCACAACTTTTTCCCTGGGCTTTAATTTTTGACGAAGTTGGCACCTGTGTAACTGCGAAATTTAATTCTAGTGTTCTGGTTGTTTTGCAAAAGCTTTAAATTGATATGTTTTTGCTTGTTTTAGTGAACGATGTAATCTAAATCTGCAGTAATTCAGGTCCAAATTGTGATTGTCCGTATCGTAGCCTTTAACCCCTATGTCAGTATTGCTCCAGCTTCAGACTGCAACGTTCATCCTTTTTAGCTAACTTGCTTTGTCGTATTTCGCTCTATTTCCAGAAATATTTCGCCTAAGAAATTTCATAATTCACCGCATTTTCCAAGAAATTTAAATGGCAATCTCCTCCAGCAAACCCTGTGGATTTTAAGTCCTGAATTTGTCTTTCTTCAATTTAGAACTTGAACGGATGTTTTGAAGCAAATTTATTTCCAAAGCCTTTCTAATATTTACATCTTTTCTTTGCGTTTCATCCTCTGCCAGTTAACTTGGTCTCATAAGCCGTAATGTTGATCGTAGTCTTGAGATTAAACTTTTTGCGTCATAACCGTTATATCTAAGAATGCACGTATTTATTTCAACTGTAGGTATTTTGATACGTTTTTTGCGTGTGAGGTTGTATACTACTTTTCAGTTGCGAATAATTTATTGAAACTTACAGTGTATACAGTGTAAATCGACAGATCCTATTTGTATTTATGCAAAACCGTTTGATTAGTTTGTAATAAAGTTTCTATTCTCTGCAGTTGTGTGATTCGATCAATGATTCATATCGGCTTTGTTGCGGGTCAGAATTAGGTGTCACAGGTAGCACACATGCACCTATACACCGGCTGTGAAAGCAGCTGGAAAACGGTGGAGGGATGGAACTCATTGCCCGTGTGAAACACTGCTTCAGGGCACGTTTGTATGTATCTGAGCTTTTGTATAGCCACCTTCGAGAAACCACCTTTCGTACACCCTGTAACTGGGCTGCCTAAATAGGTGCATCTGGGGAAGGGAGCGGGCGAATGTGACTTTGTCCTACGTAATGTGTCTGAAGAAAGCCTGTTTCGGAAGACTGAACCAGGTGTTACACCCTCCTGGAACGATTTTTCACCCAATATGTGTAAAGTGTTAGGTTGAGCTCGTGTTGACGTATGGAAGAGAGGAATTATTGTCGACACGCATTCGCTGAGTCATCTGCTGAGCTGCCAACCACTCTGCATTCTTTAATAGGTGACTCTTATAATTATGTTACTACTAAGGAGTCCGCAGTGTCATTGGTTTCGCTAATTGGTGCACGTCCTAGTGAAATCCGTGTAAGCATAGATCGACCTAAGTTCGAACATTTCTTAAGTGTCTGTTTTGAACCTCATTAAGGGTGTGCGAAAGGGTCATACGACCACCTACTGAATAAAGGTCGGCGTTGCAACCCCCCCCCCTACTCCCACCATGACGGCGAAACGCGTAGGATGAGCCCATTTTAAAGTAGGAATACTAACCATTAAGGTGAGACAATCTATATAGTAGTGTATACGTCAGACCAGAAGCCAGTGGAAGGTATGAGTTTTGTATACAAGAGCAGAACAGTCAAGAGAGTGGAATTGCGATTTGGCCTTATACGCTGAAGCCAAGAAAATGAAGCCGCTAATACACTTGTCATGGCATTGACGATGTTGGCTCTTTGGGGAATGATAATACAAAGGCCGAGAAATAATACGCAGATGATGTGATGCCTACGTAACAGGTGTGGCTTGCAGCTGAGGTGATCGAAGTCTGTTCATTTGCTAGGCCACAGATGCCGTCGGCGATCCGTACTTCCTCTTCCCTTATCGTACGATTCGTACCTATCCTTCTCTCTGTCTCTGTCTCTCTCTTTGTCTCTGTCTCTCTCTTTGTCTCTCTCTCTTTCTCTTTTTCTGTCTTTCTCTTTCCCTCTCCCTCTCTCTTTCTCACTCTGTCTGTCTGTCTGTCTCTGTCTCTCTGGCACGTCCGCGTTTACCTCTCACCAAATATACCAGACTTGCTCTGCTCTTTCACGCTGACAAACGGCATAGTAATCAATTCTTATTAATCGCGTCTTATTGAGTGATTCTAATTAACAAATTCTTTACCTCGAAACAGGTTCGTTGGCAACATCCGCGTTGCTACTAAGCGATTCTTGTGTAATAAATGTCGCATTGTCCTCTATAGTGGTCTAGACACTAATGTAGCTAGGCTACACGAAGACATGCTTGGTGTCAGAGTAAAAATGTGCGACACGCTTGACAGCGTCTTTGAAAATCTCCTCGAACGTTAGGTCTACATGTATACGTTTATATATATATATATATATATATTCACATGTATGTATGTATGTATGTATGTATGTATGTACGTACGTACGTACGCACGCACGCACGTACGTATGTACGTACGTACGTATGTTTGGTTGCATGCAATAGAGTTTATTGACTGAAAAGCCGGAGCGCAAGATAAGTCTTCTGATCTTATCTAATATATTATATTCGTTTAATGTGTATGAAAAAATGAATGTCTAACCGCAGTCAGGTACAAAATACGTAAAATGAGAAATTATGAGGTCATCGCCTATGGATACAAAATACTAGGAATGTAATGACTTCTATGACACAACTGGAGTCTTCGGATGAGGAAGCTGTCTAATCTTGTTTAATTTCTTCAATAGCTTTACCATAACGACGCAATGGCGTCAATTGTTTCAAGTAAGATTGTAACAACAATGGAAGAGACGGGTACATGTAGATGGGGCAGAGAAGCCAGGAGCCTCGTTACGTCGGGTAAGCGAGTCGAGAGTTGAAAGAGACGAATTCATTTTGAGGTTAAGATCCGAATGAAATCAAAGGCTGGAGACGACGACAAACAGAACTGGACTGAGAATTCCAAATCCTTGAACTCGCAAATGGCATTGATTAACAGCCCAAACCCACAGTCCAATCAGTCTATTTATCGAGAGCAATAGTTTTCGGTACGGTGGTGAACATTTCTTCGATTGTGTCTTCTGCTATTGCCAGACATTAATTCTATTTCCGGATACCACCACCCACCCACCCACGTGGTTACCCTCCACCCTTCCGTGCCGCAACAACCAATATGAATAGACCATTGAAAAATCCTGTTATGTTTCACTCATTTGCATTTCAAATTTTCATCGCGACCCGTCATTTAGACGCAGAATTCTACATATCTTGAATAAATAAGCACTTTGCACTCACCACCGAACGAAGCAGATCGTATCCGAATTAATAAACCTACCGCGAACAAAATCCATATGAACCATACGCAAAACATTGCGTGTGTATATATATACACGCAATGTTTTGCGTATATATATATATATATATAATCATACGATTAACCGAGGTGCATTTTTCTTTCGGTACTATAGAGCGCTTGTGTAAAAGGAAGACATTTGAACTTAAAAAGTCAACAAGATTGCAAGAATCAGCAAATAAACTTATCTGGGAAGACACTTAATCAAAATTATCTCTACTATTATGTAAGACGCGACATTGATCTTAATTATTTATTGGAAAACTTCTAAGGTGCTGATACCTATAGAGATAAGATTAGTATTTTCTTCTATAAATGAAATTGTTGATGATTGGAGTCGGTTCTTTGCGCCTTTGACACCTTTGTATCTACACCTTTACCCTACAGAAATTCCACCCCTGCTATAGTAATGTGAGAATTCCTGAGTATTAAACATTTTTTCAGATATTTATATGTTTAGAAGTTTGAAAGATTCATTCCGTGCATGACATGCTCTTCAAACGAAGATGTTATTCAGGCCATAAATGAAGATTAAATAGCTTAATTGAAAACAGCTTCATTGACAATAGCTTCATTGAAACTTCGTCGTTGCCGATGTAAAAGACGCTTGAACGTCGCTGAGAAACTGAGTTACACGTAGAGGAGACTATGTCGAAAAGCTATAAAGTGATTTCTATTTAAGTTATTTGCATCTGATTTAACGCCGCCGCCTAGCGAATGAAGGACTAGTCAGTCTAACGGGAATACGCGAAGCGACCTGACTTCTGCATGCCACACTCGACCGGGATCGTAATGTAGTGGATGACACACTGTCATCCACGGGTGTAACAAGCGGGGGGCAGTGCCCCCCCCCAGTTTTAGTGCTCAGTGCCACCCATGTGCCCCCAAAATCGTTTCTTTATATGTTTATTCAATGGATTTTTAAGATTACTTGTGTTAAGATAATTTGTGCCCCCCATATTTCAAATTTCTGAGGGGGCAAAATTAAAAAAGTGGGAGGGCAAAAAAAATTTCGCGCAATATTTTTCAAATTATGCCCCACCCCTTTCAAAACCTTGTTACACCTCTGCTGTCATCCATTACACTACGAACCCGGTCGAGTGTAATGCCACGCACCGCGGCAGAGATGGTGAAATTTTTAAATGCACGTGTGTTCACAACAGCTTCAAACTCCATCACATGTTCGCACTCTGACAGCGCCAGTCTCAAGCCTGGACAAAGGAGGAGGGCGACACTAATGATCTATGTTATCACAGAGTGTCGTTAAACTGAAATTACTACAGCTACTACTACAGCCGCGTGATCATATTTCATTTTAGAAACGGAGTGTTGAAATTTGAATGTGACGATTTGCGATTGTCCGAGTATCAATGCTCTGCCAGCGTCTTTTCACGTGCACATGTGTAATTCCTACGTCTTATGGAGTTGCTTATGTAAATGCATGCATGCATATTTTTTATACAGGCTTACGCATTGGCATTTTCCAGACGCATTTTACGCAATCCATATTCTAGAGCTTCCATGCGCATGTACATGTACTTTTGAATGTATTGTGGCCAGAGTGTTGATATGCAATTAGTTCAATAAAAACATACTTTCTTACTTATTTACTTATGTCTGCATATGTTGTGATATTCTCATGATCCTGTTCTCGGAAGCAGCGTATAAGAAGAGGGGATTGTCTGCTGCTCTCGACTGGTCTCATTGTTACAATAGGAGCAGCGAGTTGTGGATGGGGTTGGGGAGTAGGGTGGGAGGGTTGGGGAGTAGGGTGGGAGGGTTGGGGAGTAGGGTGGGAGGGTTGGGGAGTAGGGTGGGAGGGGTTGGGGAGAAAGGCTGGAGGATCCAAACTATCGCAACATGGTGTCATTGTGATATCGTCGATGGCACATTGAAACGATAGACGACAATGATTCACTTGACAATGAGAATTGGATGCATTTCGAGAAGGACAACTTGGCGCAACCAATCGGTAGCAGCAGGAGGGATTGCTTGGTATAGGAACTATAGGTCCCTACCTATGGAGGAGGAGGCTGGGAGGGCGCTGAGATGGATGGAAGGACCGATGATGTAGAGGCTGTGAAGGAATGGGTAGGTGGAAAACGGAAGAGCAGAAGTAAAGAAGTCGGGCAAGAGTGGAAGAGGGAAACTACGGATCGCTAAGATTCGCTATACGGTACCAATTGGATAAAGCGAAGTGATAATACTGTCTCTCTTTATCTCTATGATATAGTTTACTTGAATGTATGTTTGCCTGTCTGGCAGTGTCTGCTCATCTATGTAACTCTCAATTTGGTTCGTCCGTCCGTCACACGTTTGTCTCTGTCTAGTAGTTGTCTGATGTTAAACCTGCCTGCCTGCTTGATTGCCTGCCCGCTCGTATGTCTGCCTGCTTGATTGCCTGCCCGCTCGTATGTCTGCCTGCTTGATTGCCTGCCCGCTCGTATGTCTGCCTGCTTGATTGCCTGCCCGCTCGTATGTCTGCCTGCTTGATTGCCTGCCCGCTCGTATGTCTGCCTGCTTGATTGCCTGCCCGCTCGTATGTCTGCCTGCTTGATTGCCTGCCCGCTCGTATGTCTGCCTGCTTGATTGCCTGCCCGCTCGTATGTCTGCCTGCTTGATTGCCTGCCCGCTCGTATGTCTGCCTGCTTGATTGCCTGCCCGCTCGTATGTCTGCCTGCTTGATTGCCTGCCCGCTCGTATGTCTGCCTGCTTGATTGCCTGCCCGCTCGTATGTCTGCCTGCTTGATTGCCTGCCCGCTCGTATGTCTGCCTGCTTGATTGCCTGCCCGCTCGTATGTCTGCCTGCTTGATTGCCTGCCCGCTCGTATGTCTGCCTGCTTGATTGCCTGCCCGCTCGTATGTCTGCCTGCTTGATTGCCTGCCCGCTCGTATGTCTGCCTGCTTGATTGCCTGCCCGCTCGTATGTCTGCCTGCTTGATTGCCTGCCCGCTCGTATGTCTGCCTGCTTGATTGCCTGCCCGCTCGTATGTCTGCCTGCTTGATTGCCTGCCCGCTCGTATGTCTGCCTGCTTGATTGCCTGCCCGCTCGTATGTCTGCCTGCTTGATTGCCTGCCCGCTCGTATGTCTGCCTGCTTGATTGCCTGCCCGCTCGTATGTCTGCCTGCTTGATTGCCTGCCCGCTCGTATGTCTGCCTGCTTGATTGCCTGCCCGCTCGTATGTCTGCCTGCTTGATTGCCTGCCCGCTCGTATGTCTGCCTGCTTGATTGCCTGCCCGCTCGTATGTCTGCCTGCTTGATTGCCTGCCCGCTCGTATGTCTGCCTGCTTGATTGCCTGCCCGCTCGTATGTCTGCCTGCTTGATTGCCTGCCCGCTCGTATGTCTGCCTGGCTGATGCCTGCCTGTCTGACTGGTGTCCTGCCTGCCTGATTATCCGAAGGCCTGTTTACCTGCGTGGTTGCCTGCGTGATTACCTGCCTGTCTAATTGCCTGTCAACCTACCTACCTTCCTACCTACCTGCTTGCCTATCTGCGCGATTGACTGCATGATTGTCTATCTGCCTGATTTGCTCATTGCCTGTCCGCGTTATTACCTGTCTGTCTAATTGCCTGGTTACCTACCTGCCTGCCCATCTACCTACCTGCCTGATTGATTGTCTGCCTACCTGTCTGTCTAATTAAAGACGACAAGTGATGTGAATGTGATCGGTGTCTTGCGTGTAGATGGATGTCGAGTGTCTTACACTTCACACACAGTTGGCTGCACCCGATCCTGCTTCGATCGTCCATTCATCCATTCATCCATTCATTCGCCTTCGTAGCACGACACATAGAGCGTCTCTAACGAGTAGAATATTAACAGATCTTAAAGAGATTATCATACGCGGGGATATAACGATGGCGTGAAAACGGACGACGACCCGGGGCGTAATTAACGAACGCGGCGTAGAGTCGAGTGGATGTCGTCTACAGAGACCCTATAATATGAAGAGCAAGAAATGACGACGGCGTTATAGAGACTGAAAAATTGGAAATCACTGCGGCAGAGAAATTCAAACTTCATCTCAGACATATGAATTGGATTAGCTAATTGCCTCTTTAGACACAATTTACTTTGCAACTCCGAAATATTCCAAAGTTCAGAGGAGATCTGACTGTGCAGTAATGTCTATGATAGGCCTATTATAGTAATATATGTCTATATATTTATATGTCTATATTTATTTTATATATATTTATATGTCTATATTTTTATTTATTTTTAATATATTTATATGTCTATATATTTAATATATGTCTATATAATTTAGAGCTATTGTAGCGGCATGGCCGCGTTACGGCGCTTTAGAAATCGTCCGTTAATAATAATGAATATATAGTATCTATGATATAGTAATACTAATATATAATATAAGGTCTATGATATAGTAATATATATTACTATGGAATAGACATTACCGTTATCATCTATATTAGTAACATTATTATCATAAATATAGACTATAATGGTTAATTTATTATGAATAGTTGATCAAAATTTATAGGTCTGTGTGCACTTCTGCCTAATGATAAATAAATCCGTGGAATTGAACTTAAGTTGCGCGCAATCAGGTTTTAAGACTAGTGATTTATAACTAATGATTTGGTTTCCTATAGGCATGAGATGAGGATTTATAGCCTGATAATCTGATTCAAACCTCGTCGTCTTTACGACTTCAGAGCAATCCCCTCACCAGTTGAGCCTCTAAAACTGTGACATGACACGAGTCGTTTTGACCCAGCGCCCTGGCTCGTGCGCTACATAATTCTAGCTGAATTCTCTTCTGCCGCAGCTCTATTCCGTATAAGCGGTTAACCCACTCTCCGCCAAAGCGAGGTTGTGCTTAGTTATATTTACAGCGTTTCATATGAATATTATCTTCTGATTAACAAATCCTAAGAAGATCTGTGATAACAGTGCAACTCAGAAACCCGGATGCGTGCAGGGCGTGGTGGGGCTTGCGCGTTGTTTGAAGACAGCCGCCAGTCTCGCCCGAGAGGAATCATAAATGCAAGAACAGGTTTCGAAACGACGCATACAAATATTACGACCTATTAAGGTGGCGCAGCCAATTAATTATGCAGACTGCATACGTAATTAGCTGGTCGAAACCTGGATATGCTGCCGAGTCTGCCTTCCGATTTCTGGGACGAGCGCGTGTCTGGAGAGATCAAAGGTCATGCTGATCGGCGTTGGATAGATGGAGCTCGAAGCAGACGACTCCGTTTCCCGCGCGCGCCAAAAGAGCAGATAAGAAGATCCGATTCAGAGTCTTTGATGTGCGCCGCCGACCCTTTGTTCAAACGCCTGGACGAACATAAAGGCGCTATATTAGTTTTAGAAAGACGCTTCTGTGAACTCTGCGGATAAGCAAAACCATCCAATAGTGAATATATATGTACGCCTGTGTTATTAGACAATTGAATCTGTACATATATATATATGTATATATATATGCGCATAAGGGAACGCTAAATGGTGAGAAGGGGAGATACTTTGCAACAGCATCAAGTAAGAGATGGATGGTGTGAAAGAATGGGTGGATAATGGGTTGAAGAGCAGGGAAGCTGCGAAGACAAAGGATCTCCAGACAACAGGAATATAACGGAAGTCGTTCTCTAGGTCAGATGCCGTTAAGGTTACGTAATGTTCCTTCAACATAATTATGTCAACATTCCTAAGACTACAAGAGAAGATCGCAAGCAGGCAGACATCAGACGGTGGTTTTACAAGACGATGGTAACGGTCATTAAACGCCATCGTGTCAAGTTAGCAGAGAAGAAGAAAATGGAAAGTAAGGAGCTAAAGTAGGAGCAACAAGAGGATGAGGCCAGCAGGAGAAGCAGAGGAGAAGCAGAGGAGAAGCAGAGGAGGAGCAGAGGAGGAGCAGAGGAGGAGCAGAGGAGGAGCAGAGGAGGAGCAGAGGAGGAGCAAGGAGGTCGAGCAGCAGGAGAAATAGGAGCAGGAGGAGAAGTATAACTGGAGGAAGAAGAGAAACAACAGGAGTAAGAGAATTAAGAGAGTTATTAGAGTGTAAAAATATGTTGTTGTTTGGGAAACTTAGTAACTGACAGGCAGGAAAACATACACTTACAGAGACAAACAAAGAGTTAAAAAACAAGAGAGAAGAAAATAGAGACAGCGCAAATCATCACGGAAGATAAAGTAGACCAGTCCCCCTCCCCGAGGTAAATCTAAATCTAGACAGACACCAGGAACGACCTTCAAGATAAGGTAAGGTATAAAGGAGAGGTAGGAACTATATACCTTACAATCGACGCTGTGCATCAAAGGCGTCGTCGTCCTGCACGGGACGAAGCGCCACCATCGCAGAAAGCGGGTGTGATCACTTAAAAGGCAAAGCAGAAGGCATGCAGCTAACAATGAGCATTGTAGATGCATGAGCAATCGCGTGTGTGGCTCGCGTCTTAACTAAAACTATGCGTGTATCTGTACCATTATATCTTCGGTTAATTGACAAACAGTCACAAACTGACACACCGCAATTAGTTGTGATCATTAGATGCATGCGTAGCACACGTGCCTGCGTTGCGCCCGGATCACATTCAGTACCAGAGAAAGACTTCATCCCATCGCAACAGAATGATTCACAAAAGTTTAAGTGACTCGGTCGTTTTCGTCACAGTCGCGTCTACTGTCGGGATACTAAGGGGTGGGGCACTGGGGGCCAATTTAGTTCTATACGATCACATTTATCTGTAACAACCATGTAGGTCTACGTGACAAATTCATTTATTCATTCGTTCATTCATTACAGAGATTTATATAGCACCCCTTCAAGGCTACTACTCAGGAGCGCTCCCGACTCCAGCAGGTTTAAAAAGAACAGTTTTAAGGCACGTATAAAATGAGACTGAGTGGACCCTTGGTGACAACCGTAACGCCAACCGGAGCATGTTCCAGAGCGAGGAGTCAATCACTGAGAAGGCACAATTCTGTTTGGTAGTTGTACGGGCAAATGGGACGATGAGCATGCCTCGCTCAGTAGAGCGTAGAGAGCGGCGACATAGTACACTCAAAGTAGAGTAACAGAGATCGCGAAGATAGGCAGGGGCGAGACCTAACAAGGACCGCCATACCAAAGAGATGATACGGTACGAGATTCGCTGTTGGAGGGGGAGCCAGTGCAGCACATCCAGCATATAGCCGGATACATGGCCAAATTTAGGAATGCGTCCAACAAGACGTGCAGCAGAACGCAGAACCCGCTCCAGGCACCGCAAACACCCAGCTGGAAGGCCTGCATAGAGTGAGCAACATTGATCCAGTCGGGCAGTAATGAAGGCGTGAACAAGGGTAGCTGTGGCGTCTGGAGGTAGCGAGCGGGAAACAGTTCGAAGCTAACGCAACTGGTAGTATGAATCACGGCAAAGACGGTGAATATGAGAGGCAAGGGTGGGTTTTGGTCTAACATGACTCCAAGGTACCGCACAACAGAGGAAAATGCAAAGAGGGGAAAATCAGTAGTAATGGCAGTTTGATCAAGCTTCATAAGCTGCTGGCGAGTGCCAAGCCAGATAAATTGGGTTTTTTGGGGGTTGAGTCGCAGGCGGTTTGACACCATCCAAGTCTCGAGGGCATCCAGCTTTAGGCTCATTGCCCGAACAGGCATTAGAAGCCATGCAATGTAAGTAGGCTTGGACGTCATCAGCGTACAGGTGACCCAGCACAGCAGTGGCATTAGGGACAGAAGCGATCTCAGCAATGTAGATGACATACAGAAGGGAACCTAGCACAGAGCACGTGGACCTTGAAGACCCTGAACCACATAAATGGAGCGTTCCCTGACAAATGAAGTCAACCAGCTAAGAAAGTTACCAGACAGTCCAAACGAAATCTCTAGCCGCTTAATTTAAGCAAGATGTCATGATCGACAGTGTCAAAAACGGCACTGACGTCAAACAAAACCAGTAGAGTAAGCTGCGAATTATCGATAGCTCCATAAATGTCGGAAAGGAGACGAAGTAACAGCATCTCGGTAGAATGACCCTTCCGAAAGCCGGATTGGCGTTCCGGAAGCAACTTATTCAACTCTAAATAAGCAGCGAGCTGGTAGGCGACTACCTTTTCAATTATTTTCGATATGAATGTTACATTTGCAATTGGTCGAAAATTGGCAGGGTCAGATGAATCAAGTTCACCGTGCTTGAGGATAGGAATCAGAATTGAGCGCTTCTGAGACGGCGGTAGAGCTCCGTCCTGAATAGATCGGTTGCAAAGGAAGGTTAGAAACGGGAGTAGAATGTCAACAAACTCCTGGAGTAGAAACGTCGGAAGAGGGTCAAGTTCACAGGATTTTGGTGGAGAGGTCATGATGATGCGGCGTGGCTCAGCACTGGTAATGGGAACCATGGCAGAAAGTTTGCAGTCAATTGGGTGGAAAACCGGTGGGGTCGAGTCAGCGGTGTCTTGTCGGATGCCGGCAACCTTAGCGGTGAAGGAAGCCAGAAAGTCATTAGCTGTGAAAGATAGAGAGCATCAGTCTGTCTGTCAGCGTGGCACCGGCCAAGAAGGGCGTCGAAAGTGGCCCACAAACGCTTAGGGTCCTTCGCGTTGATAACGATCTTCGCTTACCAATAGGTACGCTCCTTGTCCCGGTAGCGGCGATGCATGTCTAGCACGAACCATACCCAGGCAGAACGATCAACAGGCGACTTGGTGAGATGATATGATCTTTCAAGTCGGCGGGCCTGGCGGCGTAGATGACGACACTCCACATCGAACCATGGTGACGAACTCTTGTCAGGCGCAGCAGAAGGAGCCTGTCAATGATGCTAACCATAGTTGTTTTGTAGGTTGCAAAGATTTATAGACAAATCGTTGAGATTTCCGCGAGCATGTACTTTTGTATATTTTGTCGGCCTGGTATGATCGTCATAAATCCCCCCAAAATAAATAAATCTACTTTTATTATGAATCTGAGGAAAACTAAAATCGTTAGTCAAACAAAGAAAAAGAAAAAGTAAACTTTTGTAGAGTTCACGATGACAGTCGTCGATGCTTTGACATATTTAGCAGTAGAGAGTGCTCAATCAATCAATCAATCAATCAATCAATCAATCCATCAATCCATCAATCCATCAATCCATCAATCAACCAACCAACCAACCAACCAACCAACCAACCAACCAACCAACCAACCAACCTACCTACCTACCTACCTATCTATCTATCTATCTATCTATCTATCTATCTATCTATCAATATATCAATCTATCAATCAATCAATCAATTAGTCAGTCAGTCAGTCAGCCAGTCAATCAATCAGTCAATCAAGGAAACTTGGAATAGCGCCTCTTCATGAAATCTACTCAGAAAACTCACCCGATTAATTCATTGAAAAATCAGCAGAGTCGAGCATCATCACGGTCGCTATACTCAGGGTGGGCCATAAAAAGTAAACCCCTCAATTTTTTGGCTAATATTTCGGACAATACTAGAAATTAATAAACGAAATTGTACAGGCGCAAAGATAATTCATATTACATATAACTGCCAAAATTTACTTCAATATTTAAAAAAGAACAAAATTTATATCACTTTTAATGAGTGCAACCATGGGTTTTTGATGGTCAAAAAACATTAAACGCAGCAAAAAGTTACAAAAACGATTTTATGCGCTCCTCAAGGCCCCTAAAAATCGCTGGGCCCCGATACCTTCTGTCTCCACTCTAGGCGGGCCTGGCTATAAATAGACGTGTTCGTGCATGTAGATTTGCGGTTAAACTCCACCACTGTTTGGACTTTGACAGTGCCAGTCTCATGCTTTGAGAAATTTATTTAACAATTAAATTTTTTAAAGATTATTTGTTTCATTTTTCTGCCCATCACTAACATGTATTGGAAGTCTGGATGCAACAATAAAAACAGTAGACATTGCAATATGGCGGCGGATAGTAATCGAGCTATGAAATATAAACATATATTAGGTCTAATATATGAACATTTTGGATTTAAATTATTGGATACCGGAAATATCGAAACTGCTGATAATTATCAGCATTTTCGATACAAGATACGTTATAACGTATCTTGTATTCATTGCGACAAATCGTGTGCATACCATGGATCTAACACTTCGCATTACTCACCGCCTTCAGAATAAACACCCGCTACAGTATCAAAAAGTGAAATGTCATAAGTTTGTCTGACAAATGCAACTATAAAAGTTAGTGGATTTTATCGAAATAGACTATTAATTAATCGTTAATTTTTCAAAAATGAACTATTACAAATAAATTAATTGATATCAATCCTAGCTCTATACGATTAAACTAAGTATTTGGCCTATTTAGGCCTAGGCGCTTTTGCAACATTGTTCACGCATTCGATTTTCAAGTTTAGGTCATCCATGTTTGTTTACTTGAGATGAAGTAGGTCAAAGGTCATCCCTCTGTCCAACCAGCGCATTGGAAGCAATGCTATTTATAGAAGCGCCTTCACACAGATGGTCAATTAGGGAAATGATTCAAAACGCCTTTGCATTTATATAGCGCCGCCAAGATGGTCACTCAAATGTTGTCTCAAAAGCACAATGATATTATATCTATTAATCGGTCCATAGATTGGCATATCTGTCTTTTTGTCCCTACTTTTCAACCTCTCTGTCTGCCTATTTGTCCTATTTGTCTGTTTGTGTGCATGCTTCTGTCTCTGTCTTTCTGCTCTCTGCAAATTGGATCTGTTTATTTGTCGGTCTGCTTGTCTGTCTATCTGTCGTTCTGTGTCTTCATCAGAGTCGTCTTGCACAAAATTGTTCCGTTGCTCTTCCTCTGTCTAGCTTCCTTCCTCGCTGTTTAACCCCATCTTTGTCTGCCTCTCTCTGCTCGACTAGCTGCCTATCTGCCTGCCTCCTTCCCTACGTGAGAACAAAGAGCAGCAACGCTTGAGGTCAGCTTCCAGTTAAATTCCTAAATTTGCAATCAGTGTTGGTGAGGACAACGACTACGACGAGAGAGAGAGAGAGACAGACAGACAGACAGAAGGAGAGATAGTCAGTGTGGCTGACGTAACGGACGGCGACAACCTGTCTCGACGAAGAGTGACTAACATGACCCTTTCGATGGCCGCCATGTCAAACTCCACTGACTCAGTGCCTGATCACTTCAAAGCAACCACTCCGCTGTCTCTCTATGTCCTATTCTTCGCCGCATTCTGTCTCACCATGTCTGTCTGTCTGACACTTTATAAATATATTTTTTATTGGTATTTCTGGGTTTCTCTCTCGATATCGCCATCACGCTTTCTTAACTATCAATCTCTGTGGCGATTCGTTACTTTCGATTTGTCCGTCTGTTGTTCTGTTGATAAATTTCCCAATTGTTTAAGTTCCTCTCCTCATTGCTTTACCATGCAATTTGCTTGCTCTGTCCGTCCGTCCATCTGTCTGTCCGCGTGTGTGTGTCTATCTTCCTGTCTGTCTCTCTATCTGTTTGTCTGTCTGTCTATCTATCCTTCCGTCAGTGCATATCTGTATTTATAAGCTCTGTCAATGTGACGTTCCTTTTCTTCTGCATCTCTCTGTCTCCCGTCTGTCTCCTTTCCCTCTCTGTTTCTCTTTCCACTTCCGGCATTAACAACCACAATGAAAACACACCTCCAATCCTCCACACTCAAACCCCCACCCTCCGCATGGCTGTGACCGTCTCCACCGCACCGTGGGTAGCCGTCATCACACGTTTAGCCATTCTGTCACATGCGTTGCGGACCATTTGCTTTGCAGATCGCTATCTTGATAACAATTGTCCCAGTGACAAAACCTAAATCAACGACCATCCAAAAACGCCGACCGCTCTGTCTCTGACTCCCAGTTTCCCTTCAAAGCGACCATTCCTTGCCGACGGTTTGCCCCACGCTCCACGCCCTGACTCTGGGATACACAGGTCAACTGGATGACGTATGAGGTCAGCCTGACCGTAAACAGGGCGGTCAGCTCTGTGGTCAGCGGCGGCTGGCTTCTAGCTGGTCGAGGGTTAAGTTACACATGATAATTACCCGTTTGGAATCAGACACATACAGAGACAGGGAAACGCAGACAGATACAGACACACAGACCAAGCAAGACGAGGAACTTCACGAAACTAAAGACAGGTATAGATGCACAGTCACAGCGGCGACAGAGACAGGAGCTGGGGTCAGACGCTAAAGGTCGGGTTGGGGTCAGCCGTCGATGTTTACGAGAATTATCTTAAGCAGCTGCTAGAAAATTCTATTTCCAGTCAAATGGTCTTGTTTACCACGTCGGAAACATTCCATGCCCTCATCCAAATTAACCCACGCGCATGACCGACCTGATTATCTGTGAGGTTAAAGCATCGTAACCAATTGCCGCCAACATCCAAAGAATGGCGTCATTAAGAGCAGATAATTGTAATCGATAAACTTATAAAGCGTCATCTAAAAGCCGGTCGTAGAGCACTAGCTTATTAACGAGCGCTGCGTCAAATCAGAGGGGTCGTCTAGTCTACAGAGTATTCCAAGGAAGGTGATGATCCGGTTTTCAGAAGCTCGGAGGGTGCTTAACAGCTGTTAATGCGGGTTGTCGTTTCGGGCGAGAATTGGATGGCGCAGGATAGGAGAAATCGGAATATGAGTTCTTGAAGATATTATAATTCAGTTTTTGATGTAAGGCCAATGGCGTGATAGATAGAAGCAGTTCAGGCAGATGATGTAGGGCTGTTGGCAACAATGAAGGAGAATCAAACAATTTCGGAATTCATATGGGCGATCGGTCCAGAGGCGTGGTGCAGCGTAGGGTGTGGCTCGGTTGAAGAGCTTGAGATAAGTAGTTGACGAGTTCGAAAAAGACGACAATCGGGTAGAAGAGATATGCTGGATTGTGAACCAGGTGAAGAGTTCAACGCCAAGATAGTTGGGCTTGGAGACTGTGGGAGCTGTAGGTTAGTGATAGAACATTGATGTAGATTGGCTCTGGAATTTCCAGATGGTGTGATTTGATGATTGGAATGATAATTATGATGATGATAATTTGGGCGTTCTGGTAATGTCTCGGACGAGTGAGTTTCGGATAAGCTGCAGACGCTTTGGATTCAACGCTGATAACGATAGAATTGCAGTAATCGAGTTTTGAGTGGACAATGGAGTAGGAATGGTGGAGGCAGTTTAAAAGTTGACCAAGGGTCGGATGCGGCGCAGATCAAGAATTTACATAGAGCAGAATTGTCAAGAAAGTAATACTTTGAGTTCAGTGAAGGAAATCTTCCTGTGATGCGTATTAGACCTGTATACAAGGAAATAAGCAATCAACAACATCAGCAAACAACATAATCACAAATAAATAATTCACGGAATAGCATCAGTCAACCAGTTAATTGCCATATTTTAGGTGATTGATTAGGTAGATGAATGAATTAGTTATTGATTGAAAGAATGAGTAGGTGAGCCAGTCGGCCGGTCAGTCTTCTTTGGAATGAGTGGGTGAGTCAGTCCGTTGGTTTATTGATCTGAGAGAGTGACTGAGCTAGCGAGTCAGTCAATCAGTCAGTCAGTCAGTCAATCAGTCAGTCAATCAGTCTCTCACTCACTCACTCACTCACTCACTCACTCACTCACTCACTCACTCACTCACTCACTCACTCACTCACTCACTCACTCACTCACTCACTCACTCACTCAATCAATCAATCAATCACTCAATCAATCAATCAATCAATCGACCAATCAATCAATTAATCAGTCAAGCAAGCAATCAATTACACCAATCAGTCAGTGGACTGAGTCAATCAATCGATCGATCACTCACTGACTCACCTACTCTCCTGCATATTGGCTTACTTTCGTACTCACCTACTCACTCATTAATCCATATTTTCACTCAACCATCCAACCTGTAAATGTTTAACCAACAAATCACCGAATAAACCAACCAAGCAAACAACCAACCACACAAACATCAAGCCAAAACCCAACCTGCGAATTGTCCACAGCTGCTACAGTGGAGCTCTCTTGCGAATTTGACAGAAATTGCTGCTATTTGTGCGCTTGTAATTCTGAGTTCGGGCGAGGGAATCGACCGAATCACGCTGTGCACGTCAGACCCTTGATTTGACACTAAAAATAGGGAATCATCCTAGAACTACGCAATTTCGAGTTACACTACTCCTAGTTTTTGTATGTCAGCGCGTGCATATTATGTTTTGCTATGTCACCACTTAGTTCATGCTACAGAACGTTGTGGAATAGTCTACCAATGAACATAGGAACGATTTTGCGACGACAGACAGCAGAAGAAACAGTGTCAGACGTAAATTTCAGACCAATTAAATTTCAAGGACCCATCCATTAGACATTCTAAAGAGGGGCTTAACAAATAATTATATCCATCTATCTGTCCGTCCATCCATCCGGCCATCCATCCATCCATCCTTCCATCCATCCATCCATCCTTCCTTCCTTCCTCCTTCCGTCCGTCTATCGATACATCCATCCATCCATCCATCCATCCATCCATCCATCCATCCATCCATCCATCCATCCATCCATCCATCCATCCATCCATCCATCCATCCATCCATCCATCCATCCATTCATCCATCCATCCATCCATCCATCCATCCATCCATCCATCCATCCATCCATCCATCCATCCAATCAACCATCCATCCATCCATCCATCCATCCATCCATCCATCCATCCATCCATCCATCCATCCATCCATCCATCAATCCATCCATCCATCCATCCATCCATCCATCCATCCATCCATCCATCCATCCATCCATCCATCCATCCATCCATCCATCCATCCATCCATCCATCCATCCGTCCATCTGTCCGTCCATCCATCCGGCCATCCATCTATCCATCCATCCATCCATCCATCCATCAATCCATCCATCCATCCATCCATCCATCCATCCATCCATCCATCCATCCATCCATCCATCCATCCATCCATCCATCCATCCATCAATCCATCCATCCATCCATCCATCCATCCATCCATCCATCCATCCATCCATCCATCCATCCATCCATCCATCCATCCATCCATCCATCCATCCATCCATCCATCCATCCATCCATCCATCCATCCATCCATCCATCCATCCATACATCTGTTCGTCCGTTTCTCCATTCTTCCGTCCGTCCGTCAGCGCGCCCGCCTGCCCATCGATCCATCCATCGATCCATCCATCGATCCATCCATCGATCCATCCATCCGTCCGTCCATCCAAATATCCTGCGATCCGTCCGTCCGTGCCTCAGACCGTCCATGCGTCCATGCGTCCATCCATCCATCCATCCATCCATCCATCCATCCATCCATCCATCCATCCATCCATCCATCCATCCATCCATCCATCCATCCATCCATCCATCCATCCATCCATCCATCCATCCATCCATCCATCCATCCATCCATCCATCCATCCATCCATCCATCCATCCATCCATCCATCCATCCATCCATCCATCCATCCATCCATCCATCCATCCATCCATCCATCCATCCATCCATCCATCCATCCATCCATCCATCCATCCATCCATCCATCCATCCATCCATCCATCCATCCATCCATCCATCCATCCATCCATCCATCCATCCATCCATCCATCCATCCATCCATCCATCCATCCATCCATCCATCCATCCATCCATCCATCCATCCATCCATCCATCCATCCATCCATCCATCCATCCATCCATCCATCCATCCATCCATCCATCCATCCATCCATCCATCCATCCATCCATCCATCCATCCATCCATCCATCCATCCATCCATCCATCCATCCATCCATCCATCCATCCATCCATCCATCCATCCATCCATCCATCCATCCATCCATCCATCCATCCATCCATCCATCCATCCATCTGTTCGTCCGTTCCTCCATTCTTCCGTCCGTCCGTCAGCCCGCCCGCCTGCCCATCGATCCATCCATCGATCCATCCATCGATCCATCCATCGATCCATCCATCCGTCCGTCCATCCAAATATCCAGCGATCCGTCCGTCCGTGCCTCAGACCGTCCATGCGTCCATGCGTCCATCCATCCATCCATCCATCAATCCATCCATTCAGCGTTCCGTCCGTCAGTCCATCAGACCATCCATCCTAAGCTATTTGTCCAGGTAAAAACATTAAGAAAGTGATTTATGCTGATTTTAAATTACTGCTAATCGATTGCAATTAGAATTCGCCATTGTGTGAAGCAGAGAGAGTTTAATCGATCAGATAATTATTACGAACAGAATTTTCTTTAGTTATAGTTACAACTACATCTAATGATTTCACAACATTGAGAATAGAATTTTAAACATTTGCAATTTTAAATTGTAATTTCAAAGCAAAACGAAAACATAACGTTTATATATATATATTTATATATACCAGAGGTGTAACAAGGTTTTGAACAGTGGGAGGTATTATTTAAAAAAATTTTCTCCCCATATTTTAATGTGAAAAAATGGGGGCACAATTTATCTCAACAAAAGTTATCTTAAAAGGTAGTGGAGAAACATAAAAAAGAGTCGATTTAGGGGGCACTGAGCACTAGAACTGGAGGGGACTTTGCCTCCTCAGTTTTTAAACTGGGGTCCGGTGCCCTCCTGCCCCCCCGCTTGTTACACCCCTGATATATATATATATATAATATATATATTAGCTATTCTGAGTCTCGAAAACATCAATACATCGTAATTACTAAGTAAATATGTTCTGGCGAAGTTGAAACTCATTCTATTTACAAATTATTTTTTTAAATATATAAATATTTTTGCTTTGTTAAGAGTACTAAACGGAAACCGTTCAGAAAGTAGGTCATAGTCAAGTTTAACGAGCTGCTGACGGGTGCTAAGCCAGATCAGCTGCGTTTTTGTTGAATTGAGATCTCGTGGCGATTCGAGGACATCCAGCAATGGAGTTCTGAAGAAAGAGACTCACTTAATTGAGAGAGGACAAGTCGATCTGCAAGCTTCAATCCGACACATAAACACCCAGTCGAGTGTGTTCTTAAAGTAGCGACTGAAGCCTCAACTGAAGTCTTTGAGATCAAAGCCAGAGACGGTTTTTCAAGAACAAGATTGGATTTCAGGCGAATAATACGGCGCATTTTCATCACTAAGAAGGAAAATCGCATTGTAATCGACGCGCCCTCTAATAGGTGCGCAGCAGCAGCAGGTGCGCACGTCTCCAAGTGCGCATGTCCACAGGAGGCACATGATGCACATTCCGAAGGACAGGTACACAACCAACGGATCCAACGACGTCCGCTCTGCCTAACCACCGCAATTGGATCCGCTGACTATTCGGCTATTCGTTTATATATATATATATATATATAATTACATGTGCTTGTGTGCGCATTATTATCTGTGTACATTAATATGTGTATATGCCTTTGTGAGCAATATCAACGCCGTCGTGTCTGTCGTCGCCTGTGGTCACCGCAGTCATTGTCATCATTGTCTTCGTTGTCATCAGCACTTTCATCACCGGCATTCATCATCATTGTTATCAGCAGGCTGGCATCGTCGTAATCGCTAACATCACCTTCATCCATGACATCATTCCCGTCATCATGGTTGAGTGATCATCATTGTCGTCGTCGTTGTCATCATCATCAAAATCATCATTATCATTATCATCATCATCAAAGTCATCGTTATCCTCCTCCTCCTCCTCGTCGGCCTCCTCCTCCTCCTTGTTGTCCTCATCATCATCATTGTCGTCACAGCCACAGTTGTCATCATCATCATCATCGTCGTCGTCATCGTCATCCTCCTCCTCCTTCTCGTCGTCCTCATCAGCATCATTGTCCTCACAGCCGCTGTTGTCATCATCATCATAGTCATCTCGTCAATATTTTTATTATTATCACCACCACCGTGGACTACACTATCACTTATCATCATCATCATCATCGTCACCATTATTATCATTATCATTATTCTCACCACCAATAAAAACATCGTCCTATTTTTCTATTTCACCATAATTTGCAACAAAAAGCATTTATGTAAGGCTAGAAAACAAGAAACCTAATATTGATCGGGCCGGGGCAGGTGCGCCTTTCTTCGATATATACAGCGAGTACGATAATGGAATTATTGGCATCGCGAGGGACCTTCTTGGCATCTGCTGCTGCTACTGCTAATGCTGCTGATGGTGGTGGTGATGCGGCTGCAGCAAAGTTCCATCGCCAACCGCATTTAATATGCTTTTAGCATGTGCGTTGGTAAGGAGATGCCCAGCTTAGATTTACGGAACATGTCGGATAATTTGTTTCAGTCAGTTCCTATAAAGAATTGTATTTGAGGCACTTTACAACGGGATTTCAAATGACAGGTAATCAAGATGATTAGTAGGCATATAATTACTAAACGTTAATAGTAGGTGCAGCCCATCACGAACATGTCACCTTGATAAATAAATATATGCATGACTGCATAAATTAGTATGCGTACTGATATAGCAATATATATATACCTATTGATCGCTGTCATTCGTTTGTTTGTATATATAATTGCTGTACATAATGTGCTTACTTTTCTGATGAATTGTCAGTGAACTATAAAAGTATTTGGTTATGGTTATGGTTATATACTCACCATGTTACCTCGTGCTTTCAGTTCGCTGAACTCTAGCGACCGTCATGATAAACCTTATATCGGTGTGTTTCATGACGGTTTTCTTGTCACGCAATTATTCTATTTTATAGACTTTGCACGCAGACATTTCTATAATGGTTGTAATTTTCGCATTTAAATTCAATTTGCAGATGAGTTGATGTGCTATTATAGTCAAATGTCAGCGTACTGAATGCTGTTGTCTTCTTGTTGTACGGATAAGAGACATCTGCACGTGACGACAGATGCAGGCATTGCCGGTCGAAAGTTGGCATCGATGTTACAAGACAACTACGTGCAGCGCGGACCTCCATGGTTGGGAGGAAGAAAGATGGAACAGCGGTTGGGAGTGGGATAGAGAAAGCGAGGAGCAGAGGGAGAAGGTAGTAAGGGAAGCCAACAGACGTTGGATTCAGCAGCAGAAATGAAAACGCATGCAGGACAATGTGTTCCCGGTTGACGCTGTGCGTCAGATAAAAGGCTCTACATGAATAGAGATAAGTTATGTTACAGACGATAAAAACGGAGACGAAGAACAGGTATATTCGATTACCACTGTGTCTCGTCTTTTGACTGTCTGCGTGTCTCTGCCTGTGTTGAAATCGGTCTGTTTGCATGTGCCTAACTCTGTCTGTCTGTCTGTCTGTCTGTCTGTCTCTCCAATTGTCCTCTCGGTGCTTAGGTATGCATCGCTTGCGTCTGTTAATGGCCTGCCCGCTACCCTCGTACTTATTTTGGTATAATGTCGCTGTCCCTTTTCCACTCGTGTACTCTGCAACAGCATATATCTAAGAGGACATCAATGGACACGATACTATACTTGGTTGCTGGAGTATAACACATGGAAAGAGAGGAACAACTGGAGCATCAGCAGCAAAGGTAGGCAGTCAATATTTTTATAAGTTCGGAAAGGTACTAAAGATCTATGTGGTTAGAAGTTGACTGCAATTAAACCTACAATTCTTACAGAATGATGGTTGCATGTATGTACAATATGGTTGTAGAGTAATGACCTCTTGGTCAACCCTCTGACCAATTATGCAAGACACCTGAGGAAAATATCACAGTTAAAACACCCGGTCAATAAAACTCCTCAAGAAATTAATTCGTTGCCAATCAGCCGATAAATTAACAGTCTAAGCCAAGGATTCTCACATTTAATTAGTCGATTAACTTATCAATCTATCACCAGCCAAGGGATAACGTGACACTACCTCATTTACATAATATGCGTGCATGTCAAATAGCTGAACATTCATGCTTTGGAAATTTTTGACGGCTTATGAAATATTAATTAAGTAGCAACATCTTGAGCAGCAACGTCTATTGTCAAAGGTCCAATTTACGTTTATCATGATGACACTGCGCTTTTCCACAATTGTATATATGCATTGTTGTTGTAAGATTTGGGCATTTGGCTCGCGCTAATAAAGCTCACTTATTAATTAATTAATTAATTAATTTGTTTAGTTACTTGTTTACATTTAAACATAGATAGTTGAATACTGGGCTTAATTGTCTGATGATTTTAAGGTGGACATTATTTTAATAACGGCGCTATTTATTGAATGTTACTAGATAGTTTAAAAGGTCATAGCTTATAATTTATATCGCTCATTATGGCAGAAAATAAAGATAATGGAGACCTTATGAGTTCACGAAAACAAGCAGCAATCTGAAGTCCAGTCATGAAACATATGGATTCAATAAAGGGAAGTCTAATAAGAACGACTTACAGGCATTTAACCTGACTTGATGTCATCTATCTTGGTCTGATACTTGCACTTTCGTCATACAAAATAAATGGTGAATTTATTCAGTTCCGGAATCGGTTGTTGCTGCAAAGAATTTGTGCAAAGCTGATCGTCGACAGATTGATCTGTCATCGGCGTCGTAAACCTCAGTGACATTATATTCACTGGTTGTGATAAATGCTTACCGACGTACTGTCGTCAAATACAGCAAACCTACAATAAATCGTATGCAAATATTGAGGGAGCGCTTCTATTTATTCTTAATCAGACTATAGCCTAAAAACACCCTTTTGTAATTCAAAGTGGTTGGATGTTCTTTATAAATTTAATATTTTCTCTAAGACGATAAAACACACATTTGTTAATTCAAAGTGGTTGAATATTACTTATTAATTTATTATTTTCACTACGACGATGAAAGTGCACTTTTAGTAATTCAAAATGGTTGGATTTTCGATATTAATTTCATATTTATGAGCATTTTCCACATTACTTCCAATGCTTTGTTATCATATTATAAATACGTTTGAAAACTTATGGCAATAACTGCGTATTTATTTTTAAAAAAAATTCAACTTGTTTATTTATAGTCACAACAAACAGTTTGCTCAAGCCAAAAAATAAAGAACGTCAATAATTAAACTAAAGGCTACAAAAGGAGCCCCGAAAGGGATTAAAATTCCACTAGATGGGATACCCAAGTAGAAGAATTACCAACAGAAAAGATAACCGTCGTATTAGAATTTTTTCGTTTATAGGCGTACTGGGAGAAATCAATTAATACCCAGAAACAAAGAGTATTCTTAACTAGTTAACTAACTTAACTATTGCGGAGATGTGCACAGGCGAGAGGTGTAGGATCAAAAGCTAGAGTGATACCATCTGCTTCGTCATAGACCGATCCCTGTAGGCTATGGCACCGACACCATGTGTCTGGCCAATGCACTTTCTAGAACTCAAGGGCACGAGGGGGCACACGCGTTTTCAAAATTGGCATTATTACATAATTACTCTATTGTAATGTAATGTAATCTACCATTAAATAGTAGTACACTTGAAAGACACTCTACAGTTATATACAAACACTGAACGACATATTGTACAAATAACGCAGCTCAGAGCATTGTAATACAATACGACGCAATAGATTACAGCTGAAAAGGCCTACATCACAATGCACAATATCAGTTCTAGATGTCATTAATTAATAGTTCCAGACCATCTTCTCTTAGAAATTATTGCTTCACCGAAAGAACCACCATGCCTTAGACAAAAAATAAAAAAATTGTTAACCTTAATAAAAGCTTTTCAATTTTCATTGTTTAATACGCAATTTTTATCCTACGGAAACACAAAGCGAGAGAATAGTTTTTGTGACCTACAGTTTATATCTGCTCGTGATATTGCTGCGCTGTGCCACGAACTCGTCATGTCGACGTTTCAAAATCCGACCAATCTGATCTATAGCTGCGCGTGTTCCGGAAGCTCACGGCGGACTGATTAGGTAACTTCCGGTCGACTGTGAATAGAGAGGATGGAAGATGGAAGGATAATACATCAGCCGTCTGCAATGTCAACGCTTTATTCGAGATGACCATTAATCCATGAGCTGCTCTTCCCAATATGTCAGCCAAAAACCCATCCACAGAGGCAGAAATTCCGTTTCGTCTCTTTAGCATACAGTGACTCAATATTAGTCTGTCTATCTGTTCGGCTGTCTGTCTGTCTCTGTATATCAGCCAATGTCTCCTCCTTACGTCAGTCTGTATTCTGTTGTATTTTATCCGAATGTCTGTCTGTCTGTTCGAATGTCTGAGTACGTGCTTGTTTGTATGCGCTTGGTTTTCTCTGTGTATCTTTCCGTTTTCTGTGCATATGTGTGTCTATATTTATTTATTTTGAAATGCGATATTGCCATTCTTATAACGTTTCTTGCTCAGAAGTGCACACGCCTCGACGGCGCAATTGCAGTTGTACTGCAGAGCAGTGGCGCGCGAAGGACTTCCTCAAGATCCATACACAGTGACTCCCCGGACGAGGGTCGAACCCGCTCGCTCAGCGCACACTTAGCGTTACGGGCCGACCACTCTAACCGATCGGCCACCGTGCCACTATATATATATGTGTGTGTGTGTGTGTGTGTTTGCCTTCTAGCACTGTGCCTCTCCTTGTCTCAATGTGTGTTCGTATTTTATCTGTCGTACATCTGTCAATCATTGCGCGTCTATGTTTTCAAATATGTTTTTTATTCTGAACCTCGGGGTTATAATCATCTTATAAGGTCTCCATATATACTAACAAATAAGCATCCATTAAACAGCGTCTACCTGAAAATGACATGACATTTTGATGTGACATTTTGATGTGACATTTTGATGTGACATTTTGATGTGATATTTTGATGTGATATTTTGATGTGATATTTTGATGTGACATTTTGATGTGACGCATTACAAACTGATTAAGGCTAAGTTTTACACTAAAGGAAACCCAACAGCAACTCCAGTTCATCACTTGTAGCAACGATGTAAGCTACATTCACACCAGGATGTAGCAAGCTGATAGTATTGATTGATGGATTGGTGGATTGATGGATTGATTGAATGATTGATTGATTGTTTGATTGATTGATTGATTAGTGAGCCTACGATTGAAGGGTCGTTTGTGACTGCAAGGAAGTCCACGACTGAATCCAGCTGCGAGTCTTCTATTTATCCTTCAGTATACTTGCCTATATAAACACCAATAAAATCTTCATGATGATGATGAGTTTTAATATTGTGGCGAACGAGCTCCAAGGCTTTCCTACAAGTATGAATGTGATTTACACCTTTAACTAATTTTATCTAAAATAATGTAATAATCACATGCGAGTTTCTCATTTGAGTTGCTTATAGTTGGCCTTCGTTTTCTTCTAACATTTACGAGTTTCATTTAAGTAAGCCTAACAAAATCATATCTTAAAAACTTTTATAGGTCTATAAATAGTATGTTCTTATATGTTTTTATCCTCTTTTCTTTAAAATTGACTTGCGTAAAGTTTGTCATGGATGCAGCGTAAAGTTTGTCAGAGGCTGATCGCCGAAGTTCCTTCAACTCTTATTTCGGTTTGTTCCCGTCGACCTACAGAGCTGAAAGTTTGCACACATTACACGTTTGCATGACAGTTTAATGAATCAGATGTTTACGGACATAGCTTAAAAATTGAGAAATAAATGACAAAACTCAAAAAATTAAATATCGCGTGATCACTCGAGCGATTCCTCCTTGACGAGCTACACTCCGGCAAGTTTACATCATAAAATGATCTCTTAAGGAAATGGATCGATTGCGCCATCTACTAGATCACCAAAAGTCAATAAAACAGGGTCCCGAAAAACCTATGCTTTTACTTTCGTTTGTTTGTCTCTCGTGTAAGCATTTCTGCGTTATTGTCAGATTGTGTCATTTCTAAATAAACAAATATCTTAATAACAAAATGAAGGAGAGGAAGCTCTAACTTCATTTCAACACCACTCCACCTTACGACAAGCTTGATTAAGTACTCGACAGTATGGTACGACACAGTGTCCGCGGTGGGATATGCCTTAGTCCGTCCACTATGACAGTATATGACACGTCGACCCTAGCCACAACATGTGCGAGATATTATTTGATCGAAATGATGTCAAAACTACGACTCTTCAATTATCATATTAACGTTCGAAGTATCGGTATAACGTTAGACCCTATATCAATGTGACATGAGAAACAATATTTTTGCGTTCAAAACCGTTTCATATCAGTAGTCGATTCATTATTTTTTACGAACAAAGCTCTGGGTTTAGCAGCGTTGATGCCAATCCGTGCTGAAAAAAGCAGCGTAAACAAAGTTATTCCCTTGACCCAATATAACTATAGCATGGCTTGTTTGACATGACGTCAAATTGCTGATTAATTTAGGCTGACTTTGATAATTCTATATAAATACGAATTGTTTTTGAAGTGTGTAACTTGCAAGACTGCCTGGTTCCCAGTAATGGAAAACGATTAAACAAGCTTTAGTACACGAGGATTCGTTTTCGGAGCCAATATTGAAAATAAAAGTCTGACATATTCCTTGTCAGACTTGTCAGACTTCAGACGGGTTGTAATCTGAGATGACAATTCGGTTTACATGCAAAATTCCACCAGAGAGAAAGTAAGAAAGACCGACGACAGACTAGGAGAGTAATCGATACGTCAAAGTCCGGATCGGTTGATCTAGATGGATCAGAAGTTGGCACGGCTGATATCATCGACGCCACAAGGTTCTGTCACAACGCCCGCTCCGATAATTGACTGACGCGTGGGCAGGTCTTTTCGTGCGAAGGTCGACTCAAAGGTCAGTAGGCAAATACCGAATGTTAAAAAGAGAGGACCTTCGCTGTCACTGCTCCGTTTATGGACCTGAAGAAGTTTTTTCAGAATAAGAAAATATTGACTTTTGCTCGTCGATAGAGGCCAAATTAAGCGGGGTTTATGGAACTTAATCCGGATGTTGTGTCACATCTCGATATTGGTTGTAAGATTATATGTCAAGCAGTAAAGAGAGACATGTGATGTTCGGAAGATGTGTAAATCCAATTTATAGGTCTAACAGTACCAATCATGGACCTCGCCGCCGATCTGGTTGTGACCTACGTACGTTAACTTTCTGTAACTTACTGCGGTGTGTCAGTTTGTTTCCTCGTTAAACGAAGATATACAAAATATTATTATAGAACTCATGCTTGTATTCATCTACCTGCTATGGGTCTTTACCTAACTATAAGGACTGATTAAGGTAACGACTGGCCTCCACATCGGCCTCTTTAAAGGCGTTTCTTTTACCTTGGGTCCTCCATGCCCTGAGCGCCTCTGATTAGTTGTTCTATGAGAGGCGCCATATAAATCTACAGATACGACACAGTATGAGTAATTTAGGTTGGAAAGCAGCAGACTTGTTGTCAGACTTCCGTAACCACAGAACTCGGAGAACGGCTCGCGTGATTCTGGTATGAATCTCTGTAGTTCCGGAATAATGAATCGTGTTATGGTTGCAGATAGCAACGAAGACACTCAACGTACAAGGGTACGAATTTTGCATATGATTATTGTAACTTCCTGCTCTGAGACAGGCCATCCGCCCAGTGGTTAAATTCAGCCAGAGCTAGCCGGATCTCAGATTCGGCACCTCGGTTTTAAGATCCACCACTTGACCTAAGAGATCTACCACCTGAATTTTGAGATCTGCTACCTAAGAAAGGAGACCCACTACACATAAGTCCAATTAGCATCTATCGGCAGCCAGTCTCACAACGCGCTGTCAACGTTTACTTTACCATGGCAAACTTCTTAAGACTTGCGTACTAAGCCAGAGTTGCCCGTGGACGTTTTATTAATTTAACGCCGCTTTCGGATTGTAGCCCAAGGCTGTAGACAACAGACTTAATTAACTAGTCGTTTTCTTGTATAAATGACCCTTCCTTGGTCAGTTAAAGTTGTTTAACTTGAATAAAGTTCTTGTACGATAGAAATAATGCATGAAAACCGGACAGCGTGCAGCTGTTCTGCTTACTTTGCAAAGACCAGTTCTACAAAGCTCTGGTAGATTAAATTTCTGCCAGACTTGTGCCAGAGTCAGTGACACAAGGCAATACCCAACGTTCAATACCCAAATTGAACGTGTAAGCATTTTATTTCCCTATTCTCGGCCTTCAATTGTTTCGTCAGAATACGACATGTGATGCGTTTTTGGTGCCATTTTATAAACGAACGAACTGAGGTAGAAATACAGCGGCTTCAAAGATGTGAAGGGTGATGAGTTTTCTGGGAAGACGCTTAAGAGACTTTCAGGGTTATCCACACTCTGCCATTGCTGAATGTGAACGGGGCTATAAGAGAATGAACTTAGCTTTTATACCACAGAGCCCTTGCCATAGCGCTGCACATAATTATTTCCTCTATTTTGTTCTTTTCTGTCGTTGGGCCGCCCTTGAGTGAGTGGGATCCAATTATACCTTAGGCCCTATATGCGATTAAGACTTGGTATACAGGTCGTCATGCCGCACCAGATATATAGGCAAGTGTAACGGATGAAAACATGCCCAGCAATTGAGGCAGCAGCGTAATCATGCAGCGCAGTTTTAAAGTCTGCTTTCTAAAGAACTGGCAGCAATGAAACTTGTGCTGGTAAAATTGACTGTCTTTGACAGTATTGAAAAGCATGCGATGCATTGTTTCGCGTTTATTGTCTTTTGTTTGTATGTGATATTTAATTTTAATGACATCTATGCGAAAAGCGAGTATCATTTATAGATTTAGGCTGCCAGATGCCTGGGTTTCCCGTCTTATCGGATTACGTTTTGGTCTTTTGGATTTTATTAGAAATGGAGATTAACTGAATGAGAAATTTAACCGCTAGCATAATTAAATTATTGCTCTGATTAATGTGCCGTATTTTTATCGGTAGGACCGTGCGGCTTTTATCCGGAAGTAGGCTTCAATCGTTCCGTCAACCTGCCGCATAAAATCAAGCCGTTCTATTCATCCTCAACTCAACGGTATAAGCATCGGCCTTGGTCCTTGTCGAGTAGATATTACTCTTAAACGAAATTCTAGAAAGTATACTCTCAACAGATTTTGATTCGCAAAATTCATATTGCTTTAGAACCACATTCAGAGTTGTATCTGAGTGACCCTGTTTGGTTCTGCTGACTGCATCAATGAATTATCCATCCATTACGATTAATACACCCGTCCGACCGTCCGTCCGTCCATCAACAGAATACGCTTGAAACTCTTCCCAACAACTGAACAAGGCAAGATGTGTAATACGGTGGAGTTTGAATGAAGTTCCAGTGCGATTCGTAGACGGAAGGAGGAGAATAGACCGTTTCTACTGCAGAGTGCGCAACTCTGCGAGGAAGCTTCAGCAAGTCTTAAAATTGTAACGCATAAAATTGCACTCACAGATCGGTGTAGCACCTCTTAAAAAGACTCGAGCACCATAAACACAATATCACGATAGAAACAGAACGAATTTATGTACGAAATGGAAAGGCGGTTCCGAAGGTCAAATCAGCTTCACCGGTAAACGGATAAAACAAAGAAACAGAATTAATTTCTGTACCGAATGGAAAGTAGGTACAGAACGTCCAATCAGCTTAACAGACAAACGGATAAAAGTATGGAACGTATTTGCACACGTCAACGATAGGCAATATCACATTATTGCGATTTAGCGCATTACCTGAAATGCAAGAAACCCCGATACTGCATCGGAGATTATTTTAATGCGAATGTCTTTTATTGAATAAGCACACCCAGATCGTCTGCACGTCTGTTTGCCTGACCGGACAATTTAGGGTAAATTTTGGACTTAGGTCGCTCTAAATTAGTGTTGCCGTTTGGTTTAGAGTTGCGAAGCCAGGCGAACGGCTGCTGAGCCTGGAGCCGGATATTGATGGATGCCCTCGGTTTGGTCATTCGTGGTACGATACCAATAAAGATGCCTCGGAAATGCTTTTGAATTCATACAACTGTCGAATTTATTAGGCAGATAAGCAGACGCGATGATAGACTGACGAGCACCAGACAGTGGCAGGAACATATCGGCACTGAGATAAATGCAGAGGGATACAGACAGATTTAGAGATAGACAGAGGTCGAGACAGAGACAATGAAAGTAACAAAGACAGACGCTCAACAGGATTCATAAACAGACAGGGACAAAGACAATGACAGATTCAGAGGTAGACAGAGGTTAAAACATAAACGATAATCGGCAAAGACAGAGACATTACTAAAGACAAGGTCCGAGGCTGAGTCAGAGACAGACGTAGGCAGAGGCAGGGACAGGTGTAGAGGATGAAGTTGATAGAAGTATAGGCACACGGTGAAAGAGACAGAATGCTAGACTTAAGGACGCAGACAGAGACAGATGCAGAGACACACAGAAACAGATGGAGAGGAATATAATATGAATATGAGAGAGAAAGAGAGAATGTAAGAGAGAGAGAGAGAGAGAGAGAGAGACAGACAGACAGACAGACAGACAGACAGAGAGAGACAGAGAGAGACAGAGAGAGACAGAGAGAGACAGAGAGAGACAGAGAGAGACAGAGAGAGACAGAGAGAGACAGAGAGAGACAGAGAGAGACAGAGAGAGACAGAGAGAGACAGAGAGAGACAGAGAGAGACAGAGAGAGACAGAGAGAGACAGAGAGAGACAGAGAGAGACAGAGAATGTGAGAGACAGCGAGAGCGACAATGCAGTGTTATATGCAAGACTTGAAACTTCAAGACCAAGACGAGACCGAGACAGTGAGGTGCCGAGACCGCGACAGTGAGGTACCAAGACCGAGACCGAAACACTAGATTCGAGACAGTACGAGACAGTAACAGACAAGTGATCCTAAATAAAATGCTGTAAAAAGCTAATGTATCAGTTCTCTGGAATAATGTTTATTTGTAATTTCAATTTGAAACTTATAATGTATATAGTACAAATTCCTGAGAACAGTTTTTATATTGCCGCGCAAGATTTTAAGACAGTTAACGCGAAACTTATCGAGACCGCTTGTTCGAGACAGAACAAGACTGTCACTTCAAGACAGTTTCTAAAAATTCGAGACACTACCTCGAGACCGAGACCGAGACCGAGACACTGTCTCGAGACCATACAACTCTGCGACAATGTAAGAGAAAGAGAGATAGAGTAACAGAGACAGAGTGAAAGAAAGAGACAGAGACAGACAGACAGGTAGGCAGACAAACAAACATAGGACGCAGCAGATGTATTACATAGACGACCTGAGTTGCCCTGCTGATAAGAGAGGTCAACAATGTCATCAATCTGATTTCCTTTTCTATACAGGCGCTAAATAAATGCCATTTGCATCCCCTGTTCAAGATAGTTATTTTCATTTCTATGGTCTACCTCCGGCGTGTGTACACGCGTCTATCCACACGCATTTGTTCGGCCATCCTTCCGTCCGTACGTCCGTTTGTCCATCCATTCATCCATCCATCCATCCATTCATCCGTCCATCAATCCATCCATCCGTCTGTCCGTCCCTCAATCCGTCCGTCCGTCCGTATATCCGTCCTTCCGTCCGTCCATCCGTATGTCCATCCATCCATCCATTCATCCATCCATCCATCCATCCATCCATCCATCCATCCATTCATCCATCCATCCATTCATCCGTCCATCAATCCATCCATCCGTCCGTCTGTCCGTCAATCCGTCCGTCCGCCCGTATGTCCATCCATTCATTCATCCATTCGTTCATCCATCTATCCATCCATTCATTCGTCCGTCCATCCGTTCATCCGTCTATCCGTCCATCCATCCATCCATTCATTAATCAGTCCATCCATCCATTCATTCGTGTCTCCCTTCCTCTCTCTGTCCTTCCATCATTCCATTTATACATCCGTCAGTAACACCACCCACATATCCAACTGTCCTTAACTACGGCAGTCCTTCCATTAGTCTATCGATTCATCCATCGATGAATCCCTCTATCCCTTCCGTTCGATCGATAGCGTAAACCAGATAATTGTAAGAAACAGAATTTGATTTTGAAATAATATAATTTAATAACAAACCGTGCGCTGACAACAGTAATTCAAAGTTCAACATAAAATGTTTTTCAAATTCAAAATTTAAATTCAATTCAATATTCGTTTAAACATAATGAAGCTGGCAAAAGGCAACTTAATTTACAGAGTTTTGCGCGATTCTTTAACAGATATTTGCAACGCAACTATCATCTGAGCACACAACATATGAAGTATGTTTGAGCAATTCTAACAATGCACTTGGGACAACCTCTATAGGCTCTTTCTCGCAATAAAAGTGGGCAGTTCAGATTGCCCTAGAACGGCGGCCAACGACCGACCACACCGGCGCATAGGGCCTGCTAAAGCACCCCTTGCGACAGCCTACGTGATGGATTAGACTACTCAATCACACGTTCGATGCGTGTCCAATGGACACATTAAGCTGTCAGACGCACACGATCGGCGCTTTGCGGATGGATACATCCATTAACTGGAAGCACGTCGTCAACACATGCGCAAATAAGCCAACAACCCGATGGCTAATACTCAAACTGGTACATCGGTGATAATTGATAAGTAACACCAGGCAACGGGTTTTACTTAATTTATGTAGCGGCAAAGGTATAGTGACGCAGTCTTTGGTCACCGAGACAGCGATGTTACATCGACGGAGCAAGAGAACAACGAACTTTCCGGAAGTGCTAAGATCTGTGAAGTATTGTTTCGATTAGGTTTCACTATCCTAAGAATGCATCGGTTGATAGATGTTGTCAGTCTATATCTGATGACTTCGAAGCGCCAGAACTAACTGCGATGGCGAAGTCATATCATGGATTTGTATCAATATATCAACTTTGAAGAGGACCAAACGGTTCGCAAGCAACACAAAAGACGGGCTTTGGATATTCAGTGGAGATATATCATGAGCGACGTTTTTCTTCCGACTTCAGTTGGTACTCCTATAAATTTAGAGTCGCCATAATGAGGCTGAGTTCAAACACATATTTTTTTACCGAAATTTGATACCACCCTTCTTCCAACATTTTTTGCTCTGAAGTGCACACGCCTCGACGGCGCAATTGTAGTTGTACTGCAGATCAATGGTTTGCGAAGGACCTGCTCAAGGTCCCTATGCATACACAGTGACTACCCGGACGTGTGTCCCCGCTCGCTCAGCACACACTGAACGTTACAGTCTGACCGCTCTAACCGATCGACCACGGTGCCACACATATTGAACCACAACACTCTCCTACATCGTTGATCGTATCTCTTTTATATGAAACTTTGTCGTTTTGTCGTCATATCGGGAGGATATTGTGATTTATTTTATTGCTCTTCTATAGCCTCATCTTCTGACAAATAGTCCATCATTGTTTCAGTCGATTATGAGTCTCATCGTCCGATGAAAATCAATAACTTCACCAATAATAATGTGATGATCACCGATGATCGTCAGACCTTCGTCGTCGTTGTCAGCATCGCTATAATCGACGTGCTACTATTTGTAGATCTTGGTGATGATCATTACCAACGTGATCATCATCTTTCTCATTGGCTTAATTATCATCACCGTCATCATCGTCGTCGTCGTTGTCGTAGTCATTAATGTGAACGAGTTGGATAATGTGCCAATTATCGCCTGTTACCACTGAGATTTCCCTCGGCGCTTTCGTTGCCTGTCTTCGCTGGTGATGCTGCTTGTCTGCCTGCGTCGGTCTCGTTTCCGTTCATCGTTTTCGCTAACGAATCCCCAACGTAGACGAATCCAGGGAGCGAATTGCCAACGGCGGCTTTGGATAACTGGTCAAAGAGTGCGGCTCGAAAAGCCACGTGTTCAAATCTCCGACACGCTTGTCTAAATGTGGCTGAGAGTCATGTCTACTGACGGCTGAAACTAACTGTCTTTTTGATCAAACGCACAAAAATACAGGCGTATCCGGTAATTCAGAAGGACCACAGTGACCTTGATGCAAATGATGAATTCGCATCGTTCTAAGGCAATCAATCAGTTAAGGACAGACTGAGTGACTTCACTGGGTGACTTACTGAGTGACAGACTGAGTAACTTACTGAATGACTTAGCGAGTGACTTACTGAGTGACTTGTTAAGTGACTTACTGAGTGACATACTGAATGACATAGCGGGTGACTTATTGAGTGACTTGTTAAGTGACTTACTGAGTGACTTGTTAAGTGACTTACTGAGTGACATACTGAATGACTTGTTAAGTGACTTACTGAGTGACTTGTTAAGTGACTTACTGAGTGACATATTGAATGACATAGCGGGTGACTTATTGAGTGACTTGTTAAGTGACTTACTGAGTGACTTGTTAAGTGACTTACTGAGTGACATACTGAATGACTTAGCGAGTGACTTACTGAGTGACTTGTTAAGTGACTTACTGAGTGACATACTGAATGACTTAACGGGTGACTTATTGAGTGACTTGTTAAGTGACTTACTGAGTGACTTGTTAAGTGACTTACTGAGTGACATACTGAATGACTTAGCGAGTGACTTACTGAGTGACTTGTTAAGTGACTTACTGAGTGACATACTGAATGACTTAACGGGTGACTTATTGAGTGACTTGTTAAGTGACCTACTGAGTGACTTGTTAAGTGACTTACTGAGTGACATACTGAATGACTTAGCGAATGACTTAGCGAGTGACTTACTGAGTGACTTGTTCAGTGACTTACTGAGTGATATACTGAATGACTTAGCGAGTGACTTATTGAGTGACTTGTTAAGTGACTTACTGAGTGACTTACAGAGTAACTTAATCCGTCACTTACTGAATGTCATAAGCGGGTGACAAGTTGTATACTCTGGTAGCCAGAGCATCCCAGACTTCTCATTATGAAGCCGGACAATTTTTCCATTGCAACTGGACCAGTGCCCAATTGATAAATCATTTTTCTTTTTCGATCACTTTAAATAGGTAAATTAATTGATTCAAATGCATTTATAAGCACGTTCTATGACCATATTACCACTAATAGTGATATCCGCCCTGTAAGTATTTTCTGCAATGGCTGATAACAGTCTCTGTTTCCTTGATTCACTTTGCGGAATGGCAACTGAGCTCGCGGGTCGACTCCGGTCTGCGGATCACAGTTTGCAGAACGCTGCTGCAGTAGACAGCCGGATGTCCGTTTCGTTCACAAATAATCACAAGAGAATAATTCGCTTCTTGGTAACAATGCATGTGTAGCCTGTGTTTTGGTTAAGTGACGCCTTATGACGACGAGCCACATAGATTGGATGGTGTTGGATGGACGCACGGTTAGCTGAGTGGATGTGTGGACGTCCTCTGGTCCGTTGGATTCAGGTGATTAGGAGGCCATTATAGGCTACTCGTACGCTGATAATTGCATCTGCCGTCGAAAGGTTATCGATCGAGAAGACGCACATACGCGCATACGCAACCGGGTTGTCCAAATGTACATCGCGCACTTTTTCGATTTCTTCATCATCTATCTTCCAGTGTCCAGTGCTCATCCTGTACAAACAATTATATTCCTGCAAAAACGTTGGGATTTCTCTTCACTTGGGTATATAATTCTTCATTAGTGTTGCGTGAGTAGTCAGAAAACTAATAAAGCCGACGTAACCACGCCCTCTTCCGAGCGGGCACAGCGTGGGCGGAGCCTACAAACATGTGCATGCGTGTCGTGCGAGGCTCATTGTTGAGGTTAAGCTATGGCTCAGAACGACATATAAACATACATACAGACATACATACATACATGCTTACATACATACACACATACATACATACATATATGCATACATACATGCATACATACATGCATACATACATGCATACATACATACATACATACATACATACATACATACATACATACATACATACATACATACAGACATACAGACATACATACATACATACATACATACATACATACATACGTACATACATACATACATACATACCTGCGACATATCGTACCAAGTATACAGTATCGTTTGCATAGTCGGTCACGTGGGTATGTAACAGTGTTGTATGCAAGACCTTAAACTTCAAGACCAAGACGAGACCGAGACAGTGAGGTACCGAGATCGAGACACTAGGTTCAAGACAGTTCGAGACATAAAAGACAAGTGATCTTATAAAAAAAACGCTGTAAAATACTAATGTATCAGTTTTCGGGAATAAGGTTCATTTGTAATTTCAATTTGAAACTTCATTATAATGAGTATTGTATCAATTCCACAGAACAGTTTTTTTTATTAACGAGTTTTATCTTTTTCGATATTTCTTCTTCGACCTATCTTCTGAATAGAAAAGAAAGCACGTCTGAAATCTTCTAGACGATTTTAAACAAGCAAATTCGGTACTAAATACCAAACGAAATTATAAATTTGCGCATATCCTTACTCACCCTGAGAAACTCGAAGTTGTTCCGATCTTTTCGGTTATGGTGGTTTTACATCAATGACAAATTAATACCCAATAGCTATTGTTTGTAAATAGGCCTAACTTCAATTTGCGTAAACGCAAACTTCACATTTTTAGGTTCTCTCTCAGACATTTTTCCACTATAAGACGATTGAATTGATTTCAGTATCATGTGACACGCGCGTTAACCAGAATTTCCGTTTCTCGTAAATTCAGGTTTCAGTTTCTAGCGCAAAATTTTAAGACAGTTAACGCGAAATTTATCGAGACCGCTTGTTCGAGACAAAACAAGACTTTCACTTCAAGACAGTTTCTAAAAATTAGAAACACTACCTCGAGACCGAGACCAAGACCGAGACAGCAGGCTTTCGAGACCGAGACACTAAAAAGCTGTCTCGAGACGTCTCGAGACCGAGACACTGTCTCAAGACCATACAACTCTGGGATGTACTATAAACACTATTTACTGACATGTTTATCTAGATTCTGTGTAGGTGTCTGTCCCGCCATTTATGCATTTGCACACTTTGCAGCTATTCACTTGGAACCTTCGCCGTTCGCTCGGGGAACACCTCGGACATCCAGTTGAGGGGCGGCCGCCGTCTTCCTCCTCGCCAGGGCCAAAAACCTGTCTTTAACCGGGAACCAGATGTCCCAGCTAGTAGAAATTAAAGACAATGTATTCACATACAGACAGACATACATGCAGACGATCATACAAAATAACAAACAGATATACATACAGATATGCATACATATACACATACAGACATTCAATCAGACATACATTCAAGCATGCATTCATATACACATACATACAGACAGACAGACAGACTGCCAAGCAGAAATGCGGTCATACGTACAGATGTGTATATAGATTATAGACGAACATACAGGCGGACATGTATGCTGAGAGACTTAACACAGAGATACATTTAGACTGTCGTCGTTTGCTTTACCTCCGCATATATTGCACTGTGTAATTGTATTAAATGATTGCAGTGTGCCTTTCCAATTCTATTGAATCGAATCTGCAATTGTGTTAATATAAACACACATATATTTGATCTTCGTAGAATTATGATTTGGCTATTTCAGAATTCTAATTTAAAACTCAAGGCAAACTTAATTCCAATAGCCAATAAACTTCCGGTAAAGCATTACACCCTTTGTTAAATTCAGTAGCGCTCTACATTGGCTGAAATACATCCACCCATCCGTCCATCCATCCGTCCAGCCGTCCATCCATCCATCCGTCCATCCGTCCATCTATCCGTCCATCCATCCAATCTGGCCATGATCGCTTAACTGGAGCAATAAGCTGAAATCTAGTTAGTCTTGCAATGACTCTGGGATTGCAATGACAAGATTCTGTAAGTGCCTGACAGGTGTGTGCGTTGAATTCGTAGTTGAAATTGTTTGGCCATTGCAATACATTATAAGCGCCATATATTATAATTGACAAATCGTTTCCCATTCTTTAATAAAACACCCAACCATTTGTCATAAGAGAAACAGCACGCCAGGTCTGAACGTACTACATAATCCACTGACCAGCCAAAATATACCTAAGCCACATGCGCGTTGACTCTTGAAGAGTTGTCATATAATGCTCACATTAGAAATAATGCAGTATTACAGAAACTCCTTGTAACTACGATGCACATTGCACATAGACATCAGATTCAGAAAGTCTTTGAGACTTTGCGTCAGAGAATACAGAAATTGCTTCCAGATTCTATTCATTCCAGATTTGTTCTTTAGTTGGCCTTGACCTCTAAGCTGACAAATTCTGACTTTATGCAGGCAAAGGATGTCGTCCAAGTTTTGGATTTATATAATTATAGAGGCCCGAAGAACATTGGTCAGCACAATCATTATTCCAAAATGCACAAAAAATCGAAGTGTTGGATTCTGTGAAATAACTGAATTATCTACCGTATCCGAAGTTGTTGGAATTCATAGCATGTCCCAGCTCGCAAATAGCTTCGATGAAGTGTTGTCTATACTGTCTCTTAGGCTCTGCTGTTTACTAATGTGAAGGCCAAGCAACACGTTCGATACGTTTGCACGAGATGAGAGTTTGGAAGTCATGAAATTATCATATGTATCTCATATCAGCCAGATAGAACTTGCAGCAAGTGCTGCTTTTACTTTCTTTGCAATTGCTCTGTCAAATAAACTCTTTGTAGACACATTAGTGCAGTGGTTCTTGTATTAGTTTAAGTAACAAAATCAGTACATTTGAGCGCAGATACGTTGTGATAAGTTTGAACTTCAAATTGATTCTTTCTCAAGATGCTATAGTGATAGGATTCAGGAACTTTTGTAGCAGCATTTGTAATGCATTCGATTCGCTAAGAAAATAACTATATCGCTTGTTCATTGTAAAAACTTGCGTTACCTAAACAGTATCGTTGTATGTTACTGCAGGAATTGTATAGACCTCAATGATGCGCTCAAGCATCAGTCAGACACGCTAAACATCTAAAAACAACTAGTAGGCTTTAATAAGATATAATAATTTTGCAAGCAGGTTCTTTGATTTAAAAATGTACTATTACTTTTTGGATATCTCAGTTTCATAGCCAAGTTACCTGCAAAAGGACTTAGATCACGGGCTATTTCAAACGACGAACTTGCATAATAAATATTTAAGCCACTGTTATACCGTATCATATCTCAATTTAGCTCAACAATGATATTAATCGTGCCCTCAAATTGACCTTTACACCTGCATGCATAACAATAGTTGTGAGTCTCTCTATTTGCAGGATCGCTTTTTCCTAAAACACCCAATTACATTAAAACGGTAAATTGACTGACAGAATCGTTGCTAGGCGACGGACGTAAGCGTTGTCAGCATTCAATCTCATTACACTAAAAGCGCGGGACCCAAGGCGGCCGTCTCCTTCGCCTGCTATTGTGGCCGGGCTGGTATAATGTATATAAGCATACATACATTTGGGTCGCATGTATACACTTGTATGTGCATATATGTAGGTGTGTGTATGGATTTATGTGCAGTCATAGTGGAGTGAAATGTTATAACCAATACAAATATTCTGACATCTCATTTGACTCTTAACGCTATTGTCGACCCATATCTGGGCAATTCGCTGCATATAACATCACAACATGCCTACTACAACCATCCACCAGCACATTTTGTATTGCTACTACTACTACCACCACTACTACTACTGCTACAGACACTATTACTTTATATGAGGAGTTCAGATGTTGTTTCATAGTTTGAGTCCTTCACTGAGAGTTCTTTACTTCAGATGCTACTTTAGCTTCAAATGCTTTTGCATCTGCAGATCTTTACTTCGGATTCTGCTTCCATTGGACTCTGTTCATTTGCTTTTGTCGATGGCGCTTCCGACCCCCAAACCTTTCAATCTCACTGACGACCAGTTTATGCTTCCACTGTGGCATCTCAAACCACAATTCTTATGACACAGATAGAACGACGGACTGGAGACGGAAACAGGTAATCGGGCGTTATAGAAGCTGGTGCATTAGTATTTCCAATGCGTTTAAAAGGATTGTCCGTCTCTGCCAATGGTTACTCTGTGGATTCTTTCCATCCATTCGTTGAGACTGCGATGGAGAGAGCTCTCGCTAATGCATCCGTCAGCCGCCAATTTGTCCCTATACCCTCCTCAATCCGATGTGGTCATTTCTCCTCTCTCGACGGTAGGAGCGCTGATGGCAGAAACCGCACTTCGTGGTGACGATCCAAGACTCGGAATATATATAAATATATATATATATATAAGGGCCTATATATAACCCATAATCTGCAGATATACATATGTTAATATACGCTTGGTCAACTTAAAAAATCTTATAAAATAGTTTATATTATCCACGTAATCTATTGGGGTACATATACAATATATATATATATATGGATGATATTACATATGGATCGTTGTAAGTATGACTATACAGCATGAAATATTCACTAATGCGTATATTTGTATAAGTGCACCTTGTTGAACACATAGCTAAGAGATTCCGCATATAAATATGATTATAATATGTGTATATATATAATTATATATATATATATATATTGTGTTCACATTGAATGTCGTCATGGAGATCTGTGCGCTTGTGTGTGTATCTGTCTGCGTCTATATCCTTATGAACTGTATCGTGTACTTGTGCGTGTGATGTGCATTAGACGGACGGACGGAAGGTCGCATTTCTCTAAATGCCTTCGTCGCCAAATTATCCGATGCCATTACGGCTGACAAAGTGCATTCATAGGTTGTGTACTCGCTCTGAGGACTTTCTACATCAAGAAAGAGTCACAACGTCAGACTTAATGTTTACGTAATATATGGATGGCATGCATTATAAAAAGAGACTTATAATACACGAGGCCAAATATTATATAAACGAGATAATATTTTTCTATATTCTATTACGCATAGGGTATAATAGGTCTATCGGTGATTAGTGATTTCACTCAGGCCACTCCCCGTATAAAATATTGACTTATACATGCATTGTATAATGTGTGCATCTGTGCATGCTTAGAATGGCAGCTTAGAAATTCGATAAGTAGCAAAAGCGGTGACTATAGAAACTTATGACGTCACGCAGAAATAGTCGCCAGTAGAAACAAGTTAGAAAGAACCAACGTTTCGCATGTACATTACAAGACGGCTAAGAAGGATAAGTTGATAGATCCCATGGATGTTCAGAGTCTGTGGGTCAAGTTGTGCCGATTGGGTTGAGCGATTACTGGTGACAGCGTTCGCAAACATGATAACGACGCCTGTACGAGCAGTCTCTCGTTCGCTGAAGATGAACACGCTCGGCGTATTCGTCGAGGTACAAGATGCACGTGGAAAAGGCATTCGTCGCGTGTCGGTCGGTAGATTGAAGTGCCACCAATGACTAACGGTCGAGGTTACTCCAATGGCCTGCGTAGAGTCGTCCTCCACCGAGGCGAAAACACTCAGATGCAGAAGGAGTCCATGGTTGAAACTGACTCCACCGTACATCAGAAAGGTGGGCCCGATGCGGTCACATGGGCCAATGCGCCTAACGAAAGAAACTCTTTAAACGTACTAGATCATTGACAAAACAATCGAATAAGTCTGGTGCGCACACCTTGCACCAGAAAACTCTAACATTGTCGATGTTACTGAAGAAATTCTGCATTTAGATGAAAATATCCGTCAAAATGACCAATCGACCGACAATACAGTCATGACCGATGACATACGCGGAGATGTGTAAAGATAAGGTCAATTTATGTCGAGGAGTGTGGATAACTATTCTTTGCGGACGTTGTAATGGTGACGAGGAAGGAGGCTGTGCGCATGCATTCCATTAATGGAGGAATCTGTTCCATTAGGTTCGTCAACCTTTGGCAGGTCGATAATGAAGTCACCCATAATCATCATTATGTCTATATATTTATGTCGGTTCCTACATGCAATTGTATATAAAAGATTACCTAATCCTAAAGGGTATTCTTCAAAAATTGATCCTGGACATTTATATAATGAATAGTCTCCCATTGAACATGCTACTTTTGTCAGACGATCTCAACTAATGACCACTGAAAAATGTGTTTTAACAAAATTGTGGCATCCCATGATCTCTGTGATATGACGGTCATTGTCATCATTTCCACCCCTTTTTCCAGGCTGATTGGCTGTGACTTGTGAACAAGGCTATCTTTGGTGTCTACTAAATCTGTTCAAGCCAGGTCTCTGTACTATAGGGACTAAAATAGGAAAAGGGATTTGGGTCAATAATTCCTCAAAATCGAATGATTTATATAAGATGCTCCGACAGTTAAGGCGCATCGTGAAGAATAGAGGTGAAAGATGAAAAGGCAAATCTAGATTTCATGGAGCAAGTGCGGAGTACAAGCTATCTTAAGACAGCTTAAAGAAAAGGTTGGCGTCAGGATCAATATAAGTATTATTTAGGAGAGATGGAGCGGCTTTGGCAGCTATCAGGAATTCCTTTTCATCAAAGGCAATGGTAAAGTAGGCCTATTAACATCCTTCGACTAACATCGAAGAAGTTATTGTCATTTGAACAACATTTAATAGCAAATATGTCAAGTTCATAGATTCCGTGACTGGATGTTGAGTATAATTTAAATTTGGCCAAACCAGTTATTTGTAACATTTTTACATTTTGTATCGACCTCAGTATTGTATCCGCGTCTACATTCAACTATTGTCCTTTTGATTATACATTAGATTGTGTTAGTCTTTTCGATGCTTCAGTAGATTGGCTTGAATGACAGGCACATAAATCAATGGCCCACGCACTGACCTTTGTGGCAATTGGCAGCAAGAATAAATCCACGTTGACTGCCATTTTCAGCAAAATGAACTGTAGAAGAATAAAATAATTAGTATGGACAAAAGAATATATTATACAGGATTGCGTAAGTGAGTATCAAAGGTGAAACCGAGAGAACGAGAGAGACGTCAGCGAGTAAGACAGACGGAGTGAGCGAGAGAGAGATTGAGAGAAAGAGAAAAAAGAGAAAGACAGAGACAGAAAGAGAGACAGACAGAGAGAGAGAGTGAGACAGAGAGAGAGAGAGTGACAGAGTGACAGACAGACTGAGAAAGACAGAGAGAGAGAGACAGAGAGAGAAGGAGAGAGACAGAGAGACAGAGACAGAGACAGAGAGAGAGAGAAAAAAAAGAGAGACAGAGACAGACAGACAGACAGAGAGAGCTAAGGAGAAAGACACTTGGACGCAATGAGGAATAGAGTTCCTAGTGAAGAGACAATATATTGGTGTCCGATTGTGATTGGTTCCTGAGCATAGATTTCGCATTACTGATGCATCTTATGTTGACTGTGGCGCCGACTGTTGTCCGATGAAGTAGATGTAGCTGCTGCTGCTGCTTTGTTACGATGGACGATCAAGAGGATCGCGTGGCGTCAGTTAAGTAGATCGTCTTGCATTTCAGCGAAGGGAGGCACAGACCAAGAGCAACTCGTGTCAGCATTGAGATATTTGTATAACGTTTCAGCGAGCAGACAATTGCTGACGCGGCTTATCTGCTCTGTAGTCGCCGACGATAATGGAGATAAAGATAACCGGTGCTGTGAGATAAGGTATGGTAATTTAGGTCCTTCAGTGTAAAGCAATGTATGGTCATCTTGGGCAAGGTTAGGTATGTGAAAATTATGATCAACAAGGAGAAAGTTAAGATGAGGTCATAGGGCAAGTCAGCTCACTGCACACTTGAGTAGGCCTAAGGTAATGCAAAGATTGATAAGATAAGCAAATTAAGGTCGGATGGGGTCAGATAAGTTAGGCAAGATGAGGTGAGTGAGGTAAGGTAGGATACGAATAGCTCTCTAGAAGAATGAAATGTTTCAGATTTATGGAAACTCACAAAAGTGTCAAGATCAAGGTTGAAGTGCTCAATCATCAAAACACCGATATAATTCACCAAAAGAACTGAATAACGACAAAACGAGCGCCTTTCTAGTTCTAATCTGAAATACTAACATCAAAAGGCGCGATGTCGAGCGAATAGGGTCAAAGTTCGTCGATTCGTACATCGACATGTAATTGACCAAAAAAGTTTCATTTCGGATATCAAGATTCACGTTGCGCCAACTTTAATGCACGCCAGGCCAAGAAAAAGATGAACTTATGTGGGGCTCACAACAAAGCTGTTCTATTATTCAGTTTAGCTTTCCATCTGCCCTTACTTACATTACGTGTCTTAGATTACCTTAATAAACTTTATCCTTCTTTGTCTTTCCTTAATCTTATAATCTACCATCTAATAACCTTCGCCTGTCTCTTTGTATTTCAACTCACCGTGTATACCTAGCAACGCCTTGCCTCACCGTTCTTTATTTCACCAAATCCCAACTTACCCCACTTTGCTTTATCTCACCTCACTCTACTTAGCCTGATATCACCTAACCTTTGCTCCTCTTCACACACATGTTGGTTCAATTGGCCCAAATCACCCCCAGCGTTGTTAAAGGCATGTATACTTTGCGTTTGTGTTTCAAAATATTGTGAATCTAACTGATGTTGCCACAAGTGACTGAAAACTAATAAAAATATGATGACTTTTGCATGCATGTCGCCTTAATGTCGGTCGCATCAGATTCATTTGCCTATTTGTCTTTGAGGCGTGAAATCCATCTCAAGCACTCGGGGGATTTGGCGTAATTCGACTGGACAGGAGCTCAAGACGGAGCACAATAATTTGTTTTTATAAGTAGGCTCTACGCAACTATGCATGAGATGCAAAGGGTCCAAATATAGACCTACACTGTGTAAGCCCAAAGCTATAGTACTGAAATCAGTGCTATATCAAACGCTATTATGTCTCTTCACCGTCGCGTCAGATTTAACTAAGTTATTTGACTGGGATGTCAGATATTCTGAAGATATTCTGAAGGGGCTTCGCTGCAATGAAATGTATCAAGGAGTCAATGTATTGTGATATAAGATGCTAGGAAATTAGTCTACTATGATGTCAGATAATTATTATAACGTTGCTTCGCTATGATAGTGTAGGGCTTATGATATGAAGGACTCTAGTGTGAAGTCTGATATTAAGATGTAGCCTATCTCTAAAGTCCAACCTTTTTGACTAAATGTAGCACGGAAGAAATTATCCTTTTACCCGAAGGTGGCTTCAGTAAACTCAAAAAGCAACGACTAAAATATTATTAATTGAAAGCCATTACCTATCTAAAATTTATTACAGAAGAATCATAAAACATAGTCTCGTATGTTATGTTTGTTATGTTATTCCGTTGTTATGTTATTCTGTTATTATGTTATTCTGTTGTTATGTTATTCTGTTGTTATGTTACTCTTTTATTATGTCACTCTTATGTTATGTCACTTTTCCTTCGTACCATACTTTTCAATAGATTCGCTACAAAGTGGCAAACTTGAACCGGAAGGGACAATCGTCAACTGTCGTTGCGTATATAAAAGTTTCATCAACTGCTTTGTTTTAATTGAACCCGACTTTTCCTGTTGTTTCTGACCCGATTATCATGAAACTCTGAAGCCTTGATTTCACTTCCATTTTAATCAATGAACGGTCACAGTCAATACGCCATTTGGACCACATCCAATAAAATACATAAACATTTAATGAATAGTTTAAGTCCAGTCCCATATGCGACGCGACGATGCTTGGGTGTATTAACCATCGAGCAAGTCTGCTTGGATGTCATTCATAATTCATGGATTGCCCGCGAAAAGATGAACTTATGTGGGGCTCACAACAAAGCTGTTCTATTATTCAGTTTAGCTTTCCATCTGCCCTTACTCACATTACGTGTCTTAGAATTCCTTTAATCAACTTTGTCATGCTTTGTCTTTCCTTAATCTTATAATCTACCATCTATTTACCTTCGCCTGTCTGACCCCACGTCGTCTTATTTTAAGCTCTCTTATATTTCAACTCACCATATATACCTAGCAACGCCCTTCCCTCACCGTTCTTTATTTCACCAAATCCCAACTTAACCCGCTTTGCTTTATCTCACATCACGCTACTTAGCCTCAGTGTTGTATGCAAGCCTTGAAACATCAAGACCAAGACGAGACCGAAACAGTGAGGTACCAAGGCCGAGACCGAGACACTAGGTTCAAGACAGAACGAGACAGTAAAAGACAAGTGATCCTATATAAAATGCTGTAAAAAGCTAATGTATCAGTTTTCTGGAATAATGTTTATTTGTAATTTCAATTTGAAACTTATAATGTATATAGCACAAATTCCTGAGAACTGTTTTTATATTGCCGCGCAAGATTTTAAGACAGTTAACGTGAAACTTATCGAGATTGCTTGTTCGAGACAGAAAAAGACATTCACTTCAAGACAGTTTCTAAAAATTCGAGACACTACCTCGAGACCAAGACCGAAACACTAAAAAACTGTCTCGAGACCTTACAACTCTGCTTAGCCTGATATCACCTTACCTTTGCTTCTCTTCACACACATCATATCTTAACCGTAACTCATCTCGCCTCACCTGATCTAACTTGATCTAACTTTATTTCTTACATGTTTGCCATGTTCATATATATATATATATATATATATATATATATATATATATATAGCGTCTACTGTTATTAGACATTAACGCTGACACAGGATTTCGTCAGTGTCTCGTGAATATAGTGGCTCCTGTTCGAGCACTTCCGGAACTGAAAGACTTCTGGCGTCTTCGATCCGCTACATTTCCTGCTCCATCACGTCAATTGTTTCCGGTCCAGAACCAATCCTTTCCGTTACTGGCGTCGCCCCCATTACGCCCCCTATCTGACCACAGGGTGGTGGTAAAGTGTCGAAGGCAATGCGTCAGCTTGACGATGCAGCGTCCCCAGTGTAAAGCCATTTGATGCGGCATACAACCCATTTGTAAGTGAACGTTTCTAGCGGCTGATTTTATGTGATCGCGCGCTTCTACTTAGTGATCACTAGATGTCGCAACGACGTTTTTGGCCTGGTCAAATTGACCACTCTTTCCTCTACCGGTCAGTAGTAGTCCTCAACTGGTCATTTCGCTCTCTGGCCGAACCTCGCGTCAATGTTTTCAGACGGACAGAAAGGAGCCCGTAACCAAATGTCCCATCATTAGATTGCTTGCCTTTCACAGGCAATGACTATTCATTTATCGGATGTATGATGAATAATATTGCATGCATGTATGTATGTATGTATGTATGTATGTATGTATGCACG
>OY365807.1:16832110-17067110 GCA_959347315.1 Bimastos eiseni
AATATGTCTTAAGGCAAAACATATAGCACGCCACTATTGATGATTTGCGAATAAAGTTCGTCAGTTACTTCCATTCAGCTACTGCAAATACTCGGTTTCCGAATTGTCTACACGATCGTGTGTTGACTGCTGATATTAGTGGGTATTGCCAATATTCTCCAATATGATTGACAGTCCTGCTTAAGTGGCTTCATGCACACATGCATGTATGTATGTATGTATGTTTGTATGTGTGTATGTATGTATGTATGTATGTATGTGTGTATGCACGTATTGTATGCATATGTGCATGTGTGAATATAACTATATATGCATGTAAAAATGTTTGTTTGTATCTATGTATGTATGTATTTATGCATGTTTGAAGGTATGTATACATATGTATGCATGTATGTTTGTACGTACATAATATGTGCATGCATAATATATGACTGCAATACGTAATGTGAGCTTTTTACCCAACGCTGGTTTAGATTACCTTCAAAATCGATTATACATTATTTCTGTGTACATTGGCCGTCGATTCATTCCTCTTTCGGGTGTCAATGACTCCAGCATTACACCACGCCTGACTACTTAGCGATTCCAATGAAATGCCATCGTCTTTCCGTGGGCCATTTCTTTTCCCGACGATAGTAATAAATCCTAGTGAGATACGATGCGTGTAAACCGCGTTCAGCTATTGGACAAGATTGAGTCTAGTATAAAGTGGCCGAATCCCCATTAATGCGTAGAGTATGTTGGTAAGCAAAGCACGATATGGTGTAGATTGTGGAATATCTTTTTAAATATCTGAAAGCGTATCGAAGACCTTGCTATCTATGACTTTGGAAGGCTTTTTTCTCTCTTATTGTCAGGCAATATGTGCCTGTTTCCATGTACTTATGTGCCCATGTGCCCTATGTGCCCATGTACCTATGTGCTCATGTACCCATGTGTCCATGAGCGTTCACATGTCTCGGATATCTCAAAAACATTAGCCAGATCAGACCAGTTAAGATTATATGAGATTTAACGAGATAGTAGTAGATTAGGTATTGATAAGTATTCTACCTGTTGCACCATGGGTTCAGCTCTCGAGTTGACACGAGATTTTTCCTTTCTACAGTAGGACACAGACACTTGGAACATTGGGCAAAAATCTCTTAAGAGACTTCTAACTAAACTTCACGATTATCGAGTGTTCCTTCCATTCTTACTCCCTTATCTCCCTTCTTCTTCGTGGTCTTATTTCTTTGCAGTCTTTTAAAATTATTACAGTCTCCATTCTTCCATATTTACCTGCTTGCTCCCGTCATCCATCATTCTTTCAGACATTCCATTCTGTCTTACTTTTCTCGTCCTTTCTGAGTTTCAACCATCCTTTCTTCCATTTTAACAAATCCCGTATGCAACCATGCCTGTTATGACCAGCCATTGGGCATCTTGACGAAGACCACTGTCCTGGAGATCCTGTGTCCTGTAAATGTGGCTTAGGCCATATTTGTCGGAACTTGGAAGGCACTAATTTTGAAATACGTCACCTTCCTCTGACCGGATGTTCTTGCCATCAATAATAAACGGCGATTTTATGCTCCACGAAATCGCTGGACATTATTTGACGACCGTCTGATAGTCTAAAGCGGTGGCATCGTACGCTGAACCGGTGAACTGGCGATAGATAAAGCGAGGGAAGGTTGGTTGCGAGAACGTAATTGGGAAAGGACGGAGAAGTCTCATTCGTCTCCGGAGGCCAATTCATATGGACCGGTGAGTGGCTGGTCCTGCAGCAGGCGATGATGGAGACTCACAGACGCTGTAAAATGTGGGCTGGTTCGGCACATGCTCAGACATTCTGCGTCGAGACATAACCGGATTTTCTTACGTCCACGGGAATAAACACAATCGATCGATCGATCCCTCTGCGTTTCTCAGTCTTCAACCTTCCGTTCATCCATCCATCCATCCATCCATCCATCCATCCATCCATCCATCCAACCATCCAGCCATCCATCCAACCATCCATCCATCCAACCATTCATCCATCCATCCATCCATCCAACCATTCATCCATCCATCCATCCAACCATTCATCCATCCATCCATCCATCCAACCATTCATCCATCCAGCCATCCTTGCTTCCATCCGTCCATCCATACATCCGCTCTTTCTTCGTTCCGTTTCTGGATCATTAACCATCTGAACCAGTGAGATACGAAATCAATGGCGATAATTAAAATATACATGTAGTGCCCTCGAATCCACTCAGCAACCGTTATTAGATAAAACAGGAGAGGGTGAAGGAGAGGGAGAGGAAGAATGGAGAAGGAGGTGGGAGATGGAGGGGTCAGAGTCTCTAGACTCTCTCTAGAGGATATTCTTCGGCTGATAATTATTAGTTGAGCGCGTTTCCGTCATCTAACATTTCCGCATCGCTCCTGTCGATTATAATTTCTGCCCTTCACACGTCATTTATGGCGTCATTCTGACGTCATTGGGTGTTGATCGCAGTGCTTCAACCCTTTCGTAGCGACGGTTATTTCAGGGCTGATTATGATATCCAGTCGATCGTCAAAGATTTCGAGAGAGGAACGAATCGCTTTAGTCGTTCGGCGAAAGTCGTAAAAACATCGGGTGCCGTAAGGTGAGAACTTAAGTCGCTTCGCAGTTTGAGGAAATAATATATTTATAGATGTAGAAGCAATCTCAAAACGTTGACGAAAACTATCTGAACTTCATGGATATTTGGGGTTATTTCAGTAAGTGCGATAAGTCCGCATTTCGACGAAGGGTTGAGGTAAAACTCTGAATGGCAGACCTTAGGACGACTGCATGGCAGTAAAGCAAGGACCATTAATAGATTATTCTTGGCGGTAAAGGTTAGTCTCGATGACCATTCAAGCTGCGCCCCATAATAAACTCAGGTGTATTATAGGCCATTTCAGAAATGGAAAACGATGACGTCCTTGCCCACGTAACAGGGATGTGGTCTCGAGACCGGGGTCTTGGTCTCGAGGTAGTCTCGAGACCGGAAAACTGCGGTCTTAGCCTTAGTCTTGGTCTTGAATACATCGGTCTTGGTCTTGGTCTCGGATCATCGGTCTGGGTCTTGGTCCTGGTCTTAGACCTCTCGGTCTGGGTCTCGGTCTTTGTCTTGAGTTTTTGGTCTCGTGCCCAACGCTACCACGTAACGACATAATTATGGGTCATTATCAGAAATTCTTACTCAGCTCGGTGCTGGTTAGCCCATTCGCGGCAGTTAGCGGCACCTTAGATCTCTTGTCGGCAATTACTCTGCACCTGAAAAATAACGATGGTAAAGAATTATCTGCACAACCTAATACCCAACCACGCCCACAGACACACCAACACCTTCCCGAACCCAAATTAACACACACGTTTTCACCTACGCAGGCACAAGCGTCCAAGATCACCCGTGCCCACCCAAGTCAGCCCACACCCATCCATACCACCTAAGCCAACCCACATCCACCAAAAATCACCAACACCACCGAAGCCAACCCACCCAATATCACCCATACCCATCAAAGTCAGCCCACACCCATCCACACACACAAACACACGCACACTCAAGGCAACCTATCGACACCGCCCCTCACACCCACCCGCGCCCTTTACGTGCCCGCTCACCCACCCACCTACCCACCACAAGCATTCACACACACCCTCCCACCAACTGTCGGATGGTCCACCCAACCAAATTGTCGTTCTCATTGTTCTCATCACCATAATCATCATAATTATCTTCATCACCAGCCTCAGCAGCAGTAGTAACACCATCCGATGAGAGATCAGGAGTAGAAGAGGCGGAGACAGACGACGAGAAGATGCGGTCGAACGAAGGACGATGCATAACTGATTGGATGAATCAATGATTCAGGTGGATGTTGTAGCGAGAACCGCTCAGATGAAGCAGATTCATCTAGACTTCGACAGATGGCGCTACGATACCTTAATTCAATTCTCGCTAAACGCGACGCTGAATTAGCGCCCCCTAGGTTACGCAAGGTTTTCTATTTCTGCCATGGCCTTACTCTCTATAATGACCATTGGATATCTGGATACTTCGTATGTGTATAACATGCATATGGATATTCCTCAGTGTCCTTTGAAATATTGATAATTTGTTAATAAATTGGGCATCAATTTTTTCTTGTATAACACCGCACATCTGGATTTTTTTTACACAACGTGTGTCAAGCAATCCCTTGAGGTGACTTTCTATTCACCATGCATATAGGCCTACGCAGTACGCATGTCAATTATGGCCACTTAATATCGTCGTATTCGTAATCGCCAATTTATATCGATGAACTTTGTGAATGGTTTTCAACCGGACGACGGAAAAGCAGGATCGAATGGAACGCTTTTCAAACACACGATGAACAGAAGCAAATAAAGACCGAGGAGCACGTGACATCGGTTGCCATGACAACCTATTCCAGGAAAATGGAGAAGCGTGAATGCATTTAATCCGAATCTCAGTTGTCAGGAGGCAAGTGCACATACGGGGGGAGGGTGTCTCGCAATGATCAACCTAGGTAGACCCCGTAATTTGTTATGTGGAAGACATCCTGGGACGGTTGGACCAACGACAATCGCGGACGCGCTATCTGTCGCCATCTTTTATGTATGTATGTATGTATTGTATGCATATGTGTATGTCATGTCATGTCACATCGTCATCGTCTCTTCACGACGGTTGACTACATGAATGGGAGAGTGATGTCCAACGTAAGTGTATTTGTATATATATATATGAATGTATAAATACTTTTTTGTATGTATATAGGTATGTAAACATATGTACGTATGTATGTAATCATTTGGCGAATTTCTATTATATTGCATCTATGTTGCTTTCTTTGTGAAGCAATTCCTAGGCCAAGAATAGAAGAAACTTTGTCACACGTCATTTTATAACCATCTCAAGGTTCATTATTGAGCTATTATTCACAGTTTAATATACGGTGACATAACGGGGTCGATATGACTGGGGTTGATATGACTGGGGTTGATATGACTGGGGTCGATATGACTGGGGTCGATATGACTGGGGTCGATATGACTGGGGTTGATATGACTGGGGTCGATATGACTGGGGTTGATATGACTGGGGTCGATATGACTGGGGTCGATATGACTGGGGTCGATATGACTGGGGTCGATATGACTGGGGTTGATATGACTGGGGTTGATATGACTGGAGTCGATATGACTGGGGTTGATATGACTGGGGTCGATATGACTGGGGTCGATATGACTGGGGTCGATATGACTGGGGTTGATATGACTGGGGTTGATATGACTGGGGTCGATATGACTGGGGTCGATATGACTGGGGTCGATATGACTGGGGTCGATATGACTGGGGTCGATATGACTGGGGTCGATATGACTGGGGTCGATATGACTGGGGTCGATATGACTGGGGTCGATATGACTGGGGTCGATATGACTGGGGCCTATATGACTAGGGTAATATTGACGGGGCAATTTCTTGGGGCCATTTGGACTAGTTTTAGTTGTTGTCGTAGGCTAGTTTCTTTCATCGTCTTTTTATCTGAGCTTTTATCAGTTGCTAACAGCCCTATAAAGCGATAAAAGCGACCGTAGACATGACTAACAGGATCATCCCATTACCATTTAATATAGATCTGCCAAATTACTCTTCCTGACCGCGATAGGAAAAGCGATGGCGGCCTTCGAGTGCATTTCTAACGACGCTCGTATACCAATGGCTGCACGTCGTATACCCTGCACCTTTATCAGATGAGGAGCAGAGTGAGACAGACAGAGAGACAGGCAGAGAGACAGGCATACGGACAGACAAACAAACAGACATACAGACAGACAGACAGACAGACAGACAGATAGATAGATAGATAGATAGATAGATAGATAGATAGATAGATAGATAGATAGATAGATAGATAGATAGATAGATAGATAGATAGATAGATAGATAGATAGATAGATAGATAGATAGATAGATAGATAGATAGATAGATAGATAGATAGATAGATAGACAGATAGACAGATAGATAGTTAGATAGATAGATAGATAGATAGATAGATAGATAGATAGATAGATAGATAGATAGATAGATAGATAGAGACAGAGAGAGAGGCAAAGAGAGAGAGTGTGTGTGTATGTGCGTGTAGGTGTGTGGTGTGTGGGTGTGCGTGCATGTGTGTATACCTTGCAATACGAACGATCGTCGCTTGTTGAAGAGCATATGCGCTGTATCCAATGTGGCCGCGTTCCTTATGTCAACACCCAAACCACATCAATTTCGTCTCTTCTTCTCTGCTGTCCGTTCTTGCAGTTCTTCGTCCGTGTTCTCGTTCTCGTTCTACGTCTCGTTCTGCGTTTTCTTAGTTCGATTCTTGTTCCTTTGTCTTGCTATTTCTAACCACCTTGCTGCATCTTTAATCAATCGATCAATTACTAATATCCATTTATTCAAGAGGACCAGATGGCAGAGACGCAACTTGTATCATTTTGACATCAGGATAATGTTCATGAGTCTTGTGATCTGAATTTCTAAATTAAGTTCTCCTCAATGACCATCTTTGATGAAACGAGTTGTTATTCGTGTTCTATCAGTAATGTTCTGGTTACTGTTTCGTTATTATTGTTAATATTCTTAGTAGTTTCTCTTCATCTTCGTCTCCTCCTCCTTCTCCTTCTTCATTTCTTCCTCCTCTTCCTCCTCGCCCTCCTCTTCCTCCTCCTTCTCCTCCTCCTTCTCCTTCTTCTCTTTTTCCTCATCTTCCTCCTCGCCCTCCTCTTCCTCCTCCTCTTCCTCCTCCTCTTCCTCCTCCTTCTCCTTCTTCTTTTCTTCCTCATCTTCCTCCTCGCCCTCCTCTTCCTCCTCCTCTTCCTCCTCCTTCTCCTTCTTCTTTTCTTCCTCCTCTTCCTCCTCCTCTTCCTCCTCCTTCTCCTTCTTCTTTTCTTCCTCCTCGCCCTCCTCTTCCTCCTCGTTCTCCTTCTTCTTTTCTTCCTCCTCTTCCTCCTCGCCCTCCTCTTCCTCCTCGTTCTCCTTCTTCTTTTCTTCCTCCTCTTCCTCCTCGCCCTCCTCTTCCTCCTCCTTCTCCTTCTTCTTTTCTTCCTCCTCTTCCTCCTCGCCCTCCTCTTCCTCCTCCTTCTCCTTCTTCTTTTCTTCCTCCTCTTCCTCCTCGCCCTCCTCTTCCTCCTCCTTCTCCTTCTTCTTTTCTTCCTCCTCTTCTTCCTCGCCCTCCTCTTCCTCCTCCTTCTCCTTCTTCTTTTCTTCCTCCTCTTCCTCCTCCTTCTCCTCCTCCTTCTCCTTCTTCTCTTTTTCCTCATCTTCCTCCTCGCCCTCCTCTTCCTCCTCCTCTTCCTCCTCCTCTTCCTCCTCCTCTTCCTCCTCCTTCTCCTTCTTCTTTTCTTCCTCATCTTCCTCCTCGCCCTCCTCTTCCTCCTCCTTCTCCTTCTTCTTTTCTTCCTCCTCTTCCTCCTCCTCTTCCTCCTCCTTCTTCTTTTCTTCCTCCTCGCCCTCCTCTTCCTCCTCCTTCTCCTTCTTCTTTTCTTCCTCCTCTTCCTCCTCGCCCTCCTCTTCCTCCTCCTTCTCCTTCTTCTTTTCTTCCTCCTCTTCCTCCTCGCCCTCCTCTTCCTCCTCCTCTTCCTCCTCCTTCTCCTTCTTCTTTTCTTCCTCCTCTTCCTCCTCCTCTTCCTCCTCCTTCTCCTTCTTCTTTTCTTCCTCCTCTTCCTCCTCCTTCTCCTTCTTCTTTTCTTCCTCCTCTTCCTCCTCCTTCTCCTTCTTCTTTTCTTCCTCCTCTTCCTCCTCCTTCTCCTTCTTCTTTTCTTCCTCCTCTTCCTCCTCGCCCTCCTCTTCCTCCTCCTTCTCCTTCTTCTTTTCTTCCTCCTCTTCCTCCTCCTTCTTCTTTTCTTCCTCCTCTTCCTCCTCCTTCTCCTTCTTCTTTTCTTCCTCCTCTTCCTCCTCGCCCTCCTCTTCCTCCTCCTTCTCCTTCTTCTTTTCTTCCTCCTCTTCCTCCTCCTTCTTCTTTTCTTCCTCCTCTTCCTCCTCCTTCTCCTTCTTCTTTTCTTCCTCCTCTTCCTCCTCCTTCTCCTTCTTCTTTTCTTCCTTCTCTTCCTCCTCCTTCTCCTTCTTCTTTTCTTCCTCCTCTTCCTCCTCGCCCTCCTCTTCCTCCTCCTCTTCCTCCTCCTTCTCCTTCTTCTTTTCTTCCTCCTCTTCCTCCTCCTCTTCCTCCTCCTTCTCCTTCTTCTTTTCTTCCTCCTCTTCCTCCTCCTTCTCCTTCTTCTTTTCTTCCTCCTCTTCCTCCTCCTTCTCCTTCTTCTTTTCTTCCTCCTCTTCCTCCTCCTTCTCCTTCTTCTTTTCTTCCTCCTCTTCCTCCTCGCCCTCCTCTTCCTCCTCCTTCTCCTTCTTCTTTTCTTCCTCCTCTTCCTCCTCCTTCTTCTTCTTCTTTTCTTCCTCCTCTTCCTCCTCCTTCTCCTTCTTCTTTTCTTCCTTCTCTTCCTCCTCGCCCTCCTCTTCCTCCTCCTTCTCCTTCTTCATTTCTTCCTCCTCTTCCTCCTCCTTCTCCTTCTTCTTTTCTTCCTTCTCTTCCTCCTCGCCCTCCTCTTCCTCCTCCTTCTCCTTCTTCTTTTCTTCCTCCTCTTCCTCCTCCTTCTCCTTCTTCTTTTCTTCCTCCTCTTCCTCCTCCTTCTCCTTCTTCTTTTCTTCCTTCTCTTCCTCCTCGCCCTCCTCTTCCTCCTCCTTCTCCTTCTTCTTTTCTTCCTCCTCTTCCTCCTCCTTCTCCTTCTTCTTTTCTTCCTTCTCTTCCTCCTCGCCCTCCTCTTCCTCCTCCTTCTCCTTCTTCTTTTCTTCCTTCTCTTCCTCCTCGCCCTCCTCTTCCTCCTCCTTCTCCTTCTTCTTTTCTTCCTCCTCTTCCTCCTCCTTCTCCTTCTTCTTTTCTTCCTTCTCTTCCTCCTCGCCCTCCTCTTCCTCCTCCTTCTCCTTCTTCTTTTCTTCCTCCTCTTCCTCCTCCTTCTCCTTCTTCTTTTCTTCCTTCTCTTCCTCCTCGCCCTCCTCTTCCTCCTCCTTCTCCTTCTTCTTTTCTTCCTCCTCTTCCTCCTCCTTCTCCTTCTTCTTTTCTTCCTTCTCTTCCTCCTCGCCCTCCTCTTCCTCCTCCTTCTCCTTCTTCTTTTCTTCCTCCTCTTCCTCCTCCTTCTCCTTCTTCTTTTCTTCCTCCTCTTCCTCCTCCTTCTCCTTCTTCTTTTCTTCCTCCTCTTCCTCCTCCTTCTCCTTCTTCTTTTCTTCCTTCTCTTCCTCCTCGCCCTCCTCTTCCTCCTCCTTCTCCTTCTTCTTTTCTTCCTCCTCTTCCTCCTCCTTCTCCTTCTTCTTTTCTTCCTTCTCTTCCTCCTCGCCCTCCTCTTCCTCCTCCTTCTCCTTCTTCTTTTCTTCCTCCTCTTCCTCCTCCTTCTCCTTCTTCTTTTCTTCCTCCTCTTCCTCCTCCTTCTCCTTCTTCTTTTCTTCCTCCTCTTCCTCCTCCTTCTCCTTCTTCTTTTCTTCCTTCTCTTCCTCCTCGCCCTCCTCTTCCTCCTCCTTCTCCTTCTTCTTTTCTTCCTCCTCTTCCTCCTCCTTCTCCTTCTTCTTTTCTTCCTCCTCTTCCTCCTCCTTCTCCTTCTTCTTTTCTTCCTCCTCTTCCTCCTCCTTCTCCTTCTTCTTTTCTTCCTTCTCTTCCTCCTCGCCCTCCTCTTCCTCCTCCTTCTCCTTCTTCTTTTCTTCCTCCTCTTCCTCCTCCTTCTCCTTCTTCTTTTCTTCCTCCTCTTCCTCCTCCTTCTCCTTCTTCTTTTCTTCCTCCTCTTCCTCCTCCTTCTCCTTCTTCTTTTCTTCCTCCTCTTCCTCCTCCTTCTCCTTCTTCTTTTCTTCCTCCTCTTCCTCCTCCTTCTCCTTCTTCTTTTCTTCCTCCTCTTCCTCCTCCTTCTCCTTCTTCTTTTCTTCCTCCTCTTCCTCCTCCTTCTCCTTCTTCTTTTCTTCCTTCTCTTCCTCCTCGCCCTCCTCTTCCTCCTCCTTCTCCTTCTTCTTTTCTTCCTCCTCTTCCTCCTCCTTCTCCTTCTTCTTTTCTTCCTCCTCTTCCTCCTCCTTCTCCTTCTTCTTTTCTTCCTCCTCTTCCTCCTCCTTCTCCTTCTTCTTTTCTTCCTTCTCTTCCTCCTCGCCCTCCTCTTCCTCCTCCTTCTCCTTCTTCTTTTCTTCCTCCTCTTCCTCCTCCTTCTCCTTCTTCTTTTCTTCCTTCTCTTCCTCCTCGCCCTCCTCTTCCTCCTCCTTCTCCTTCTTCTTTTCTTCCTCCTCTTCCTCCTCCTTCTCCTTCTTCTTTTCTTCCTCCTCTTCCTCCTCCTTCTCCTTCTTCTTTTCTTCCTCCTCTTCCTCCTCCTTCTCCTTCTTCTTTTCTTCCTTCTCTTCCTCCTCGCCCTCCTCTTCCTCCTCCTTCTCCTTCTTCTTTTCTTCCTCCTCTTCCTCCTCCTTCTCCTTCTTCTTTTCTTCCTTCTCTTCCTCCTCGCCCTCCTCTTCCTCCTCCTTCTCCTTCTTCTTTTCTTCCTCCTCTTCCTCCTCCTTCTCCTTCTTCTTTTCTTCCTCCTCTTCCTCCTCCTTCTCCTTCTTCTTTTCTTCCTCCTCTTCCTCCTCCTTCTCCTTCTTCTTTTCTTCCTTCTCTTCCTCCTCGCCCTCCTTTTCCTCCTCCTTCTCCTTCTTCTTTTCTTCCTCCTCTTCCTCCTCCTTCTCCTTCTTCTTTTCTTCCTCCTCTTCCTCCTCCTTCTCCTTCTTCTTTTCTTCCTCCTCTTCCTCCTCCTTCTCCTTCTTCTTTTCTTCCTTCTCTTCCTCCTCGCCCTCCTCTTCCTCCTCCTTCTCCTTCTTCTTTTCTTCCTCCTCTTCCTCCTCCTTCTCCTTCTTCTTTTCTTCCTCCTCTTCCTCCTCCTTCTCCTTCTTCTTTTCTTCCTCCTCTTCCTCCTCCTTCTCCTTCTTCTTTTCTTCCTCCTCTTCCTCCTCCTTCTCCTTCTTCTTTTCTTCCTCCTCTTCCTCCTCCTTCTCCTTCTTCTTTTCTTCCTCCTCTTCCTCCTCCTTCTCCTTCTTCTTTTCTTCCTCCTCTTCCTCCTCCTTCTCCTTCTTCTTTTCTTCCTTCTCTTCCTCCTCGCCCTCCTCTTCCTCCTCCTTCTCCTTCTTCTTTTCTTCCTCCTCTTCCTCCTCCTTCTCCTTCTTCTTTTCTTCCTCCTCTTCCTCCTCCTTCTCCTTCTTCTTTTCTTCCTCCTCTTCCTCCTCCTTCTCCTTCTTCTTTTCTTCCTTCTCTTCCTCCTCGCCCTCCTCTTCCTCCTCCTTCTCCTTCTTCTTTTCTTCCTCCTCTTCCTCCTCGCCCTCCTCTTCCTCCTCCTTCTCCTTCTTCTTTTCTTCCTCCTCTTCCTCCTCCTTCTCCTTCTTCTTTTCTTCCTTCTCTTCCTCCTCGCCCTCCTCTTCCTCCTCCTTCTCCTTCTTCTTTTCTTCCTCCTCTTCCTCCTCCTTCTCCTTCTTCTTTTCTTCCTCCTCTTCCTCCTCCTTCTCCTTCTTCTTTTCTTCCTCCTCTTCCTCCTCCTTCTCCTTCTTCTTTTCTTCCTCCTCTTCCTCCTCCTTCTCCTTCTTCTTTTCTTCCTCCTCTTCCTCCTCCTTCTCCTTCTTCTTTTCTTCCTCCTCTTCCTCCTCCTTCTCCTTCTTCTTTTCTTCCTCCTCTTCCTCCTCCTTCTCCTTCTTCTTTTCTTCCTCCTCTTCCTCCTCCTTCTCCTTCTTCTTTTCTTCCTCCTCTTCCTCCTCCTTCTCCTTCTTCTTTTCTTCCTCCTCTTCCTCCTCCTTCTCCTTCTTCTTTTCTTCCTCCTCTTCCTCCTCCTTCTCCTTCTTCTTTTCTTCCTTCTCTTCCTCCTCGCCCTCCTCTTCCTCCTCCTTCTCCTTCTTCTTTTCTTCCTCCTCTTCCTCCTCCTTCTCCTTCTTCTTTTCTTCCTCCTCTTCCTCCTCCTTCTCCTTCTTCTTTTCTTCCTTCTCTTCCTCCTCGCCCTCCTCTTCCTCCTCCTCTTCCTCCTCCTCTTCCTCCTCCTTCTCCTTCTTCTTTTCTTCCTCATCTTCCTCCTCGCCCTCCTCTTCCTCCTCCTTCTCCTTCTTCTTTTCTTCCTCCTCTTCCTCCTCCTCTTCCTCCTCCTTCTTCTTTTCTTCCTCCTCGCCCTCCTCTTCCTCCTCCTTCTCCTTCTTCTTTTCTTCCTCCTCTTCCTCCTCGCCCTCCTCTTCCTCCTCCTTCTCCTTCTTCTTTTCTTCCTCCTCTTCCTCCTCGCCCTCCTCTTCCTCCTCCTCTTCCTCCTCCTTCTCCTTCTTCTTTTCTTCCTCCTCTTCCTCCTCCTCTTCCTCCTCCTTCTCCTTCTTCTTTTCTTCCTCCTCTTCCTCCTCCTTCTCCTTCTTCTTTTCTTCCTCCTCTTCCTCCTCCTTCTCCTTCTTCTTTTCTTCCTCCTCTTCCTCCTCCTTCTCCTTCTTCTTTTCTTCCTCCTCTTCCTCCTCGCCCTCCTCTTCCTCCTCCTTCTCCTTCTTCTTTTCTTCCTCCTCTTCCTCCTCCTTCTTCTTTTCTTCCTCCTCTTCCTCCTCCTTCTCCTTCTTCTTTTCTTCCTCCTCTTCCTCCTCGCCCTCCTCTTCCTCCTCCTTCTCCTTCTTCTTTTCTTCCTCCTCTTCCTCCTCCTTCTTCTTTTCTTCCTCCTCTTCCTCCTCCTTCTCCTTCTTCTTTTCTTCCTCCTCTTCCTCCTCCTTCTCCTTCTTCTTTTCTTCCTTCTCTTCCTCCTCCTTCTCCTTCTTCTTTTCTTCCTCCTCTTCCTCCTCGCCCTCCTCTTCCTCCTCCTCTTCCTCCTCCTTCTCCTTCTTCTTTTCTTCCTCCTCTTCCTCCTCCTCTTCCTCCTCCTTCTCCTTCTTCTTTTCTTCCTCCTCTTCCTCCTCCTTCTCCTTCTTCTTTTCTTCCTCCTCTTCCTCCTCCTTCTCCTTCTTCTTTTCTTCCTCCTCTTCCTCCTCCTTCTCCTTCTTCTTTTCTTCCTCCTCTTCCTCCTCGCCCTCCTCTTCCTCCTCCTTCTCCTTCTTCTTTTCTTCCTCCTCTTCCTCCTCCTTCTTCTTCTTCTTTTCTTCCTCCTCTTCCTCCTCCTTCTCCTTCTTCTTTTCTTCCTTCTCTTCCTCCTCGCCCTCCTCTTCCTCCTCCTTCTCCTTCTTCATTTCTTCCTCCTCTTCCTCCTCCTTCTCCTTCTTCTTTTCTTCCTTCTCTTCCTCCTCGCCCTCCTCTTCCTCCTCCTTCTCCTTCTTCTTTTCTTCCTCCTCTTCCTCCTCCTTCTCCTTCTTCTTTTCTTCCTCCTCTTCCTCCTCCTTCTCCTTCTTCTTTTCTTCCTTCTCTTCCTCCTCGCCCTCCTCTTCCTCCTCCTTCTCCTTCTTCTTTTCTTCCTCCTCTTCCTCCTCCTTCTCCTTCTTCTTTTCTTCCTTCTCTTCCTCCTCGCCCTCCTCTTCCTCCTCCTTCTCCTTCTTCTTTTCTTCCTTCTCTTCCTCCTCGCCCTCCTCTTCCTCCTCCTTCTCCTTCTTCTTTTCTTCCTCCTCTTCCTCCTCCTTCTCCTTCTTCTTTTCTTCCTTCTCTTCCTCCTCGCCCTCCTCTTCCTCCTCCTTCTCCTTCTTCTTTTCTTCCTCCTCTTCCTCCTCCTTCTCCTTCTTCTTTTCTTCCTTCTCTTCCTCCTCGCCCTCCTCTTCCTCCTCCTTCTCCTTCTTCTTTTCTTCCTCCTCTTCCTCCTCCTTCTCCTTCTTCTTTTCTTCCTTCTCTTCCTCCTCGCCCTCCTCTTCCTCCTCCTTCTCCTTCTTCTTTTCTTCCTCCTCTTCCTCCTCCTTCTCCTTCTTCTTTTCTTCCTCCTCTTCCTCCTCCTTCTCCTTCTTCTTTTCTTCCTCCTCTTCCTCCTCCTTCTCCTTCTTCTTTTCTTCCTTCTCTTCCTCCTCGCCCTCCTCTTCCTCCTCCTTCTCCTTCTTCTTTTCTTCCTCCTCTTCCTCCTCCTTCTCCTTCTTCTTTTCTTCCTTCTCTTCCTCCTCGCCCTCCTCTTCCTCCTCCTTCTCCTTCTTCTTTTCTTCCTCCTCTTCCTCCTCCTTCTCCTTCTTCTTTTCTTCCTCCTCTTCCTCCTCCTTCTCCTTCTTCTTTTCTTCCTCCTCTTCCTCCTCCTTCTCCTTCTTCTTTTCTTCCTTCTCTTCCTCCTCGCCCTCCTCTTCCTCCTCCTTCTCCTTCTTCTTTTCTTCCTCCTCTTCCTCCTCCTTCTCCTTCTTCTTTTCTTCCTCCTCTTCCTCCTCCTTCTCCTTCTTCTTTTCTTCCTCCTCTTCCTCCTCCTTCTCCTTCTTCTTTTCTTCCTTCTCTTCCTCCTCGCCCTCCTCTTCCTCCTCCTTCTCCTTCTTCTTTTCTTCCTCCTCTTCCTCCTCCTTCTCCTTCTTCTTTTCTTCCTCCTCTTCCTCCTCCTTCTCCTTCTTCTTTTCTTCCTCCTCTTCCTCCTCCTTCTCCTTCTTCTTTTCTTCCTCCTCTTCCTCCTCCTTCTCCTTCTTCTTTTCTTCCTCCTCTTCCTCCTCCTTCTCCTTCTTCTTTTCTTCCTCCTCTTCCTCCTCCTTCTCCTTCTTCTTTTCTTCCTCCTCTTCCTCCTCCTTCTCCTTCTTCTTTTCTTCCTTCTCTTCCTCCTCGCCCTCCTCTTCCTCCTCCTTCTCCTTCTTCTTTTCTTCCTCCTCTTCCTCCTCCTTCTCCTTCTTCTTTTCTTCCTCCTCTTCCTCCTCCTTCTCCTTCTTCTTTTCTTCCTCCTCTTCCTCCTCCTTCTCCTTCTTCTTTTCTTCCTTCTCTTCCTCCTCGCCCTCCTCTTCCTCCTCCTTCTCCTTCTTCTTTTCTTCCTCCTCTTCCTCCTCCTTCTCCTTCTTCTTTTCTTCCTTCTCTTCCTCCTCGCCCTCCTCTTCCTCCTCCTTCTCCTTCTTCTTTTCTTCCTCCTCTTCCTCCTCCTTCTCCTTCTTCTTTTCTTCCTCCTCTTCCTCCTCCTTCTCCTTCTTCTTTTCTTCCTCCTCTTCCTCCTCCTTCTCCTTCTTCTTTCTTCCTTCTCTTCCTCCTCGCCCTCCTCTTCCTCCTCCTTCTCCTTCTTCTTTTCTTCCTCCTCTTCCTCCTCCTTCTCCTTCTTCTTTTCTTCCTTCTCTTCCTCCTCGCCCTCCTCTTCCTCCTCCTTCTCCTTCTTCTTTTCTTCCTCCTCTTCCTCCTCCTTCTCCTTCTTCTTTTCTTCCTCCTCTTCCTCCTCCTTCTCCTTCTTCTTTTCTTCCTCCTCTTCCTCCTCCTTCTCCTTCTTCTTTTCTTCCTTCTCTTCCTCCTCGCCCTCCTTTTCCTCCTCCTTCTCCTTCTTCTTTTCTTCCTCCTCTTCCTCCTCCTTCTCCTTCTTCTTTTCTTCCTCCTCTTCCTCCTCCTTCTCCTTCTTCTTTTCTTCCTCCTCTTCCTCCTCCTTCTCCTTCTTCTTTTCTTCCTTCTCTTCCTCCTCGCCCTCCTCTTCCTCCTCCTTCTCCTTCTTCTTTTCTTCCTCCTCTTCCTCCTCCTTCTCCTTCTTCTTTTCTTCCTCCTCTTCCTCCTCCTTCTCCTTCTTCTTTTCTTCCTCCTCTTCCTCCTCCTTCTCCTTCTTCTTTTCTTCCTCCTCTTCCTCCTCCTTCTCCTTCTTCTTTTCTTCCTCCTCTTCCTCCTCCTTCTCCTTCTTCTTTTCTTCCTCCTCTTCCTCCTCCTTCTCCTTCTTCTTTTCTTCCTTCTCTTCCTCCTCGCCCTCCTCTTCCTCCTCCTTCTCCTTCTTCTTTTCTTCCTCCTCTTCCTCCTCCTTCTCCTTCTTCTTTTCTTCCTCCTCTTCCTCCTCCTTCTCCTTCTTCTTTTCTTCCTCCTCTTCCTCCTCCTTCTCCTTCTTCTTTTCTTCCTTCTCTTCCTCCTCGCCCTCCTCTTCCTCCTCCTTCTCCTTCTTCTTTTCTTCCTCCTCTTCCTCCTCGCCCTCCTCTTCCTCCTCCTTCTCCTTCTTCTTTTCTTCCTCCTCTTCCTCCTCCTTCTCCTTCTTCTTTTCTTCCTTCTCTTCCTCCTCGCCCTCCTCTTCCTCCTCCTTCTCCTTCTTCTTTTCTTCCTCCTCTTCCTCCTCCTTCTCCTTCTTCTTTTCTTCCTCCTCTTCCTCCTCCTTCTCCTTCTTCTTTTCTTCCTCCTCTTCCTCCTCCTTCTCCTTCTTCTTTTCTTCCTCCTCTTCCTCCTCCTTCTCCTTCTTCTTTTCTTCCTCCTCTTCCTCCTCCTTCTCCTTCTTCTTTTCTTCCTCCTCTTCCTCCTCCTTCTCCTTCTTCTTTTCTTCCTCCTCTTCCTCCTCCTTCTCCTTCTTCTTTTCTTCCTCCTCTTCCTCCTCCTTCTCCTTCTTCTTTTCTTCCTCCTCTTCCTCCTCCTTCTCCTTCTTCTTTTCTTCCTCCTCTTCCTCCTCCTTCTCCTTCTTCTTTTCTTCCTCCTCTTCCTCCTCCTTCTCCTTCTTCTTTTCTTCCTTCTCTTCCTCCTCGCCCTCCTCTTCCTCCTCCTTCTCCTTCTTCTTTTCTTCCTCCTCTTCCTCCTCCTTCTCCTTCTTCTTTTCTTCCTCCTCTTCCTCCTCCTTCTCCTTCTTCTTTTCTTCCTTCTCTTCCTCCTCGCCCTCCTCTTCCTCCTCCTTCTCCTTCTTCTTTTCTTCCTCCTCTTCCTCCTCCTTCTCCTTCTTCTTTTCTTCCTCCTCTTCCTCCTCCTTCTCCTTCTTCTTTTCTTCCTTCTCTTCCTCCTCGCCCTCCTCTTCCTCCTCCTTCTCCTTCTTCTTTTCTTCCTCCTCTTCCTCCTCCTTCTCCTTCTTCTTTTCTTCCTCCTCTTCCTCCTCCTTCTCCTTCTTCTTTTCTTCCTCCTCTTCCTCCTCGCCCTCCTCTTCCTCCTCCTTCTCCTTCTTCTTTTCTTCCTCCTCTTCCTCCTCCTTCTCCTTCTTCTTTTCTTCCTCCTCTTCCTCCTCCTTCTCCTTCTTCTTTTCTTCCTTCTCTTCCTCCTCGCCCTCCTCTTCCTCCTCCTTCTCCTTCTTCTTTTCTTCCTCCTCTTCCTCCTCCTTCTCCTTCTTCTTTTCTTCCTCCTCTTCCTCCTCCTTCTCCTTCTTCTTTTCTTCCTCCTCTTCCTCCTCGCCCTCCTCTTCCTCACAGTCCTTGTCCTCCTCCACCTCCCCTCCCTTTCTTCATCAGATTATATATGTTGTCCATTACAACGTCACCATGCGTCGTAACTCTAACTCTATAGTAATGTAACTCTAACTACCTTAACTACAACGTAATCACCACTTAATTTTTGTAGCTCCACTCTTGCCAAATGCTCGAGCAGCACAATGCAAAACGTGTTGTATGATTTATCGGGTATATAAGCCCAACATACAGGTATATGCACAATGTATGGATAGATTTAGTAGAATATATAGAATTATGGATACAGAATATATATATATATATATAATATAAGTGTTTGTCCAAAATTAATACGATGCTTTCGGTCATAAATCTATGGATGTGAGTCATCGCTTGAAGTGTAATAATTCAACACCCTTTGAATGACTATTGCATGGTTGGAACTACACACGGTCAGCACCTGAATTGGTTTTCTGATCAAAATTGAACGTTTAATTTCTCAAATTTCTAACAAAATAAGATTGTGCAATACTGCTGATGATTTAATTTTCCACATTTACCTTCTTAGGTGTACATAAGTATAAGCATCAAGGAAACTATACCACCCTATATATATATATATATATATACTATTTTTATTATTGCATGCTATAGCTCATCATTATCTTCCCATTTTAACTGCACCGATGACATGGACCCTTCGTTTCTTCTCTTAACTGGTGATACTTTAAATTTATGCATTGCCGCTATCAACCATTCCCTTGATAATTGCTTCTGGTATCTGCGACCACTAACGGATATTCGCCCATTTCAATTACGAGGCCCAGCTGCCCGTAGCATCTCTTGTTGAGAATGATAGTAGGTCTATAATAAATTATTAATCATCGATGAAATCAGTACATGTGTTAAATCAAAAAGTATAATTCGGTAGCGGCATCATTTGGAATGCATGTGGCAAGACGTCTTCTGATGCACTGTATCCTGGCCAAGACTTCGGTAATTGCTCCCTTGTTGGTTGAGGCATAGAGCCCACTTCGTACACGTTCAGTTGTAGGCCTATGCTGAGGAAGACTAATGTAACTCGTCTTAAGGTAGAACAAATATTTGTGCTAGCATATCTTGTCACGTGGTAATCGCTTGTGTAACAAACGCTTTTGTATGAAAAGAAGAATATGATGAAGCAATGCTTCGATCCTGAGGATATATTTCTGCTCAAAGTAAACATCACGGCAGCATCATACAGTGCCATGTATATTTTATACATAGAATGCTGTCATGTGTATTTGATAATTCAAACAGTGCGATAATAGACATTATAGGCGAATGCATATATATATATATATAATATATATATATATCAGATTTACGAGGCAGCCTATTTTCGCAATGGAATCGATATTTACATTCGATTTCATACTTGTATACATGAGTATGATACATATAGACCTAATATAATGCACATATAGGCCTACCACAATGCATATGCTTATAACTTGATTATATAGGCCTACTTGATTGTACTTTGTTATTATTCACATGTTTATAATATATATATATAAGTATCTGTAAAGAACACACACACGCCAGTGTTGTATGCAAGACTTGAAATTTCAAGACCAAGACGAGACCGAGACAGTGAGGTGCCAAGACCGAGACCAAGACACTAGGCTCAAGACAGTACAAGACAGTACGAGACAGTAAAAGACTAGTGATCCTATATATAAGGCTGGAAAATACTAATGAATTGTTTTCGGGAATAACGCTCATTTGTAATTTCAATTTGAAACTTGTAATGTATATAGTACCAATTCATGAGAATAGTTTTTATATTGCCTCAAGATTTAATGACAGTTAACGCGAAACTTATCGAGATCTCTTGTTCGAGACAGAACAAGACTTTTGCTTCAAGACAGTTTCTAAGAATTCGAGACACTACCTCGAGACCGAGACCGAAACCGAGACAGCAGGCTTCCGAGACCGAGACACTAAAAAACTGTCTGGAGACCGAGACACTGTCTCGAGACCATACAACTCTGACACACGCACACACACATACATATATGTATATATACATCTTGAGAACAGTTGATATATTACGATTGTTACCGTTTTTGCATTTTCAATTTAGCCTTAATATCACACGTCGGATAACGAGACATATTTTACACGTTTTGAGAACATCTTATATCTGTATTTATATATATATATATATATATATATATATATCAATCAATTCAAGTTTATTTGGCAAACCAAAGTAACAAGTTACATGAGATCGGTATAACAAACAAAATTTATGATTACAAACATAATGCACCATGTGCATATCATATATATATATATTTACATGATGTATATGTATATAAATATATATATAGTGTTATTGTTGAGGTGTGTTAGGTAGGGGTTAGAAGACCATAAAAGAGTGTTTGAGGAGTGCATATATACAGCTGCTTTGTTTTGCGACGTGTGGTATTAAGGTCGAGAGAATAAACAAGCTTTGCACAGTGGCGCTCAGTCGGGCTTTTGTGTGACGAGGTCTATGGGATGAGCTTAGGGTCGATGGAGTAAGTACCGCACAACAGAGGAAGGGGGTGCACGGGATCGAGAGAGGAGCGGTGGGAAGGACATCACGGGCAGGCGGCGTCAGCAGCTCTTACGGATAAGCTGTCCCTAGGCTGGCCTTTACAAAGTAATGTCTGCTAAACGCATATTATGTAGACACGACTGTGGCTGGAACGATATTCGATATTGCTCACTTCATGATGATGGACTGCTGAGGAAGAGGTTTGGTGACGATCCAGTCGATTTTTGGACTTCCGTTTTGACGCCGACATAATTAACGCTGATGTTTGGAGGTCTTTTTGAATTTTTAAAATTTCTTTTAAGTTCGTTTGTACGTTTGCCGGCCTACGGACAGCTTAAGCGTAAGAGCTGACGCCGCCTGTTTCGTGTTCTAGTATTTTATCTTGCACTTTGATGCGATTACTTGACGCTTCTATGGCGCATCAGGAAGAATAACACTTTTGGACCACGCCACTTTCAGTGTCTGATCGCGGACGACCATCATTGGCTTTAATGGCCCATACTTTCTATTATTCAGACATGTACGTTGAAGTCGAGTAACACATTAAAATCCATAAACGACTGTGAAAGGTAGGTGTTCAGATATAGGAGCAAAGGATGGTCTAAGTAAGGGAATCCAAAACATGATAAGGTATAAGTCCAGATGAAGGGGGGACGAAGTACCCGGTAACTGTAAATGAGCGCCGGTTAAAAACCGGCACAACAATTCTTTTGTTATCATGAGGCAGATGACTTACATGCCTAATGTGACCAACGTTAATTTTCAAAGCGGATAGCATAGCACAGATAACTTCGAGACAACTTAAGAAATCATGATAGCTTAGATAGATCATAGAAACTGATCTATTCTCTTGTTTGATTGATTGATTGATGCTTCTCGTGGCTCTGGCGTTGTTTCCATTATACTCTGTTCTCACTGATAACGACAGTGATATTTGAAAGTGGTCATACAGCTCTGGCAAACGCATTAGTCTCCAATCTTCTTGGTTACTGTTTCTCGCTTCTTTTGCAAAGTGAGACATATTGAAACGCTAAAGTGTTTAGACGGCTTTGGCAGTTATCGTCAAAATGGGAAAATATAACCTATGCTTGATCTCTGCATTGACTCTCAGCTCAGCAACGGGTCTACTTCAGATCTCGGCTTATAGTAAATAAAGACCGAACTCTTGCCAAGATTAACACTTAAAATCAGACCTTATTCCCCGGGCTTGTAGGACCATAAGATAGTCTTTCGTGGAACTATAGGATGATCATTCGTGGCCTTTAATATAATCTTTTGTAGGACTAGACGACATTCATTTGTAGGACTATAATTATGATCATCTTTGAAAGCCTTGAAGGAGCGATTAGGTAATCTTTGTGGATATAAAGGATAATATTGTTTGGTCTATAAGAATCATCTTCGCAGTTCTATGAGATCATCTTGGTAGGTCGATGTGATCTATTTGATAAGCCTATAGAATCATCTTCATAGATTTATGTGATCTTCCTATAGTGGGTATATAAGATATATTATACTTGGTAGTCCTTAAAAATCTACTTGGTAGTAGGTTCAGAAGATAATAACATAATATTCTTGTTATGCGTCACATCATTTCTTTTATCGTCAGTTTTGCAATAAATCATATCGTTTCTGTCATCGCTCAGTGCTTCCTTATTCCTCTTCTTCTTCCTTTTCGCTTCCTTTCCTTAGTCAAAGATTCATGCATATTTCATGACAGCGAATATTCCTCGTTTGTCAAACAGCAAAACGAAAACGAGGATGAGCCATATCTGCTTCGACGCTGCTTAATGAAACACGGATATCCCAGCGCAATACATAAACTTCCAAAGAAACCCAAAGTGTCTGACAGTAAGACAGGGTGACAGGCAGACAGACAGTCAAGAAGACGAAGCAAGACAAATTATGCTGTTAGAAATGGTTTAGCAGAGAAAAGGAACAGGTGGATTGAGAGAGTAAGACGAACACGAATAATTGAGAGTTGCTTAGGCAGAGTCAGAGATAGACGGAGGCATGGAAGAAGAGATATGAGAAGAGAAATAGTGGCAGTCACAGAGAGACAGAAAAAGGAAGCCGAAAGACAAATGCACGTCAACACAAGCACTGTCTTCGTCCAACACCGGTTGCTGATTGAAGATGCTAATCGCAGAAGAACAGCGATAAAACAAACGGTGCAAGATACAAAGCAGCCTCTGTATCCCGCTCATGCACCGTCTCTTAAATCGACACCAGAAGCGCAACGTTCACTTTTCCAGCAGATCAACAGCTGGACTTTGAATTAGCAATTAGCAACGGACAGTGGTGTTGTTCAGTGCGCAGTTGTCCATCAGCAACACACTGCTCATGCATTTGCTTCTTCGCAATCCTCGATCGATGGTGCCCGGCAAAAGACTGGCCACCACCGGTCATCTATTATCAATGCGCGGTCCAGCGCTCAACTAGCTATGGAGACCGGATGTCGACATGAAACCACAGACGCTGTTAAGAATTCATACGCAGAGACTCTCTGCTTCGCTGCTCTGGGATCGAACTCGAGACCTCTGACGACAAGTCAGACGGAATATTTGTCTGTTGATTCGTTGCTAAAAGAAGTCACCGTCGTTACTGTTTCGTTGACAGGTGGACACCTGTTAGGACGGAGCCACCTCGTCTCTCCCTCAGTTGAAGAAGGATCGCTCTGCCCCTTAACTGTGCCGCCAAGGAATGGTGATTACAAGAGCGCATAGTGGTTCGGCGTTGACCTTATTTGACCCTTACTCGACCGTCAGACATGAGCGTCCCATTGAGTGGCCCTGGGTGACATTGCTCTGCTCTCAGTCGGGCCGTGATCACGTGAGAAATGAACCCACCACTTGCTGGGCCCGATTCGTCTTCGAGTCTCGTGGGATTCGACATCAAGTCCATCCTCAACCTGGACGACTTCGAGGAGTTCCGCGCTCGGGCGTCGAGTGGAGGCAGCGTCTACGGCATGCTGCGTCGCCAGGCCTTCCTTCGGGGCCCAGCACGGACTGGACCGGGGCCAGGCAATCGACCCATGCAGCGCCAGCGCTCGAGGAGCCTCATCCAGCGAAGCGTGGCTCTCCCGGAGGACAAGAGCATCCTGAAGATGCTCTGCGACTATTCGGAGAAGAAGAAGCTGATGAAGGAAAATCGACGTCACTCGGAGGCCGCGCTCTCTTACAACCGCGCTCCTCCAGACTTCCCTTCGACCCGCCAGGGGACGTCACCCGTCAGACTCAAGCGCACCCTCACTCCCAAGTACTCCCGCGCTCCCGTCTCTGCTCTCCCCGTCCCCTCACAGGTGCCCGAGGAGGACACGATCTCACCCGGTCATCAGGCCACATCTCTGGCACCCAGCGCACAGACGCTCAATCAACCGGAAATGACCCGACTGTCGCTCGGACCTCCAGCGCCATCTTCCAGAAACATCTGTCGACGACGATCCTTCTCGCTGACCCAGTACGGTCTGGTGAACGACGGTGACGAGGTGGTGACTCTGCCGACGAGCCCTGGCACCTCTTTCATACCGACGAATGCTTTCGACGGATGTATGTCGACGGTGCCATGTGGTCCTGCCCAGCGGTCGCGGGCGGCCAGCGTGTTCTCCCCTGAGGCAGCTGAACTGTTCGACTCCAACTCGAGGGCGTCGATCTCGGCAGACACTCCCATGCATCGGGTTCTGATGCTCGGAGGACCGGGAGTGGGAAAGACGGCTCTCACGCAACAGTTCGTTACGTCGGAGTACATGGCCGCTCAAAACACTAGCTTCGGTAAGTTCCTACCCTCTTTTATTTAACTTAGCTTGCGTAAGGTTTGTCACGGTTGGTACGACATCTTTCAACTCTTTTTCAAGTATGTTCCCGTCGTTCTACAGAGCTGGGAATTTTGCACACATTTCAGGCTCGCATGACAATGCAATGCATCAAAATTTTATCGACATAACTCAAAATTGATAAACAAATTTTTAAAATGCAACAAATTAAATATCGTTTAACCACTCGAACGAGTCCTCCTTGACGATCTCCACTCCGGCAAATTTACATCATCAATGATATAATAAAAAAATCTCTTAAGGAAATGAAATGATTGCGCCATCTACCAGACAAAAGAGAGTCCCGAAAAACCCATGATTTTACTTTAATTTGTTTTCTAATCCCGATGATTTTGGTTGGTAGCCATGGGTAAGAGCTATGCACTGAAGTGAATAGCATGTGGGGGACATGATTTAGCAGGAGTGAAGCGTGTGTGGGGAATGCTCATTCAGCGGGAGATGTATACTCTTGGATAATTGAGGGTAGAAAGGCCTCTGATGGAGACGGTCTGTTCTACAACAGTCTAGTTCACAACACCAGGTCTGCTTTAATCTTTATTCTCATTTTTTTATTTCTAATAACAAGTATCACTCGATTTACTGACGACCTCAGGCTATCTTATCTAACTAACTAGCTGTTGCTATCGTGTCGACTCATGTTGTTGATACCCGTTTTATTTCATCATCTTCAACCTGCCATGATCGTAAAATTATTCCATGTCATTTTGTGATGATCGGAGAGACAGGCTAGTATCAAAATGTAACATACCGACGTAGCGCAACAGTTAAAACCATGATCTTGCTTAACAGATTTTTTCATAAAGAGAACAATTGCAGTAGGTGATTTATTCCGCACAGCAATATTCTACAGCAGGTGTGAACTAGGATGGCTATTTTGCCAATCACTATCCTTCGCCACTGAGAGGAATTTCGCAGCAGGAGCTATACAAATACCTACTGGCACGCATACGCCATCCGCATGTGACACTTTAGACTTCACAGGTGAAGAATGAGTCGATAAACCAGAGAATTACGACTTCTTGTCTTTCGTAGTTATGATCGGTAATTCTAGATTATTCTGAGTTACGGATAAACGAAAGACCGTTCTTGTTACGCATGAAAGAACAACAATCCTACACTGCGGTTAATAAATTATGTCTGCCTTCGTCCATGTCTCTGTCACAGTCTGTCTGTCTGTCTGTCTGTCTATTTCTCTATCTATTCATCTATGTCTTCTCTTGTTCCTATTTTCGCTCCAATTCACCCATTTTCTCAGTTTGCCTTTGTTTGAATGTCTCCAGCTCTTCGTTTTCGTCTCTCTTACTTCACTTCTTCATCTCTTGATCCTCCCTCTCACTCATTGTCTCTGCTCACCCATTGTCCATTTACGAGGAACTCCATTCCTCATTACATTCACGTCTCTCTCTCCTTCCCCTTTCTCTGTCTGTCTCTCTCTCTATGTCTCTCTGTCTGTCTGTCTTTTTTTCTCTCTCTCTCTCTCTGTCTGTCTCACTCACTCTGCCTCCTGTCAATCAGTCAGTCAGCCAGAAGGGTTGTCATGCAGACGGACATTCAAACAGCCGGGCAATCGCTTCAGCAGTCAGTCTACCTACTTGCCCATCTTCTGTATACCTACTTGAACGCTTCTCTCTTTCTTTAAAGCATATTGTGTGTGTCTCTGAAGACCTTCCTTGTTGTCGCCGCAGCTTAGGAGGCGTTTGTCTTTTAAGCGATCTGAAGAGCCCCCTGTCAACCGCATCCGTTTTTCTTTTAATATTTCTCTTTTACCGGAAATCTTGAAGAGGAAGAGATGCAAGCGAGACACGTGATGGGAAGCGATCGCCGATTTATTCACTTACATAACGCTGAGAGGAATCTTGATTTGCCCTGCAGCGGATTCGAAGAACATGCAATCGGACATACCTCTATAACACCGCTGAAGAAGAGTCTCTTCCGCCACAGAAGAGTCTCTTCTTGGCGGAAGATTCGCGTCAACAGCACTTGTGAGAAGGGAGAGGGACGAAAACGATGGCGCTCCGTCACAAGAACGAGATTCGAAACCAGAGTCCATCGCATAACTTCAAAGGGGGAAAATCCATCTGGTCGTCTTTTATGTCTTCTCGGACACTAAGCACGTATACACTGACCTCGAGATCGGCGCTTGGTGAATGGGAGAAGAGTATGTGGATTATGGTCAGGATTTAGCCAGATTGAAAGCAATTTGTTTAGAGAAGCACCGACTGACTGACTGGATAGATGAATGGATGGATGCATAAATGGGTTGATAGATGGATGGATGAATCTTTGAATGTATCGATGAATGAATAAATGTATGGATAGATCGATGAAGGAATTTATGATGGATGGATGAATGGATACATCGATCTAGCGATCTATCCATGGCTCAATCAGTGTGCATATATATATATACATGTTTCTTCTTCTGTCTGAGTGTCTTTCTATCTGCCTCTCGGTCTATCTGTCTGTATGTCTGCGTTGTCTTGCCATGTATTGCTGCCTGTTTCGCTTCCTAAGCACGATCTTCCCACGGCGTCATGACTTAGGGCAACGATGACGCGGGTAAGACGCAGATTGACTTTATGGACCGCTGCCTTTAACTCGTCGCACTAAGTTACGTCTGCTTTACGATCGTCCGTGCAGCCACCAGTTAGCAGGAGCTCCGTCTAATTTTCCTCCCATTCTCCGATGGAATCGTATACGGCCGTGTCCGCAACGAATATAATTTTGCGTCGCATAAGACCACTACATCGTATCTGAAAGGAGCTAAATTTATGTCTCTTTACTTTACGCGATTCGTGGTTGTGTAGTAGGGTGCCATACTGCGACTGTTGAATGTAATGTGGCCAGGACGCTACTGGACTCAAATAATTGCCTTGCTAGATCGGACGGCAATGGACCGGATGGCACCACCCTGTTTCCATGGAAATCAGGTAAAAACCTTGCACGAGATGCCAGGGTGGTAGACACGCTGGCACCGTTTACCCCCATCCGCAACTCGGGACGCTAATCTTGCGAAGGGTAGAAATACTAGAAATAACTAGAATATAATACATCGCCCTCCTTGACACTTACGTTTTCATACCGATTTCTGTGGAAACGCAATGAGTCCGATCAACAACAAAGGCCTTGATTGTATCTCACACATGCAACCGTAGAGTTCTCTTTGTTTCATTTCAGCGCATCTCAAATGTGAATCAACGTTTCAGTGCCTTGGTTTTCAATAACTCTTTCATTAAACTGGTTGTTGACATGGATGAAAGGTAGACGAAGAGAAATAATGATAATAACACCAACGGCTGAAAATAATCATTTCTCAACAACGTCATACAGAGTTTTTAATCTTGAGGGATTGAATATACCTAAGGTAAATAATAATAATAAAATTATTACTAATAATTAGTCTATCCGATGACATTTTAGAAGCCAGCTACATGAACATGTATCTGTTTCGGCGGTTTTTAATAACTACCCAACGATCAAAGACCGACGCCTTCCGCAGATCTGTCATCATCGGAGAAGACACAAGCGCTCCAGATACCCTTTTTCTGTTTTTTTATCACCTGAGGATTCAAATCATCCTCTGGTAAAATAATAATATTCGCAAATAATAATAATGTTACTAGTGCAGTGCAGATAATTGAAGGCTTAGTTAACCATTGGAGCTAGAGGGTCCTACTTATTTTCGTGCCAACGTGTTACCAGTTAACCATCTCCATGACCCATTGGATATTAAATGTCACTCACATTAAACAGTTGAATTGACATAGCGTCGTCATTCACAAACAACTCTTGTGACAAGTATTATACCAGTGAGCTTGCCATTCGACTTGATGGTGACTTCATGATGTTTGATTGTAGTGGTTAATCATTCGCTTTTAAGCAAAGCCTGGTAAATGAGTGAGCTGCAGTATGCTGTACAGTGTACGCTCTTTATGGCGAAAATTTGCGTTCATTGCAAATTCATGATCAACTAGGTAAACTCGCCGGCTCTGCTCCAGGATGCTCTGAAAAGCTATGCTTCCATAAAACATTAGTCAATTGGTTTGTTGAGTAGCTCTCTCGAGTTTATTGCTCACAATAAAGTTTGAGTTCGAGAATGCTCCTCTCATTGTAGACTTCAACATTCGCAGGTTATTCCATAACTGATCCGAGGTCTTCGTCCCCCTCCTCCCTTATTATTCTAAACTCAGCGATCGATGTATGATTTTGTCATCCGGTAAACACGTGCAGTTGGTTTATCGTGTTTCCTGGTTCGTTATCTGGAAAACACGTACAGTGTTCCATGGTATCTATACCAAATATGAATAGTTCTTTATCCTATTCAGTACGCAGCACTTCGTACATGCCATTAGGACATTTAGTCAAGGTTAGATATAGCAACAATGACGGTTTCTTCTGCTGGTTCGAATGATGCGTTGTTCGTTACCATTGTTCGTTTTTCGTAGAGATTGGCATGTTACGACAGTTTTCCTTATGATTAGGCCCTAACTTTCTGCAAACGTCAACGCCTGCTTTACGCACTCTCTTAATTCTGGATAGTTTGCTTGTTTCATTTCCATATTCACAGGTAAAACTTAGCTCTTTTCAAAGGCGGTTAAACTACATACACAGTGCAACAACTTTGGTATTTCTCGTGATTCCCTTATTGTAAAGAGAATTAAATTACGCCGCTTTCTCAAATGATCAATGATGAAGTAACGAATCATTTACTCTACTCTTATATTCATCGCTCCACTAATCCTGCCGCTTCTGAGTGCCAAACTTCGGACTACAGCCCATTAGTCTTAAGAATTTTTAGCAAAGTTCGTTGTGAAGGATGTTCCTGAATGTGGTCCTGAAGAGAAGGGTCTTACACAAATGGGGTGGGATCAAATGTAAATATGAAACAAGGAGGGTTGCAATGATACGTCTTATTACTGACCTTAGAGTGAGCCACATAACAGCTATTGGACAAGTAGGCTAGTACTATTCGGAGACTAGTGTAAGAGAAGTGTTAACTTGTATGACATGTTGCGTCTGACAGTTCGTGTGACTTATTCTTGGTTGCTTCTGTGTGGATTAAATATAAACCTTTATGTGAGATTGCGATGTTAATAAGTGCACGTTCGTACAGGAAGGGAGGCGCAAATGTGCGGGCAGGAGAGGCGCAAATGTTTCCGGATTTCTGCGTACATACTAAATTAACCTATTGATTGCACATTGAGCTGCCACTGGAATTTGATCAATATGTCAGCTTACGGTAACGATTATACGGCACCTGCATCTGTCATCATCGAACAATAATCGGAGGAATAACTGAACGCAGCACATATGATCGACGACAGACCACAGTGGACCACAGCTGCAGCCTGTTCTCTGTTCCTCGCCTTCGTTGGAAATTGTTCTTGTATCACTTTCGTTTGTTTCAATGCTTTCAAATCATGAATTAGTTCAGGATGCACATATCAACGTGACACGTGATCCAATAGTCATCAGATTGGAGTCGTTATACATGTATACTCTTCGCCACTCCGTATTCGTACTATAGGCAACTATTCACAGGGCGAAGAATCTCCAGCTTTTCGTGGTAAACTAAATTATCTGCTTTCTTCTGTAGCTAATGAACCATAGCTTGACCTTCACTTCTTTTTAGATTTCCAGCACCCTAAAATATAATTTTTAGCGAATTTCTAAAACAGTTTATAATGATCGCAAACTTGAACTGCCTCAACGCTTAAAACGTATCATATCCTAAGCACTTAATGTTAAAGGGACATGAAATTAATTTTACTTTGCCTATCTCCTCATGCCCTAAGTGACTCAGACAATCCAAGCTGCATGGCCTGATGTTGCTGTTCGTTTCAGCGCTAACACTGGTCACGGAATCTCGCATTATCTATTTCTAGTACTTCAGCCTACCCGTTGGCGCGAACCGAGTTGGGAATAAGAAAATCAGAATCATATTTGTTTGTTGTGCTGCTCCGATTCGATTAGTGCTGTCTTCAGACGAAGCAGAACTTGAGACGACGATTGGACTCGAGATGTAAACTAATTGCAGAAACGGTGGCAACACGTGATGCTTCCGCCGTGGAAGAGGGCCAATGTACAAGAGTCTCAGGCCTCTTGTCTCTCTGTCTCTGTCTCTCTCTCTGTCTCTCTCTGTCTGTCTCTGTCTCTCTCTCTATCTATCTATCTATCTATCTATCTATTTATCTATCTATCTATCTATCTATCTGTCTGTCTGTCTGTCTGTCAGTCTGTCTGTCTGTCTGTCTGTCTGGCCCAATGTACAAGAGTCTCAGGCCTCTTGTCTCTCTCTTTCTGTCTCTGTCTCTGTCTGTCTCTGTCTGTCTCTGTCTATCTATCTCTCTCTCTCTCTCTCTCTCTCTCTCTCTCTCTCTCTCTCTCTCTCTCTCTCTCTCTCTCTCTATGTCTCTCTGTCTCTGTCGCTGTCGCTGTCGCTGTCGCTGTCTCTGCTTCCTTTTCTCTCTGTCTGTCTATGTACCTCTGTCTCTCTGTCTCTCTGTCTTATATGTCTCTGCCTCTCTGTTTATGACTCTATGTTTCTATCTCTGTCTCTCTGTCTATTTCTATCTGTCTCTGTCTCTGAGTGTCTCTCTCTATCTCTACACTGGATATTCATGTCCTACCAACACTTCTGACGTAACGCAGCGCTTTAGAACTTTATATATTCGAAGTTTAAGATTATGATTACGAGATAGGTCTTGAAGAAAATAAGATTTTGAAATGCAAAACTTGAACTTGTGACCCCGTTTATGGATGCCTAAGCTAACGCAATTTTAAGTGACACATCCCCTGCTCTCCCCTTCTGCTAATCTTCTATCCTCCTGTCATTTAACTAGTGATAATATATATGGATAGAGGGGCGTCAATCCCCTCAGAGTGATGGAGGCAAAACCTCTGGTGCCACGTGTAAGGGAGGCAAAATATTATCCAAAAGACTCAAAAAATATCCTCTGCCTGAAATTGGAGACATTTTCCTCCGGATACCGCCTATCTGGACGCCTCTGTATAACTATATTCCTCCTCTTCTTCTTTCTATTCATTCTTGTGTTCTATATCCTTTCTGTTCTGCTTCTCTTCTTTCTATCTTCCATTCTCTCTCCTCTTGTTACTCCAGTTGTCATTCAACGCGCTTACCACAGTTAACCCCACGAGCGGCGGCTGGCTCTTCCCGTCTGCATCGTGCTGATGGAGCGTTTGGTCATGTTTACCCTTCCGATGGGGATGCTGAGACTGGTAAGCAGCTCCGTATGACATCCATCGCCCGCGATTTATTCGTTGTATATAAGCCACATCTTCAGCAGCACGACTGCAAACACGTGGCATGGCATCATGTGTGGACGACAGAGGGAGGGAGGGAGGGATGGACGGCCCTGAATCAAAATCATAGTGGCCCTCAGTCTCTGTCTTCTTCTCAATGGTTCCCACACACGGACTGTCGCTGTGATCGTCACGCACTCGCTTCCTCGCTCACTCACTCACTCACTCACTCACTCACTCACTCACTCACTCACTCACTCACTCACTCACTCACTCACTCACTCACTCACTCACTCACTCACTCACTCACTCACTCACTCACTCACTCACTCACTCACTCACTCACTCACTCACTCACTCACTCACTCACTCACTCACTCACTCACTCACTCACTCACTCACTCACTCACTCACTCACTCACTCACTCACTCACTCACTCACTCACTCACTCACTCACTCACTCACTCACTCACTCACTCACTCACTCACTCACTCACTCACTCACTCACTCACTCACTCACTCACTCACTCACTCACTCACTCACTCACTCACTCACTCACTCACTCACTCACTCACTCACTCACTCACTCACTCACTCACTCACTCACTCACTCACTCACTCACTCACTCACTCACTCACTCACTCACTCACTCACTCACTCACTCACTCACTCACTCACTCACTCACTCACTCACTCACTCACTCACTCACTCACTCACTCACTCACTCACTCACTCACTCACTCACTCACTCACTCACTCACTCACTCACTCACTCACTCACTCACTCACTCACTCACTCACTCACTCACTCACTCACTCACTCACTCACTCACTCACTCACTCACTCACTCACTCACTCACTCACTCACTCACTCACTCACTCACTCACTCACTCACTCATTCGCACTCAGTTACCTCCACGTTCATCATTCTTCTCATGCTGCAACGTGTTCTTGAGTTTACAGTTCAAATTCGTGCTCCTGTGCTCAACCATGCTAGCTTTAGCTTACTCACGCGGGAATCACAGTCTCAGTATGTTTTGCAATCTCTCGTTGTGTCTATTACTGCTAATTTTCTGGAAGCTTAACTGACTCTCGCCTCTGTCTTGATCACACGTACACACACACGCGCACGCACACACACACACACGCACAAACCTGCACACACACATACATGTACATACACACACACACACACACAGATACACGCACTCTCTCTCTCTCTCTCTCTCTTCCCCCTCCCTCTCTCCATTCCTTCTTCCTCTTTCTGTTCCCTTTCTCTGTCCCTGTGCCTCTGTCTCTCTGTCTCTCTTTCTCTCTGTGTCTGTCTCTCTGTTTCCCTGTCTCTGTCTATCTCTCTCTATCTCTCTTCTCACCTTCTTTCTGTTTGACTTCAATCTTACTTTCTTTCCTGGTTTTTTTTATTTACCCACCCTTACTCATTCAGTCTATCTTTGTCATTCTCCATCGCTGCTGTCCGTAGGCTTGTTTCGCTCTCAGTTTAGGATTTGTTTGTCTGCATAAGCTTATGTTTCTCTGTTTCTCTGTTTCTCTGTTTTTCCACAACCACCCTCCCCCCCACTCTCGCCAAATAGGACACGCCCTTCAAACAGTCGACAGTCTTCGCGCGCTCGCTATATTTACAGCATGATTATGGATCCCGTGGAGAAGAATGGATCCCAAAGAATGAATGCAAGACATGGAAATGGAAACTGGATCGTCCATGACGATGGTCGAACAATAAAAAAGAATAGCAGAATGCATGAATATTAATCAAGAGTTCACCATGGTAACAGGATCGATTGCCGTGTTATGATTTGGACTAAGAAACATAAGCAACGGTTGCGTAACAGGTCTCTGTTGGTTGGTTAGCCACACAGTTCAATACCAACGCCTACAAGAAGGCAGAACACGAGAGCAGGACACGGAGCAAGGACGTAGGCAGGACATGACGGTAGGACACGACAGCAGGACACGACGGCAGGACACGACAGCAGGACACGAAGGCAGGACACGTAGGCAGGACACGTAGGCAGGACACAAAACAAGTATGGAAAGGCACAGTATGAAGACAGGACACGCAGGCAGGACACGTAGGCAGGACATGAGTGTAAAGGACTCGAAGAAAGGACGTGTGCAATTGTTTCGGCTTTCTATCTGAATGTATTTGCCAATGAATATTTAGCGCCCCATTTGCTCAGACTTAGGACTTAGGAAGCTGACGTATGAGGTGGGATCGCCATGAGTTACGATTTCCCCGTATAATATTGCTTTGGTCATCCTAAAAGTTCGTATGTCTTAATGTCCATATTGTCTTTGGTTAGGATTGCTTTAAGTTTGTATTTCCTCAACAATACGGGTGGACAGCTGAATTCACGAGAAGACGAAGATAAAGAAAGTACCAATGGACGAGAAGGGACCAGCAACCGAAACATGAGGAAGATGCTTAAAGAAAGGCCTCCTCAAACTCCAGTATATATATATATATACTGGAGTTCGAGTATATACTAAGCCCATCCGACTAATGCAAATGAGAAGTCCCCCACAGCGACTCGATCGCCCCCTCGGTCCATACCTTTCCTTCCCTGACCGAAGAAGCCATCGTCGTCGATCGCAGGCGTCCTTCTCACCCTCATTCACTCCAGTACTTTCTGCCTTATCACTTCACATCTTTTGCTCAGAGTGAAGGAGTGCTTAGCATTGCCTGTATGCATATTTCTCTTCCTTGTTGACTCTCAGTCGTCTGTCGGTTTGTCTTTTTGTAGCTCTGTGTGTAGGTCTGAATTACATATTAAAAATATCTTATACTAGATGTTTGTACTCCCTAGGACGATTTTAAAAATTCAAAAATTCAGTGTCTATATAACCGAAAGAATAAAAGCGCTACATACCGTTTTGGATCTTTCAGAGCGTAACAGAAAGTTGAGGGAGGATGTGCACCCTATTGCTTCTGCGTCCTCTTCTGCAAAACCAAATACATGCTTTGGTCACTTTGAACTCTTCTGCTCACTCTGCTGTCTTGTGCTCGCTGTGACCAAAGTGCTCTCTTTCTAAACTATGCTCTCTTACGCTCAATGTGCTCTCTTTTAATGACTGCGCTTTATTTCATTGTGCTCACTGTGTTCTCTCCTGCTCATCACTTTGCTCATCGCTTTGCTCATCGCTCTGCTCATCGCTCTGCTCATCGCTCTGCTCATCGCTCTGCTCATCGCTCTGCTCATCGCTCTGCTCATCGCTCTGCTCATCGCTCTGCTCATCATTGTCTTTTACTCGCTGACCACGCCAGATTCGAGCGCCCTCCAGCGGTTTCTGATGCTCGTCAACTACAAAGGACTCAATCGCTCACTACCGGTGTCTGACCACACGGGGACATAATACGTTCTTTAATTATATTAAACAGTTGCGTATTACGATAATATATTTATATATATATGATATATATAAATTATATATATTATATATATCTTATATAGAGGCTTAAATAGTCTATAGTCTATATACTCAATAAATCGATTCACGGCATTTGCCTAGATTCAAAAGATTGATATGATGATGATATAAGTGGCTACATATATATTAAATTATTCTGCTGTGTGTTGCATCTCATTTATTAAGTACACACACAATAGCGCATCGATCGTCCCACTGCATCATCTATCTTGTGATTTTTATAGACCCTGTGTACATACGGGCATCACATCATATCATAGTATTATCACTCTATCCCATCATCTATTATGTGATTTAATATCATGCTAATCAGGAAATGTACCTCAACCCAGACAATGAATACCGTACCTATCATGTGTGTGTGTGACGTTGTAGGTTATGTGCTTATCATATTGCATACAAGAACGATGACACACACACGCACCTACACACATACCTACCTACACACACCCACCTACACACACACTTACCTACACCTAACTACACACACCTATGCACATACATACACATACCTGCACACACACGCATACACACTCACGCACGCACGCACGCACGCCCACCTACACACACATTGACATTGACTGATTAACATACACCTACTTACGCACACACACCTACTCACACACAACTACCCACAAATACATAAATGCACTTACACCCATACACAAAAACCTTGAGACCTGCAAACACCAATGGGGCGGTTCATGGAACACGTGCTATATCCAAAATATTCACATGAAACCATGGACTTGATGTCTACCTGTCTAGGAAGCGCTAGCACCATCTCACGCAATTGCTCCATTTAAACTGGAACGATGAATGTCAACCGAATGATGGATCGATGGATCGATGGATGGATGAGTGGCTGGAGGGATTGCGAAAGGGAAGATGTAGCCAACTATACACACCCATATATCTATCCTTCCTTTTATTGTCCAAATACTTTGAAAAATTAATGAAGATTCATTGAAAATGAATTTTCCATCCCCTTCCCAGCATTGATTCCAGTCGGGTCATTCTTCCCATATGCCACTTCTTAGTACGCATGCTATAAATGCATAAAGCAAATTGCAATTATGTAGGGTACTCTGGGAATTTTCTCGATTTATCAAAGGCCTTCCATACCGCAATAATTTATTAAAATATTATGACATTAATTTTGATAACACGGCATCGGATGTACTCGACTAAATAGGTTCATCAGTTACTTTAATAATATAATAGCTCCCTGCAGCTTGTTTCCTATAATGGTACCTGGTAGACCAACTTATCTCAGCCTTCGCCCAATAAACTTTGAGTTCCACACTGATCTATAATGCGCTTTGCTCTGTATACATGTTAACGACCTCCTTAACGCTTCTCCTCTCGTGCAATTTATTCTATTCGCAGAAGATACCAACATTCTCGATTCTCGCTGTTCCCTTACGACACAATCTGATCTGAGGTAATGATTATTGAACTAATAAGAATAGCGAAATGGCTTAGAGATACTAAACTCACCCCCAACCACGATAAGTTATAAATAATTGGTGAAGTACCATTGGAAACATTGTACTCTTCTCCTTATCAAAATAGATATTCTAGGTGTCCATATTGATCAGCACTTAACGTGGAAGGAACACGTATACACGTGTCTAATCGTTTCTTCTGAAATAGCTATAAAAAATCTGTATTCCTTGTCGCACGCCACATCTAGTACCTAATGATCATACTGCGGTTTGTCAGCTTGAAATTAACGTAGATTAGGCAGCTCTTTCAACTTTGCTCCAAAATCCACATTTACCAAACAAGAAATTCTTGCTCAGACCGTAGCCCCCATTTCTCCACAAAAACATAACTGTTCTCAAAGATTTACTGTAGTCTGTATACAGGAAACGCTTACCTCTGTTGATAAGTCTATCTTCTGGTCTGGAACTGAACTTAATGCATAGACTACAACTGACGACAGCAGATATAATTTTTTATTTAACCTAAATTTTCTATTAAATTTACCGCGTGTGTCTAACTTTCTCATTAGTTAAGTTGTTGAGTTAAGCCATTTATTCACTATTACATCACAATTGCCTTTGTTAAGTTCATTTAGGTAGCCTAAGTCGTATATATTGCACATTGCGAGTTCTCAAACTGACTGTCCGTCCAAGTAATTCAGTTATTTAAGTATCAGTCTTATTCAGTAGCCTAGGACTTCACAGATATCTAGATCATGGGTCCTATACGGACAGTTTACGACCCTCTTCAATTTACTTGTCACAAAATATTTTTTTCGTAATATATTATGAATAAAGATTGATTGGTTGATTGATGGAGTGAGCAACAAAGAAACAGTCGGATTAGAGAACCCTGTGTAAGTTCAGACTGCTTAGGATCAGGACTTCCTTCAATTGAAACTCTATCCAGTTGGGATTTCATTTATTCAAGTTTCAGATAGAAACACAGAGTTTAGTGTGTTCATTTATGATTAGCTAACTAAGATTGCCTTTAAGTCGGAATTAACTTGAATCAGAATCACCTACAATTAGAATAATCAAAAATCATATTGCCTTCGGATCAGACTGAGGCTGCCTTTAGTTCAGATTGACTTAAGTTCAGATTGACTTGAGCTCAGATTGCAGGCAGTTGACGTGGCATTTAGTTCCGAGTGTCGTGCCTGTTAGACGGAACAGCCTTTTCCAGTTCATTTGAGTACAAAGCTAACTATCCATTGCGTCAGATCAGGAAACGCATCCTTCAAAGTCTTTTTCTCTAATTACCTCTGCATGAATCTTTCGTCTGCTTCAGTGCATTTTTCTCTCCCTTCGTGTTCATGACCGTTGCCACTTTTAGGGTATGTGTGGCTGTATGTCTGTCTGCTTGCCTGTATGTCTGCATGTGTCTTCCTGTCTCCTATGGTCAAGCGTTGGCTATCTTATCCGAGAGCCAATTACTTCACATCGTTTCCTTCTTTGCCTAATAAGGAACGACTCACTCACTGTGTGTGTGTCTCACTCACTCACTCACTCACTCACTCACTCACTCACTCACTCACTCACTCACTCACTCACTCACTCACTCACTCACTCACTCACTCACTCACTCACTCACTCACTCACTCACTCACTCACTCACTCACTCACTCACTCACTCACTCACTCACTCACTCACTCACTCACTCACTCACTCACTCACTCACTCACTCACTCACTCACTCACTCACTCACTCACTCACTCACTCACTCACTCACTCACTCACTCACTCACTCACTCACTCACTCACTCACTCACTCACTCACTCACTCACTCACTCACTCACTCACTCACTCACTCACTCACTCACTCACTCACTCACTCACTCACTCACTCACTCACTCACTCACTCACTCACTCACTCACTCACTCACTCACTCACTCACTCACTCACTCACTCACTCACTCACTCACTCACTCACTCACTCACTCACTCACTCACTCACTCACTCACTCACTCACTCACTCACTCACTCACTCACTCACTCACTCACTCACTCACTCACTCACTCACTCACTCACTCACTCACTCACTCACTCACTCACTCACTCACTCACTCACTCACTCACTCACTCACTCACTCACTCACTCACTCACTCACTCACTCACTCACTCACTCACTCACTCACTCACTCTAACTCTAACTCTAACTCTAACTCTAACTCTAACTCTAACTCTAACTCTAACTCTAACTCTCTCACTCTCTCCAGGCCTCATCGACCAACCCGTCCACGACACCGTCAATGCCTTTTGGCCGTCCGCCTGTCTACCAAACTGTATGCCTAACTGTATGTCTATTTGTTTATGATTGTCTCCCTATATGTTGCATGTATAATATATATATATGCATATATGTATGCGATATTGTATATATTATGTATGTATATATGTATATATATAAGCCTGCCTGCCTATCTGGCTGCCTGCTTATGTAATCAAGCGTCCTCGAGGATCTCTTCAGTTGAACAGGGCTTAGGAAAGAGGCATCATTAAAGAAGAACAGAGTATTACCCAGTATTATGAGTCGAAATTGAAGATCTGGGTTGAATTCGGTGGAATGGGTAGATTTGTGGGAGGTGGTGTAGAAAGTGGTTTGTGCCTTTCAGATGGGATAACCAAAGCTTAGCAGCTGCTATTGCCTATTCTGCTTTAGGTCCCTTTACTTGCTGTACTCTAGACATTGTTATCTAGAAATTCTTGTTGCATATGAATCAATACATGCATGCATACATACTTACTTTCATACATGCACATATGCTCACAAATGCACACTTTCGTACACATAAATATCACACGTAGATATTACACTCACACATACATACGCCCCCATATACGTAAGCAAGAATGCACTTTATTGAAACGCACTTCGGGCACGTTATGAACAATTATAGAATGTACACTCACAAAATAATCATAGCAAGCAATTACATAACAAACATCCTCAGAGTAGTTAGAGTAAAATAATGTACACTCATATAATAATCATAACAATAAATTACACAACCGATATCCTAGGAGTAGCCAGAGTAAACAGAAATCAAACAATAGTAATTACACTCACGATAGGAATAGATTCAATTGTATAGCATTCGGGTGATAAAGCCACACCGAGTTAGTGCTTCAGTACGCGGGATCTCTCGATTGTGCGAACGAGGGCGGAGTGAATAGGCAACATTCTTTAAAGGAGGCAAAAGACAACTTAGAACAGTGCAAGCAAGGGTTGTGTAGCGCAGAATAGAAAAGAGGAATCTGCACGACCAGAGAGCCTGACAGAGGTCGTCAAGTCACCTGGTCAAACGGCAGAAACTTGAGTCGTATCAGTTTCTTTACAACTGCGTTGTCCTATATAAATACAATAGTTTACTTATGAAGATGAAAGTTTGGCCAGAGAAGGCAAGGCGCCTTCTCTGGCCAAAATTAGCAGTCTGACCATGCAGAGTCTGACCATAGAGGAGGCGGACCAGCGGACCATGAGCAACAAAGATGCGTAGTGCATAGAGTGATTGGCTGACCTTTATAGCATGTCCGGTCAATATGTGGGTCAAAACTAAGTCTATCGGTAATGGTTACCCTTAGTATAACAGATGTTGCAACCCTTTCCACATCTGGTATAGGGGTTGGGAGATTTGGTAACTTAGATCGTGGGCGCCTAAATAGGCCTACCAGCTCTTTAGACTTGTTACAATTGAGCTTCAGCTCATACAGAAGCACACACAGAAGTACGCATACAGACAGAGACACACACACAGACAGAGACACACATACAGACAGAGACACACATACAGACAGAGACACACATACAGACAGAGACACACATACAGACAGAGACACACATACACTCAAACCCATCTAAATACAATCGTTTACTTATGAAGAACATCTTAGAAACAATCTACCCCGAGGACTAACTACTCTGCTCCTCTGCTAAGTGATCCCGCTATCAGAAGTTTCTATAAAAACATGTAAAACTAACTCTTTGTCTTGGAAAACAACGGTTTTATCGTTGTCTTCTTAAACAATTGTGCTAATAAAAATAATATCTTAAAGCCAAGACAAGTGTTGTGCGTTAGCTGTCAGAAAAAACAGCTGAGAGAAAATTTTACGTTTGTTTCTATATTCACTCTTATTAATCAGTTATTATTACCTACTCAATCAATATTTGTTTGTTGTTTTTGTTCCAACGAATCCAGACGATGGAATCGAGATTCCGATTCCAGTCATGTTGGACGGAGAGGTGTCCATTATCGAGTTCATTGATCTGCCTTACAACGGAGTGAGTTAATTACGGCGCTTTAGAAGTTCAATTATTAGACAACCAGTTGGATATCCTTTGTGTGACACGCTAGTCATAGATAACCTTGTATTATGTTAACAAATTCAGGTTACTCAATCTGTATTAATCTAATTGAATTAAGTCAAATCTAATCTGAATAATCGAATCCGATTCAACCGAATGCGATGCACTCTTTTTGCTATGTATATGGTAATCTCTATCGCACCCGTTTTCGCAATATACCAAGTATCCTGAAAACAAGTTGAAACAATGTCTTATCTGGAACTTAAAGAATTCGAGTCTGTTGCAAAGGTCTTTCTGTTCGGCGTTATTCATTGATTCTTTTCCCAAATGAGTTTTTCGAATCAGATTAAATAGATTCATTATATATATATATATACCGGCTTTTACAGTCTAATATGATTCATTATGATACAACGGCGATTATTTATTGTAAATTATATGTAGGAAGTGAAATGAAAAACAATGATGGTTTAGTAATAATGATAAAAGGATAATTATTCAAATAATCTATGGGCCTAATATAGATTGATTGATTAACGCAATCATCAATACAAAGAAACAATCAGCCGAACGTCGTTCATCATCTTCAACACTAATTAACCGTGTCATTAGGCTACTACTACTACTACTACTCCTATGCCACCTCAATCGCCGCCACCAGTGGTGGAATACTAGTGGTAATAGTATTACTACGAACAGTAATTATTACTAATCATACCGCGACTCATAAATAAGCAATTTATATAAATTGTTTTCACCGGTTTCAATTCCATTATATCTTGAATTGATCTTTTTCCGAGTAAAACTGATCATTGAGTCTAATGGTTAGGCTATGCTTAATTTATCAGCTTAAATCATTTTCTGAAATGTCTGTCGAATTGTCTTCCTGTTCGTCAGGAGCTGAACACGTGGCAAGAGTATGACGTCGATGGTTACATCATCGTATATTCAATAACAGATCGTCGATCGTATCAGAAGGCCGCCGATCTCCTCTACAACATGAGAGGCGGAGATGGACGCTACGCCGTAGGTGGCAGCGGCAGACGGCGGCAGCAGAAGCCGGTCATTGTGGCGGCCAACAAGAGCGATCTCGAACGATCGAGAATCATCAGCAAGCAGGGTCTGAAAGAGACGTCGTTTCAACGACGTTCTGCTATCTCTTGTTGTTGTTGTTTGTTGTTGTTATTGTGTCGTCATCATCATCATCATCGTCCTCCTCTCCTCCGCCTGCGTCTCCTCCTCCTCTTCCTCCTTCTCATCGTCACCATCGTCATCATCGTCATCGTCATCGCCATCGCCATCGTCATCGTCATCATCATCCTCATCATCGTCCTCCCTCTCTTTCTCCTCCTCCTCCTCTTCTCCTCCTCCTTCTCCTCCTCACCATCATCATCATCAGCAGCATCACCATCACCATCATCGTCACCGTCATCGACATCGTCTTCGTCATCGTCATAATTATTCTCATAATCATCATCAGCTGCATCTACTACAGCAGCAGCGGCCTCCTCCTACTCATCATAATCATCGTCATCACCATCATCATCATCGCTATAATTGGTCCTCATCTTTGACATCGTTGTCGCTCTAATGATGTTACCGTCGCCATCATTGCAAAAAGGTTGACTTTCGTCACTGTATCTATGATCTTCTGGCAACAGCATTCAGACTTCGTTCGGGCTTCCTTTTTGGCAACCCGTCTGACTCGACGTAGCGCTCGTGATTAAGCTGATGACAGGCATTTGCTTTCGAGTGACGTTTAGAAGTTTGGAGTTTACGATAACGATTACGATCATTTTACCTCATCCCTCAAGTCACCTTAACCTGCTCGATACAATCTCACTTCGGTTGCCATTGCCTCGCCAGTATATAGAAGGCAATGCGTAAACGCGATCATACCACTGCAAGGGCGCCTAACAGTCCTAAAGGAAGTCAGAAGCAAGTATAAGCCTTAGAGAAAAAGTAATGTATGCTTGCACTCTGGCTGGGCCAGTCCCAAAACTTGATAAAGGAGGAGGTCGACCCTCATGATCTTCGTTATCGCACAGTGTCGTTAAACTGAAACCATCACCTACCACTACTCCCCCTTCCGTTATTACTGCAACGTTTACTACCACTACTACTATACCTACTCCCCTTCCACTTCCCCTTCCACTTCCACTTCCCCTTCCCCTTCCACTTCCACTTCCCCTTTCACTTCCACTTCCACTGCTACTACTACTAACATTACCATGGAAGAATTGGATTGAATTGAATGATCTAGCGCCCTAAAACCTTTTGCTGATCTTGGGTTTTTCCAGAGGGTCGGACAATCGCAGAGACATACGGCAGTAAGTACATCGACGTCTCAGCCATTCTCAACCACAAGGTCGACGACCTACTCGTCGGAATGCTTAAGCAGATCCGACTGAGCAAGGAGACGAGCAGACGGACCCGAACCAGGCAACACTCGAGGGACGATTCCGGGGACATTGGGTGCTTCGTCCGGCCCAAGGGCTCCCTCTTCACGCGACTGGTTCGACGATCTTCAAGGAAACATTCGAGGTCCTGCGAGAACCTACTCTGTCTATAGCAGGCGCACTCATCTCGACGCTGGATTCGAACTGCAGACGTTGAACGGAGGAGCTCACCCTTCGATGACGATGGATGTAGTCAGGTGGAGATTCGGAGAATGCGCAGAGCCACTTATTCCACGTCGTACAGATTACAACAGTCGGTGGAATCGTTTGATAGGCAGGACAATGCGCTACGTGATTCCTTTATGCACGCGTTGCCATGGTCACGTCCATGAAATTGTAGAAAAGGCACAGATGAAGAACGCAAATTTTTAAAGACAGACGGTTCAGTGCCCTTTACAACGGAAATATTCATATCCCTGTCCAACAAAACGCCAGGATCACGAACGGTTGATGTTTACGATTATGTGATTACTGTGCTAAACATCACCATAGACTACCGTTATACGTGTCTTCAGACCGTCAAAGGAGAATTTATTTTAAAAAAACACAGGTGGTTGGTTTGACCGACATTCAGCCAGCACCACGATTGTCGAGCAACGTAGGCATAGGATTTCATGTGCGGTTGCTAGAGCAACCGTCCGTCCGGAACACGAATGCAGGTAAAATAGTTATCGATTGGGTAATCAGATCCCTTTCTACAACGTCTATTGTTTGAAAACGTTCATACCTACGACAGATGTGAAGGTGAAATCATCGAATTGCAAAGACATTTGAAATCGAAAGCCTTTCCTCGTCAATAATCACTTTTGATATTTACGTGCAGACATGCGTACACAAATAAATAATGCATAAAACGTGCTTCAGAGACAGAGTAGCTGCGTATAAATGGATACAAACATGTACGCTTATGTACATATCGTTTCTTTTCAGCCGGGGATAGGTCAGCTGTGCTCCTGAGACTTAACCTTGAAGGGGCGCTATATTAATCTTCGTAATACATGAATTAATGAATGACTGAATGAATAAATGAACGAATGAATGAATGACTGACTGAATGAATGAATGAATGAATGAATGAACGAATGAACTAGCGAGAGAGTGAATGTGAGCATGAATGAATACATACATACGCACATGTACGTACTATGGGTGGCCCTGTCAGCGGGAGGATATCCCTTAGGGCCTTCCCTTGTAACTTACCATTATTCGATGATTATTAATTTCCTATTTTACATGTTTATTATGTTACAAGTCATTGAGTCAATTGATTTGGTTTGGTTACAATAAAATTATCGTTATCGTTATAGTTAAATTAAATCGTTATCGTTAAAATTATCGTTATCGTTATGTACGTCTCACATACTATATTTATGTACATGCATCTGTCCATAAATGCGTAGTATTTACATGCGCATAGGCCTATATATGTACATAGATAGAGATACATCAAAGCGCACATAATTATATAGATGGGAAGAGTTCTGGAAATTTTGGACCAGGCGGCGGTTGTTGTTGAAGCCGTATTAAATCTGATATTAATTTTTATGTTTTCGTGACGTTGCTCTTCGAGTGACGTCCGCTGTTGATGTCATCTTTAAACACTTGTTAAATCGCTTTGTCTCGTGACTGCAGGCATTGTTCATTGGTGGCAGTCACGTCATCGCTGTTTGACATTGCCATCAGCACGATGGAAAGTGTCATCGTGTCGGTTTACTGACAGTGCCTGCGCCTGTGTCAGGTAACACTGACAACGTGTATTAACCCGATAGACTGTCAAATACACTTGGCACTTATGCCGTCTGAGCGAAGGCAAAGGCAATGCTCTAGGATGTATGAGTACAGAGACAAATAGGAAGACGAGAGGAATGGGATAAATAGGATAACGGGATGAAGGAGTAGCAAGGTGGAGGGAAGAATGAAGAGTGGAAGGAGATAGTGGAAGACGAGATGGAGAAAAAAAGAGGGAAAGAACAGAATAGGAAGTGGAGTAGGATTAGGATGGTGAAAATGAGTGAGCTGAAGACTGGATGGATGACGCAGAGGAGGAATAAGGCAGATGGCAAAGGAAAATATTGGGTAGACAAAAGAGAATAGTGGAGGGAGTTGAAGGAGACGACTCGTCCAGGTTTGAATAGCAGCGTGCTCTTATACCAGACATGAAAGTTCCGCTTAATCGGATGTTCACAAACATAGATATCTAGTGGTGAATGACAACCAATGTTGCGTGCGACCATAAAATTAATGTGGTCCTTGAGCACTGCCAGAAGAGTGTATGGGCTTAAAGCACCGGTCATTGCCAGTCAAATGAAACCTGGCACCTGCTGACAATAATAAGCTTTTAACAGTATATGGATAAAGAACTAATAATACATAGAACGAGGTGTAAATGGGAAGAGAAAAGGTGGAAAAAATAGAATTATAAAAATAACATTATGAATATATGAGAAACATATATATATATATATAAGACCTATACAACTTAAGAATAATGATGATACAACTTTATCGGAATATGCCAATATATATATATATATCCACTATTAGAATGCAGATATGTATATATAAATCGATGTATAACTTATGTCATCCTAACATACGAGATTGCATAATTGTAGCATCTCTACTTAAACAAGTAGCAATGGCGTGTGTGGTTACAATTAAATATAAATAGTTATAGATAAATAGTAATTCATATATATATATACATACATAGACACATACATATACATATACATTTTATATGCATATATAAGAATAATGTATATAATATATATATCTGGACTCCATACGTCAAATGCTCAGAGGTCCTTCTATTTAATTTTTTAAATCATGAGAGGCTTTGAAGAGTTTCACGCAATGGCTTATACAATATCTAAATAAGAAAACGCATTCTGTGTTTTCTAAACACATCTGCTAGGTTAACCTACGTCTATTTAACACATTTGCCCTACTTGTCAAATCACTTATATTCGTTTTCACTTTTACCGTTTAATCTAGATTTAGGCAAGATCGAGACCCGGTGGACAACTAAAGTATGATTGATCCCTTGTATACATTAGACTCCAGTGTGGTTGTCAAGTCACTGAGTATGTCGGCTCAAATATTGCTTTATTTTTTCGTCCATGTATCACGTCGATGTATAAACGGAAGCTTACAACGACGTTCTATTTTCAGTACCGAAAACTCAGATGTTGCAATATGTCGTCGACGGGATATTATTTTGTCGAGCTCATGTATTTTTATATAACTGATTTACGTTTCTGTCTAAAAAATTGGACGAGAATAATTCTTTTGCAGTTTTCCAGTAATGCTTGTTACAATGTAGTGAATAGAAAACTTGCAGATAGGATGACACGAACGACGTTTAGGTCCAGCGCGCTGAACGGTGAATCAAAATCTCCGTCAGGGTTAAAGGTTGCTCCATATATTTGCTCCATCTGCGTCCTATCAATTCTAGGAATAATGTGTACACTGTCGGTGGGAAAATGAGCCGGTGAATAAGAAGATTGACTCTCCGCCCTTGTATGCTGAGGCCAAGAAACTGAAGTCAGTAACACTTCAGACTCACGGCTGGATAAGGGCTATACAGTATATTTAATACAATCCGAGCGTCTTGTTAACGATTTTTGTTGACCAAACTGAATCCAGTGAGTGTGAATCGGTGCATTTAATTATAGTGCTGAAGAAGGCTGAGTCCTGTTGCATGGCCTTTATATATCTATGACTCTCGTCTATAAAAACTGTGCTTTGAAAAAGTTGGCAGTGTCATAAAACTCTCCTTTCAATAATTCTGGCGTCGCTTCTTTGACTACAAATCTTAATAATTCTTCGTGATGAAAATAATTAAGTAATAAGAAGTGATGCTATGGGAGATTCGACAGGGAGTGCGCTGGTGACGCCTATTCTCTTCAGTGGTTTTATATATTGCCTTTTCTTCTTTTGTCTTGCCACCCATCCACCCACCCACCCACCCACCCATCCATCGATCCATCCATCGATCCATCCATCGATCCATCCATCGATCCATCCATCGATCCATCCATCGATCCATCCATCGATCCATCGATCCATCGATCCATCGATCCATCGATCCATCCATCCATCCATCCATCCATCCATCGATCCATCGATCCATCGATCCATCCATCCATCCATCCATCGATCCATCCATCCATCGATCCATCGATCCATCCATCGATCCATCCATCGATCCATCCATCGATCCATCCATCGATCCATCGATCCATCGATCCATCGATCCATCGATCCATCGATCCATCGATCCATCGATCCATCGATCCATCGATCCATCGATCCATCCGTCCGTCCGTCCGTCCGTCCGTCCGTCCGTCCGTCCGTCCATCCATCCATTCATCCGTCCATCCACTAATCCATTTCGATCAATCCATCCATCCATCCATCCATCCGTCCGTCCGTCCGTCCATCCATCCATCCATCCATCCATATATATATCTCTCTCTTTCTCAGCCTGAAGTAACGTTCTAATGCATCATAATCATCTCTCCACATCTTCTTCTGTCGTTCCCGACTGCGACGTCCGGTGATTACTGCTCTTATGACTCTCTTAATGGACTTTTAATCTCACGTGATCTCATTCTGGCCTCTCGTTCTTTCTTACCATAACTTACCTTGCCCACCTTACCTTGTATTTAATTTAATTAGCTCCTTTACCTTTCATTGTCTCACCTCGCTGAACCGACTGACTGTACCTTTAATCATTAACAGAATCAAAGATGTTCCCTAATTGGCAATTAGGCCTACATCTCCTTGCAGTACTTAACGGTATGCCTACTTTATGTTGGCAAAACACTACTTCAAATGCTGGTCTTAATGAGCCAATTGAACACCTGTTGTTCTACCTGCTGTTCTGCCTGTTGATTAGCTGACAATAGGAGAGTTATGTAAACTAGTCTCCATATCCACGCGCGGTTCCCGCTGGTGTGCATAATAGTTGGAAGATATTTACAGAATTCAAATCAACATATCGTAGAATAATCGCATGACCGGATCTCACTGGATATGATCTGATCTAATCACTATTCGCCAAAACTTCAGTTCTCCAGTCGATCTGTGTTTGGCTAAACTACACCTCGACTGAAATCAGCAAAATTCTCAGTTCCACAACCATTACCTTCACTCACCCACTGTTAAATACCTCACGGACCTACTGAATAAGTCATCGCCCCAAAATGATGACTTGCCCCTTCAAGAAATCCTACCCTAATCCACCGAATCATCCGTCTTCCAAGCTTACTCGTTCATAACAAAACCAGTCTCTGCAGTTCTTCCCTCTCCTAACTTTCGCCTCTGGTAACCAGACTCGGATCTTCCCTTGACATCCCTGGATTGTGGACGCAGTGTTCGTGACTAAGTAGGTGCCCTGCGTTTCAGAATTAATGTAGCGCTTAAGAAATGTTTGATCCATGATTAAAAATCTGATATTCGCTAGATGGAAAATAGTCGCGAGACATAGAGTCTATGTCACAGTTGTTATTCTAACGAAGTGGTCCTCTGTTGGTTCTTGAAGTGGAGCTACATAGATGCTCAGAATGAATGAATGAATGAACGTCAAGGCAATTTATTTCACAGAGATGGGTCGATCACTACAGAAGTTCTATGCTAGACAATGGAAGTTGGCTGGTGGAACAATGAAGTGACCTTACACAGTAGACATCAACAGCAGAGAACTTTGCGACCACGCTGAGAAGTGCATGAGACGCAGAGATGCTCAGCATGAGATTGAAGACCATTAGTATAAGCACTTGCAGAATCTTAGAGTTTGATACGCTCTTCACAAGGGACCAATGCATCATCGTCCACATGAAGTGAACCTCATCAATTAAATTGATTTGAGGATATCATGAAGGCAGAGGGTCATCGAAGTGAAGGACGACAGAAGAAAAGATGGAGATACGTGATCGAAAGGGATCTTAAACTGCACAAAATGAAAATTGAGGATGCTGCAGACAGAACCAGTTGGAGAGAGGATCCGAGTGGCTGTCCACGCCTCAGCGAGAGACTAATCCTAGCCGGAAGGAAACGAAGAAGAATAAAATTGATTTGTGTTGATTAACTCAAGAGCGAGTTAGACCTACACAAACTGAGTGCTGAATCTTGTGTGTATACATTCTGAGTGTGTAATACAAATGAATGTACTGTGGCACACATTCATCACATGTCCTGAGGTCAATTTCTGGTCTAGGGATCAATTTCTGATCCAAAGTCACACCAAGGTCGCACATAGAAGTGGAGAAAGAGACATACAAGAAGACAATTATTCAGAATAGACAAGTCTGAATTGGAAATCTGTCCACGGCGTTCAAACAAAATAAACTTGGGGTTTATTGATCGGCAATACGAAGGCGTTTTAAAAATTGTAATATATGGTACTTAGGCACTTGCAAAGTGCCTCCAGTATAGGGTAAACCGTTCAGAAGCGCTGCCAGTGAGCAAGTTCCCGCGAGAAAAAGCAGGGTTTTTTATTCTATCTATTCTCTTTACGGATATATAAAGCGCCTTTCACAGTACAACCTAATCAGAGGAGCTCTCAGTGCGATGAACCCTTCGAGAAGAGAACATTCTTAAAACAATGAGCAGAAACAGTTGTGCCTCCAGATTTTAGCACGAGTCACAGCAGGTACGTTCTTCTATAGCGAAGGCCAATGGAGGCATAGGTTTGATGCAGAGCTGTAGTAGTTCTAGACCAAGGTACTAGAAGGCCATGACGGTCTAAAGAACGGAGAGGACGTCCATTGGTAGCTGAGATAGGTAACAGGTTGCCTGATAAGATCACAAAAGTAATGCAGAGCTTGACCCAACAACACTTTGTAAGTAAGAAAGAGAACTTTGAACTGAATCCTGTCAGTCAGAGGAAGCCAATGCAGATGCTCACTTATGAAAGTAGAAATATGTGAGAAACGAGGAAGACGGGCGATCGAACGAGCAGCCGCAATTAATACAGACTGGAGCGGAATGAGGCGGAGTTTCGGAAAACCGATGAGTAATGAGTTACAGTAGTCAATGCGGGAACAGATGAAGGCATGAACCATGGACGAAAAAATGGTCAAAGACACACCGTCGGATGGCGCGAAGTCGCCACAAATGATAGAAACTGGACCGAGAGAGATTAGAGATATGTGCAGAGAAGGTTAGAGTACTGTCCAAAGTGACACCCAGATTATGGACATTTGTCAAGAAACTAAACTGAGGGAACCGCTTGGCAAGTAAAGCGTAATCAAGTTTAAGCAGCTGCTGGTGGGTGCCCAACCAGATCAATTGAGTCTTGGAAGAGTTGAGTGAAAGACGTTTTGAGGACATCCAACAGTTGAGGTAATCAGAGAGAGATTCGACAGATTGGCAAAGAGCAAGTTGGTTGGAATTGGGGCCATGCACGAAGGCCTGAATATCATCAGCGTAGAAGTGACATGACGCCTAGGGCTCATCAATAAGACGAAGAATATCAGCTGTAAACATGATATTTAAAAGGGAACCCAGTACGGATCCTTGAGGTACCTCAAGTTTAACAGGTACCCAACAGCTGTTTGGATTTTTTTACGATTTTCTCTGTCAAGTCCTTACAGCAGTGTGCCATGCTCCTTATTTCTGTCAATTGCTGCTTATCTTTAAATCAACTGCTTTGACACAAAATTTCTTGTGTAGTTTATAACAGGTAATCATAATTATTGGAGATATTGCATTAAATAAAAAATAAAATACTGCCTAATCTGTCGATCAATGCTCAATTCAGGTGAAGCATGTTGTAAGAGTTAAGGCTGCAGATGGACCTGAAGGGGCAGCTTTGTGGTCGCTATCAGGTCATGCTGGCTCCAGAATTTCAATACTTCTTCATCCCAATACGACTCTAATGCAACCGAACGTACACTCTTTCTCCCATGCATTTTATCTGCCACCTGATATCAAATGGTTGCTTCATGTGCGCTCAGGACTCTGGTATTCTCCATTTATCTGTGACCGATACCTTTAGCAGCGTCTACAAACCAGGGATGGGCAAATTACAGACTAACATGTAATTGAGACACAAATTGCCAATTACTGGTGAAAATGTAAGTGAATTACACATTACCAATTACTTTTCAAGTTTGCTGGAAATTAATAATTACAAATTACGTAATTTCAATCACACCAAATTACAGAAAACTAACATTATCAGAGTAAATAAATACAGGCAAGATTCTGAAAGAAACAGACGCTTTCTATTTCCTTTTAGTTTGCATAACATTTCCAGAAACCGTTAACTTAATTTTCTTTCAGAAGCAGCAGCTGTTCAAACAATTTACAGTGGTGGAAATAATTATTGTATCACCCAGTGATCAAAGCAAGCGGTGGTACGACGAAATATGCCTACAAGTAATGAGTAGAACCTATAATTTGTCATATTTTCTATAATAGGCCTAATAAATATTGTATCGACCAAGAGAATTGTACAGATATACCTGAAAATGTGCAGAAAACTAATTTTTTCCTTGTTTGCATAATAACTTCAGTGACATGACTAAAAGAGCGGACTTTAAATGAACACAGTAGTCCGAGTATTAGCTTTTTGCAGGGTGATGCAATGACAATTTCCATGAGTGTAACTGAAAGACGACGTCTGTTAGGCCTTACAATCATGCCTGCAAAACTGAAGAGTCTTTTCAGTTTTGCAGAGAAGATAAGTTAGCATTAAATTGAAAAAATAAGTAATAGTAATAATTGAAATATCAAAGTAAGACGATTCTTTGTCCAAGGAATTTTCACATTATCGATTTTTCATTTATCAAGTGACGTAAAGTAACTTGTTTTTCATAATGTAACTTGAAATTACAAATTACAGACAACAATGTAATTGAATTACAAATTACATTGTTTTTGGGCAACATACAACAAATTAACAATTAAATTTCAACATTTTACTGATTATGCGTGAAACCGTAGTTGCAAGAACTTTGTGATTGCAGTTACGACTATGTAAAAACGAACTGAATGAAAAAAATACGATAACGTCTACATTAGAAGACGTGGAACATAGCCACATTGTAAACTATACTTACAAAATTAAACAAAACTAATCTTACAAATGAAAACAAAACCAGAACCCAATTCTTCTGGAATATTCAGTTGTACTGTACTAAAGCTTTTACTTTATGCAACTTGATTTCCTAGAATTTGTTCGCACATATCACCATAGATAATTAGGTCGAAAAGTTCCGTACTTCTATTTTTTGCATTGTTCAACTCGGGCCGAGTCTGGTAGTTAAGGCAATTTCTAGTGGAGACTGTTGTTTCTTTGCCCACTAGTTGACTAGTAGATAGCCAAAAAGTGTTTTATAACATGACCTGAAACACAGCGGTTTATTTCCATTTAGTGTTCATAATTTTATTTCAGACAAAGTTCATAAGAATGTCTCCTGTCATATTTTAAAATAACCACACGAACGTGTTCTCTGTAATAACAGTAAGTTGTCTGCCTTTACCCAAGTATAGTATCCCAACATCATTTTGCAGAATGCCCAGTTTAGAAACTGTCTAAAACAATTGTGCCAAGCAGGCGGTGGGTTTTTCCATGACGGCTCAGACCTGAAGCGAATGAGAAAAATTTCTGACATATCTGGCAAGAATACGGTTTCTCTCTAGTGTGTGCTCTCTTGTGTTTCTTCAGAGAGCCTTTATTATTTGTTTTAAACGCACATAATTCGCAATGGAATGGTTTCTCTGCGGAGTGAGTTCGAACATGAATCTTTAGCCATGACGACGAGGAAAATGTCTTTTACAAAAAATACACAAATATGGTTTCTCTTCAGTGTGAGTAGCTTGATGACGTCGCTGATTTGTAGAGCTTGAGAATGTTTTCTGACATACCAAGCAAAGGTATTGCTTCTCTTTAGTATGCGCTCTTAAGTGTTTCTTCAGTTGATCATCAAACTTAGTTTTTAAGCCGCATGACTGGCATTGGTACGGTTTCGCATAGGTATGAATTATTCCATGACGTGATAGATTGGACGAATCTGAAAAACGCTTTTGACAGATTCGGCATTGGTATGGTTTCTCTCCACCGTGGATTCTTGCGTGATTTTTTAGACGGTAACACAGGTTAAAACGCCTTTGACATACTTGACAATGGTAAGGCTTCTCTCCAGTATGGATTCGTATATGAATTCTTAGGTCAGAACCCTGAGAAAAACATTTTTTACATATTTGGCACCGGGAATATATCTGTCCCGAATGAATTTTCGCATGACGTATTTGATTAGAATGTGAAGAAATTTTTTTTTTGACATACCTTACACTGATATGGCTTCTCTCCAGTATGGGTTGTAATATGTTGTGTAGGTAAGAATAGCGTGCAAATATTTTTTTTGCAGAATTCGCATTCGTTTTTCTTCTCTTTGGCATAGCATGTTCTCTTATCCTTCGCATGATTATCCAAAACAAAGGATTTCTCACATATTTGTGCCCTTTCTGTCTTTTCTTGTGCTGCATTTCCGTTTCCGATGGAATATTTTAATGAATGCTTGGATGAAGTGCGGTGCGACATCATTAGTGATTAAGAATTGTCTGAATTTGTTCTTCAAACTGGTTTACGCAACATAAGAGTTCAAAACAGTTAATCTCCTGCAGATTTAAGGTTTTTGCCTGTTTCGGAATGCAGTTATCTACGCATTCAGGCAAAGAATAAAAAACGGTGCATCTACTGACACTCTTGAAAATTTCTATACATTGGAATAATTCGTTAAGCTCTCCAGTCATCTCACAGAACTTTCAATACGCAGTTCTCTAAGCCTTGAGTAAAAATCTGAAGCGGAACATTTCGTTGACATCATAGTTATTATTGTTGAAATCACTAGTATCATTATTATAATTATCATAATTATCATTATCATTTTATTATTAATAATACTATTATTAATATTATTATTACGATTATTATTATTACTACTACTACTAGTAGTAGCAGTACTACGACTACACGACTACTACTACTACTACTACTTCTCCAACCCACTCCCCTACTACTACTATTACTATTATTATTATTATTATTCACTGATTTTCGCATGCAGCATGATGTTAGCATACAAACAAAAATCTTCGTATTCTCAGTATACAATTCATGGAATGTTATTTAATGCAAATACGCACCAATCTCCCATTCACACCATTTAGTCACTGCTGCAGTGGAAACCGCAGCAAGCCGGCATGCAGAGTCACTGGGGCTTGTCAGTGAACTAGGGGACAAGATCTTAGCAGAAACTGGCGACCAACGAGATACCATTCATCTCTTTCAGCGTTTATCCGTCGCATTTCAAGTCGGAAATTCCATGCTGTTCTAGGCAACTCAGATCAGAGCATTGAAAACGGTCCGCACAAAAAAAGAAATGAATAAATATTAATAGTCAAAATAATAAATATAATAATAACTAAAATGACGATAATGATAATTATAAAAATTACACCAATGATATTAATAATAATAACTATAATTTCAATGAAAATAATGGTAAACATAACAATAACAAATTAGTGAAATAATTATAGCAAAAATAACAATAGCAACGACAACAATAACAATAATAATAATAATATTAATAAAAATAATAATAATAATAAAATTAATAATAACTATTATTATGATAATAATTATAATAATATGGCATAGCAAAATACAACATTGCATGGATTACTGGGAATAGACAAAATTGTGCTTTATTTCATCATTATCAACATCATCATCGCATTATTATAGTGCGATAAGTAATTTATTTGTTTTTTAAACATTCCATATGCCCACGTCTATTTGAATAAACATGCTCAAACAGAACATTCAATATACTTGTAGCTTATACAATAGCCTACATTCACTGTAATGACAAACATAACGATCATAATGATAAGATAGCAGTCATAGATAGATAGATGGATGAATGGTTGGACGAACGGACGGACAGACAGACAGACAGACAACCAGAAAGACAATCAGACAAACAGATAGGATAAATGTACATTTTAGCGTATTTAATTATCTAGTTGATCATATCGTGTATTTTAGCGTTGCATGCATTTCATATAGGTGGATCTGACGTGAATAGATGTCCAATTGTAACTTAAATGAAGCCAGGATCGATGAAAAGAAGACTGTGTTATTAGAAACTAGATTGATGAATAGAGTTATGCCTAGATGGAAGCTGGATCGATGAAAAGACTAATGCTTAATTGGAAGCTGGATTGATGAATGGGATCATATGCTTAAGCAGGAGATGGACTGATGATATGAATTACATGTATGCTGTTCTGGGATAGTTCCGCGTCTTTTTTAAATGGCCTACATTGCCAGCGGTAATGTTAAAAACATTTAGCATAAATACGCTATTTTTCATAAGAGTATTTTTAATGAAAATTACGTTAAGATACGCATTCAAAGATAGACAGATGGAATATGCTTAAAATTGTGAAAACTTATATATATATATATATATATATATATATATATATATATATATGATTAGCATGAATTTGTTTAAATAGGATGTTTAATGCTTACCTTGTTTAGCTGTTGAACAGGCGTTAATAAAAGTGACGCCATCAGTGTTTAAGCTCAGATCGTCAACAAGGAGTTTATATCGTGTCACAAGATGTTGGCTTATCAAATTGACTCATAATGCAGACTTACAGTGACAGTTGAATCTGAAGTGAGCATCTACAGCAAGACTTCGACAGATTGTCTGACGTTCTTTCAATTTTCAGCATTGGGTTTCAGCATTTTCAGCATTCTCATCTGCTTCAATCGAATTTTGGAGTCTAAGCGCTACGTGAAAACATTGGCAAAAATTAACACGACCAAGTTCTATTAGAGGATAAGGTAATTGGTTGTCTTCTCCCGTCTTGGTCGCCGACCGTGATATGTAAGCGATGCCAGCTAAAACTATTCGGTGGAACTTAAACTGAATCTACTTTACACATGGGATTCGTTCGTTATGATATTTCGTCTGTTCAGTCATGCTGAACTGTAGTTGGACACAGATTTCTTTATCAACTTTAAAAAACTTACCATATGATTATTCCCTGAATCGAAATGTAATGAGCTGCAGTGTGATTGAACGTTCCCATAGAACGAGTGAGATTGCGCGAGTTGAATAAAAAACTTATCCCGCATGAAACTGTAAACAGCATTGGAGTTAAATTTGATGACATAGATTCTTAAGAGATGCGTATTTTGATTAGTGCTCGTACCACGTGTCCTGTCAAGGAATAAAGTGAACGGGCAAACTGTCAGTCCATCAATATAGATTGTGACATAGCAGTTGTGTATCCTTTAAATATGTGCTTCACAGCCCTAGAATGTTCTCTGACCGTTATGTATTAGGTATTAGACTGTTCTAATTCATTTATTAGGGACTGGCTACAGCATTTGATTGAAGTAAGGATAGACAACATTTAACTGCATGGATTGACAGGTTAAAGCAAATTCTACAGTACTATTATCAGTATTTTCTTCATTTTGACAAACAGTGCTGCTCTACATTAAAAATTTTTGTTCAGGTAATTTTTATCAGTGTGTCGCCAAAACGTGGTGTAGGCCCACTTAAATCAATAGGTGCTGCTCAAGTGGACATTCTGTTCTTCATGTACTGTTAAAGCAGGCCTCTATTTAACCAGATGGCTACTTAGGTTGTTGATGCAGAGTGGGTGATCATAAATTCAATGATGCTGTATCGTATGTGACAGTATCATTATTATTATTATTATTATTATTATTATTATTATTATTATTATTATTATTATTATTATTATTATTAGTATCACAATAATAATAACAATAATAATAATTATTATTATTATAAGTATCATCATCATCATTAGCATTATTATTTTTATTGTTCATATTATTATCATTATTATTATTATTATTATCGTTATTATTAGGCCTATCATTATTATTAATTTTTATTATTATTATTAATATTAATATTATTATATTATGCTGTTATCGCCCATGTGGGCGAGCTAAGTGAGTGGTGGCAATGTCCCGAAGAGGCAGGCGGCGTTCCCACGCTGAAGAACAACCGAGATACGTTGGAACAGAAATGACGTCTCCATTGGATCGTGGGTTGCAGCACTCGTTCGACTACCCAACTCTGAGATGAACTGCAGTCCTTCACTGCTCCAAGCGCGCCGGATTCCAAGGAGAGGGCTACGAAGTCGTGGGTGTTGGTTATGGTGGAATACTTGGCCCTCTTCATCTTAGCTGCGCGTTCGGCTGCTTCGCCAGCTCTGATGGTTGTGTCGACAAGATGTGACTTGGCGTAGGTGTCGGGCACTGTCACATCCCATGCCAGACATCGACCACGTGTCCAAGGAATGAGCGTGACGCCGTCCGGTCGCTTTCCATCTTCTCTTACCAAGCCGACAGGTTCCTTTTGCGCTGGAATCTTCGCGCTGCCAAGAGCTATCCAGATAACATCGTTCAACATGCTATGTCGTTGATGTTTTCCGCTGCCTCTTCTACAAATTAGTCCATGGAGCCCTTTTGCATCGACGCTCTCTTGACATTGGTAACACAAATGTGGCTCGCCGCGCGTCGTTCCTAGCCTCAACCCGGCGGCCATTCGTACATCCTCGTTTGAGAGGCGCAGGCCTAGAGCAGTCACAGGGGGCGCTAGCATCCAGTCTCCAGAATGAGGTGCTCGTGAGGCCAGCAGGCGAGCACGGTCACATGGATTGTTATTGGACTCCAGCCGACCTTCCCATGCCTTGTCTGTGAATCGGAGGTCCCATTCTTTCTGGCGATGACTCGCTGCTTCTGTTGGTGATTCTACATCTGTCAGGGTCTTCCAAGCGTTGAATGCTGAACTCGCAAGTTCATATGGTTCCTGAGCAGACTCTTTTGGTAGGATTCATGCCTGGAGTTCGCTTGTACTAGCAGCAGAAGCCAGAAAGGCAGAAAGTGCCAGCGTAGATGCACAACGAACTCCCAGACCACCATCTCTCACCGGCAAAGAAGCCTGGAGCCAACGGTCATTGTCAAGGTCCACATTTAAAATGGTTGACAGTCCTTCTCTCAGCAGTTGATCAAACTGAGTCAAGCCCGGGAAATCAGCGCAGACGGCTGTGCGCAGAATGTACAAGAGCTTCGGTACACTTAGACTGTTTCTCAGCAGAACCAGAGCGTCATGTGTATAAAACAAGGACAATCTTCCGATTGCCTCTCGAGGTCATTAGCCTTTGAATTAACGACCATGTTCACAGCTGGACCTGGAATCAGAGGTGCACCCAACTAGGTCATGCCCTCGAGGGCTATGCTCGTGAACTCTTGAAACGCAGGGCCATTGTTCGGCATCTGGGTGTTGTGACACGCGATTTCGCATTTGCCGCGGTTCAATAGCAATCCCAGATTCTTTGATTCCTGCTCGATTAATTGAACGTCGTCGGCCACTGTTTCCTTGTTACCTCCCAATGTCAAGTCATCCAGATATCCGATACGCAGATCCGATCGAAGCTACATCAGAATCGGTTGCAGCACAAGACAGAATTCCAGAGGTCCCAAAGGATCGCCTTGCTGCGTTCCTTCTTCGGATCGAATTATGTTTGAACCATAGCGCAACAGTGGACGGTTTGAATAGGCAGCGTGAGCAAAGTGGTAGAGCTCTGGGATCTCTCTAGCAACTGCCTCTAGAAGACAATCTCTGCGCAGAGTGTTAAAGGCATTGGCGAAGTCGAGCTTCACTAGAACGCTTTCTTGAGGCATTGTGGTTATCCAACGACGTGTCGCATGGACAGCTGCCTCAGCGCCTCCTGGAATGCCTACCCCAAGCTGAATGGGGGCGAGCAGTTGAGACAGCATTGTTACCGCGAATTAGCGCACTTTGCCGCCAGACGACGCCATGTGTAGCCCACGGCGATCGGTCTTATGCCTCCGTCCTTCTTGCTCAACGCTAAAAGGTTTGCCCCATAGATGATCTCATTCACCTCTTCGGATAGACCTCCCTTTAGGAGCAGATTGACAAGGTCAGATAGATGTTGCCCGATGTTGTTATCTACTCCATAGGCCATCAGATTCTTTAAGTGTTGTGGAGTTATGCCATCTGGGCCACCAGCCGAACCCGCAGGGAAAGAGGAGATTGCCCTAGCGACATCTTCTTTAGAAACTTGAAGCGGGATGAAGCGATCCGAACTGTCTGGATCACACGGTGTTCTCCTGTCCACTGGCGCAGGCGGGTGCTTTTTCTTAAGCGCGGCCAGAGTTTCCGGTGTGTCCAGAGCAGGCTTATCATCGCTGCAGATGAGACGTATGGCTGCTTTGAAATTGCCTTCCTCCAGCTTGCTTGCAACTGTTGAGGCTAAATACCTGGCGTGGTCGCATTTAGCGGACTTGAGCTTACGACTTGACGTCGATGGCAATTCATCGTTAGTCGACTGGTCTGGCCCCTGCAGTCCCCATTCAGTAATGCGGGACAAAATCATCTTGGTCATGTTGTGCTTTCGTCCACCTCTTCTTGGCTTCACTAGTACAGTTCCACCGAAGGCCAGCAAATCGAACCATTTTGCAACGCAATTTGGTTCTCTTACAATTGCTTGGATTATATCGGCCAGTAGAGCAGCACAAGATGGCCTAGCTGCTTTTGGGATTCTCTTAATATTATTATTATTATTATTATTATTATTATTAGAGTGGGGTTCTAGAGAAAAAGCGAAGAGTCAGAGGGAGGCCATTCCAGATAGAAGGGCTCACCAATGAGAAAGCGCTGTCCATTCCATAGTTGTCGTTTATTTTAAATCGCAATAGTTCACTTATAGTGTATTCTATCTTCAGATATTAGTCCATTTTACACCACCCTCGAACTGGCTCTCTTCTCTCTTCTCGACTTGACCCCCCTGGATACTGACCTGGCACTAGAACTAAACGAGAAGCTTCGCTATTGTCGACTTGATTAGGCATAGCGCCGGTAAATAACCTGATATCTCTAACTTGGCTTTTGTGGGCGTGGATGAATTTTTTATGATTTGCATGACATTATTTCTGCTTCCACATGTCATAAAAGATAATGTATTTGGAAACGCTTCATATAGCACAGCATTAATAGCTAGAAAAATATGGATGAATGACTTATCTAATGAAGGACTTAGACAATACGGAAGGATGAAAATCGTATATATATATATATATACGATTGCAATACAGCGAGAAACTAGGTGTATGATGGAAACTTTACTTCATTCATTCATTAGCTTTATATATATATATATATATATATATATATATTGTATACATCTAATATATGCGAAAACTGTTTATACAGACGCTTGTGATAACTTACTAATTATGTTGTTCGATATTGCTACAATATATAATTGTTATAATTTTCTCAAATATCTCTTGCGGAATGTCCACATCAAGTTCACATAGGATCCATCATAGGCTCTGTATGGCACCCTTAGGCCTAACGTAAGCATTCATCAAAAAAATCATAAAACTTTTTCCGGCCTGGTTAAAAGTTAAACTCAAAAATATTTCTATACATTGAAATACACATGCCAAATATATTGGCATTTAAGTTAATGTTAGTTGACCTCAGGTCATTAAGTTTGCAAGAGACGTTGGGTTTTCCGCTGAGGTAATAAAATTTACGGACCTGAAATCTATTTCAATTCAACAATAAACTTCAGTGTTTCATGTCAAGATGTGCAACGCAGAGTGAAGTTGATAAGAATCAAATCCGATTTAATCTAATCTGAAAGATCAGGTTCGTAATCGTAAAATCCTAAGTTTCATGGGTCACTCTGAGGTCAAGCGCAGGGCATCAACTTTTTCACGAGCGCTGCGATTGGGGGCGCTAGAGTAGTGCACGAGGCCTCAGTCGATGGTCGCATAGAAGTCAGGCCACATTACTAGAAGCAGAATACAACTGAGATGACCTGGTCTAGATCAGACAGGTTAAGGTCAGGTCACTAAAACCGGATGAAAGGCTATGAAAGACTAGCATTCCTGTATCATCGGAGATCAACAAATTAGCTCATACCACTCCTATATTCTGACATTCTGGCATTTATTCGCCTTCCCGTCACCTCACCACCACAATTTTGAAATCGCTGCATAGCTGTTCTTTGCTCATGCAATAAAGATATTTAAATCTCTGGCTAGAATTATCCGTACACAGCAAATTTATTTAAATAACCTATGGTGATGAAAGATATCATATGATAAACTTCTTAAAATGTAAGCAGAATCGAGTTAGCCGGATATTACGTTACAGAATTTTCATAGCAGAATGAACAAGGTTGGTAAAGGATTCCAGTTTACTGAGACTGGTGCCCGAGAAAGCATTGTATGGTCCTGGTTGTAGATGGAGGGGCATTAAGAATCAAAGTATACACAGAGCGAGCTCAATACGTGGATACTATAGGATCAACAAATCGTAATCTTCAAACTTGTAAAAGCGCCACTCGAAAGCCAAGCGCAGGGCACCAGCTTATTCACGAGCGCTGGCGTATGATGAGTTATTTAATCAATGTCAATTGCTTTGTACACTGGATTAGCATAGAAACAAGGAGACGTTGGATACCACGTGCTAATACCAGTTACTAAATTAATAATTAAAATGTTCAAGTACAGCAGCAGTATCGTGATCAAGCAAAATAACCAGGTAGGCGATATCTTGATCAGGTTAATGATCAGTTATTTAAGCAGTCGAACATTTGGTAAGAGTGTTGTTAGGTATTGCTAAGACACGCTGTGCAGGCGGAAGGAGCCTGTAAACTTCTAGCACTGAATGTTGCATCAACTCGCAACTGTTGTTGCTGTTGTTGTTGCTGCTGTTGTTGCATGGAAGTCTTTGGGGTTCGCAGCCCCGGTGGGTAGCCTCCCACTTCGTAGAGTTTACTATTCTCTCCGCCAGTCAGTCGTCTTTTCCCCACGCTACAACCGAGTGCTGCCTCGAATCCTTGGTCGTAGGCCGGAGGTAGTTCCAAGCCTCTGTCTACAACCCCATCGTCACTCGCCGCTAGGTGGCGCGGCGAAGAGAGGGTGTCGAACGGACGACACGTGCACTCGGCAGCGCCCCCAAACGGCGACGCGTCGAAACCCGTCACATGATGCGACATGACGCAGTGCACGACGGGATCGTTTGGGTCATCGCCAGGTGGAGCCAGCGTCTGTCCGTAGAGGGTCTCGAAGTCGTACAGTTTGTCCATGTTCATGATGAGGGCGGGGTAGTTGGAATCGTTCGGGGTACGGAGGCTGGTGCGACGAGCCATCAGAGCATCCTCGTCTTTCCTCTGCATCATCAGCATCGACGACTCCTTTCCCAGAAACGACCTAATAACAATTGAATCAATCAATCAATCAACCAATCAAATAAATTTAATATAGCACCTCTTCAAGAAATCTACCCAAAGGCACTTCCGGTCTAGCTTCGGCCAAATGAGGCAGATTTCAGATCGGAATAAATATGGGGCATACCATAGGCAAGAGCCGAAGATCCAATGGGAGGTTATTCCATGCATGTAATGCAATGTTGCCAGGCTTCGAGATTATCTAATAGAGGTAATAGGCTTTGCAGAGTAAAACAATAATGTAGGAGCGTAATATAATGAGCTATTGTGTTCCTCACGTCGACGTAGGTTATTCAAAGGCACAAAACAAACATCCTTAGACATATTCTACATTTGTACATAATATGCATGAATCTGGTTCTATCTTACGTAAGCCTAAATTACGTCTTTGATCTTTCACACATACATAAGTAAAAACGATTTCTTCTGCTTTGGTCCTCTGCCTTTTAGACAGGTTCCGTACATATAATGTCGCCATTCTGCTCGCTCTTCATCCCTAACCCTTATCTTGCTGTAACCCTCCTTCAACACCCAATCCATTAACGACATCCTTGGTCTTCCTCTTGGCTTTCCCGTCCATTCTTCCTTCGATTACATGTCTCTTAAGAGACAATACCTTACATCAAATGACCCCGCCACTTCCCCTGGCGCTCATGCATACATAAATCATAATACATGTAATTATATAATTATGCATACGTATACACGCATGCATAATTATTTTACCTTGTAAACCGTGCCTAACCTTGTATGCTCACATGCTCATATCCATGGTGCTGCCGTTGTTAGGCATGTTATATGAGGGAACGTCGAACATTTCCCTTGCATCTCTTCCCTTTACGCCAGTCATGGGCAGAACTCCTTCCGTTTCGCCTGGGATTATTACCCCACCCACACCGCCCTCACCCCGGGGTTTATTCGAGGGGCGCCTCCACAGAGCCGGGAATTAACGACGACAACATGGCCACTGTCGTTGTCTGCGCGAAAAGCGGGAATTATTTCCTGAAACCATTAACCGTCGTCGTCTGCCGCTGTAAGGTGGTATTACCAGTTGGCGCCTGGTATATCCACCCCCTTGTCAGACTCGCTGACTGACTGACATACGGATCAACACGGAATGAATCACTTCGTCCCCTTCCACCATCTTTCAGTTGAACAGAGGTAGACAATTGAAGACGAGAACCCAGAGGTCTTTCCATGAGATGATGATGATGGCTTCGAAATGATTATAATGACAACTACCACGACTGAGATGCCTAATGCCTATATATATATATATCATCGTATATTAAAAAATAGGTACATTGTACCTGATATACATACATACTTAGATACATGTATGTATGTTCATAAATGCAAATAAACATATATAGATATGTATGCAGTCGATACACACACACGTACGTATATACATATATATGTATTTAGAGAGACAGACAGACAGACTGACAGACAGACAGACAGACAGAGAGTGTTGGATGGACTTGCCTTCTCCGGATGAAGTGCACAGCCAGTAGAAGTACCATTCCTATGAAAATGCCGAGTGCCACTCCCAACAACACCGCCAACACTATCCCTACAGCAGGATTAACATTGTAAAGCACACGAATCATTTGATTTGTATCTTAGTTCTTATTAACTATTAAATCATATAATTAATAAATCACAGATTAAATTCTTCGTACAACTGCAGAGTCATTCCAATAATCAGTAAGTAAGTATATTCTTTAATCAGATGTCTGCAAACGCACGACAAGTACAAATAAAACAGGTACGAACAAAACATCTATATACATAATCTGTCGAAAAGTATAAAAATTATTAAAATGCCAGGATAACAACTATTAGGGCTGGGCAGGAGGTAAAGTCAATGGGGGCTAAGGCGCTGATACAATAATCTGATAATAAAGCTACACCGGGTGAAATCATCAGCCCGGGGTATCTTTTACAAATCAAAATAAAATTAATCTGATAAAACAAATCATGACCCAGCAATTATAGGCAAACCCTAACGATTCTAAAACGCCTTCAGATATCTTTAAGTTCTCATTCCTATATTTCCATGTTTTATTTTTATTCACTGTTGATCATTTGATGAATTGCTCTTTTCGTGTCCTTGGATTATTTCTCTCTTTTTGTGCTTTTCTTCTCTAACATTCCCTCATTCCATAATCAAAGGCGCCCTAAGAAAACGGCGCAGACCAAACGGCGCAGGACAAAACGGCGAAGGACAAAACGGCGCAGGACAAAACGGCGCAGACAGAACGGCGCAATTCAATGTACCCCGACAAAACGGCGCAGGACTAAACGGCGCAGACAGAACGGTGCAATTCAAAGTACCCCGACAAAACGGCGCAGGACAAAACGGCGCAGGACAAAACGGCGCAGGACAAAACGGTGCAGGACTAAACGGCGCAGGACAAAACGGCGCAGACATAACAGCGCAGGACAAAACGGCGCAGACAGTACGGCGCAATTCAAAGTACCCCGACAAAACGGCGCAGACAATAACAGCGCAGTACAAAGATTATGATACCCGTCTAGTGATGGTTTACTGAGTTCTACTACTTTTCGTTTCGCGCTCAGACGACGAACATCGCATTTTGATTTTTGCAACTATGGCCAACCTGGATCTCCTTCAAGAACACTCTCACTGGTTCATCGATGGAACTTTCAAAGTGGCACCAGCTCTCTTCTTCCAGTCGCGGAAATCCAGGGTTTACTTTGCAGTTTTGGAACGTTCGTGATCGTGTAGTCGACAACCTCCCACGCACGTACAAATCAGTCGAAGCCTGGTATCGATCCTTCGAACAGACGGCCGATTGTCACCATCCCTCGATTTGCAAAAGAGATATCGTTCCGGATTCCGGGAAAGAGGGGTATCCAAGTCAAAATACATTCGTTTAAATCGACATTTGCGGGCTTTAACTCCAACATTTGGAACTGTGCCATTGGGCGATTACTTGTGCGGTATCGCTCACAATGTTAACAGTTAGATTGGCTTTTTAATGTCAACGTATGTAAATAACTATTTCATTATATTTGTGCTTCAGCTATTATGACAACGTATGAACTATATATAAGACTTGATGATATTTTACTTTATATTTTTGCTGCTTCATTATTAAACTACTATAAACTATTGTTCTTTAGTTCAGTTTTATGCCGTTTTGTTGCTGCGCTGTTTTGTCAACTCACCATAATCAGACTCTGCTGTCTATTTTGTTCTCTGTCACGCATTGCCATTACTGCGGACACAACAATCAGTAACTCCCTCGACCGCATAAGCGAGTAGTAAAACGAAAGGTATAATCAATTATTAAACGCTGGTCGTTTATTAGGGTTAAATTAAATATATCGGAGGGTTATGCTACTCATCCTCGCTATGAGAGTAACTAAATCTTTAACCAGAAGCATCCTACTTACATCAACCGGTAATGATTAAAAGTTACACAACTATTTACGGTTTGGTTAAAAGTTGGAAGCTAAGCGCTACAACAGTAATTTTTGGCATTTAAATCAATATTAATTGACCTCAGATAAAAAAAACTTTGCATGAGACGTTGGGTTTTCCGCTGAGGCAATAAAATATACGGGCGCTGATTTCTTTACGACGATTGTTTGAAGCAATCATCGATGGATGGCTGACACATTATTATAACCGCGCTACAGTCATATCACGTTGTATCAGATTTGATTATATGAGATTGCAGAGGCGGCGATCTTGTTTGGCAGGTGGGGGGACACCCAATAAAAGGTTTAAGAAATTTGGGGACACACGAAAAACGTGTCACCTCTTTGTAAAAGGTGGGTGGAACTTGTCCCCCTCGACCACTCCCCCCGAGATCGCTGCCCCTGAGAGATTGAACTAGAAAATTTATTAGGTCGGATTAGATTAGATAGATATCCTGCACTAGATTAAGATTGTAACCGTTATCCTGCCGTTTCCATTATCCTATATTACCACTATGGCTAATGGAACCATTTCCACTTCTCCTGGCATCTGCATATGATTGCATATCACCAGTCCGCGAACATCTATAGCTTGGAATGTAACTGACCGTGAGTTGGAAAGAAGGATCCTTGCGTCTTTAAGGCCTCGTCGTCCTTGACAAGAGGAAATCCTTCTTCAAAATAAACAGCCTTTTCTTCAATGAGTGATTGCATCTAACAATATGTATGTATGTATGTATTTATCTATGTATGCATATATGTATGTATGTATGTATGTATGTATTTATGTATGTATGTATGTATGTATGTATGTATGTATGTATGTATGTATGTATGTATGTAAGTATGTATGTATGTATGTATGTATGTATGTATGTATGTATGTATGTATGTATGTATGTATGTATGTATTTATGTATGTATGTATGTATGTATGTATGTATTTATTTATCTATGTATGTATGTATGTATTTATGTATGTATGCATGTTTGTACGTGTATATGTACATGTATGCATCGTAATCGTATTGTAATATTCACCTATGCACTAAGCATGTTTGCATATAAATATGTACCCGCTGATACTTGATTATTCGTGCGTCGTCTTTTACTTCATCATCATTGTGCTACGTAATAACAGACGCAGGTTCCTTAGAACACTCATCAACTGTCTGGTGTCAATGCAAATTGAATGTCGTCGAAATCCTAGGCATTTCCAAATGCCTCACCTCTGCACTGCTTTAGGCAACGGTCACTCAACTTTGTTAAAAGACGCAATCATGGCATCCAAAATAGTTCTCAGCATATTCATAAGAGTGTGAGCAGTTGATGCATTAATTGTGAGCAGTTCGTTTATAGTACAATCTGCCTATTGTGTGAACAGTTGTTGTCGTTGTTGTTATGACTATGCATTGTTATAGCAGCTGTAACAATGATTGCTTACTGTGTGAACAGTTGCCTATCTCTCCGATCCATTTGTTGCCTTGGCAGGACAGATACCATGTTTCGAAGGTATCGTTGCACTTGACCTTCGCGTTGTCTCCCATTCGCTGCAACAGAGCGTTGCTCGGCACCACCAGATTAGGACAACCAACAGCTGACAACCAGACAACCAGAGCGGATACCATCAACTGAGCAGTGGGCCACTATTCTAAGACAGCAACGACGATAATAGTTTTAAAGATGATATTAATGATGACGACGAGGATGACGATGACAAGGATGCTGTTTAAGCAGCAGGTGGTGATGATTATGATGATGATGATGGTGGTGGTGGTGGTGGTGGTGGTGGTGCTGGTGGTGGTGATGATGATGATGATGATGATGATGATGATGATGATGATTGTGGTGATGGTGATGATATTAATGATGACGACAAGGACGACGGTGACAAGGATGCTGTTTAAGCAGCAGGTGATGATGATGATGGTGGTGGTGGTGGTGGCGATGATGATGATGACGACGACAGCGACGATGGCGCTCGCGATGGTGACAATGATATTAACGACGATTACGATAATGATGAAACACACGATGACGTTGATGCTCAGATGTTGTCGTTGTTGTTATGACTGGACATTGTCTACCATACTCCAGTGACAACAACGACAAAGACAACGACTACGGATGAAGAGTAGGACGCAAATGAACGGATGACATGATGAAGTGAGTGGAACCTTCGTAGCTGAGTATGAAGCGAGGGTATTCCAGAACCCGATCGATCTGTCCTTGGTCGGTCAGCAGATCACGTGACATGTATAGCGTCACGTGATTTCCCACGGACGTGTACAGATGACGCTCTCGCGACCGTCCTGCGCAGACGGCGACTTCTGTTATTCCGGAAATGACGTCGTTGATGACGAAAAGCGTCGAGCAGAGCCCCATGTCGTCATTTCCGGCCGGCTGTGTATCCTCATCCCCTAGGATGATGATCTTCATGTCGAGCCTCTGGCCGGGTTTCGCAGTGATCGACCAGGGACAAGAGTCGCTACCGACGAGGCTATGCACGGACCTATGCTGGAGACCGTGAACGACGTGGCCAGACTGCGATGAGATGCGCACTTTGCCTTCGCGGGGACAGACGTAGGAACTCAACGCAGTCACTGAGGCACAGAAAGAAACATACTGCGTGTACACACAGCAGACGAATGATGAAGTAAGGAGTTTGATCAATGCATTTGGGCGGAGATTTTTGAAGTCCGTTAAACAAATCCATCCACGAAGAAGGTTAGAAAAGACAACAATACCATCATAACCTTTTAAATATTCGATCTTAAACTGAATTAGACATTATATGAAAAAATAAATAATGTTGTAATGAAACTACGAACAAAATCAATTTGGATGTCAAAGATTGCATAAAACTATAGGCTGAAGCAGCAAACAGGCAGTGACAAGAAATAGATAGAGCCAAGTGATAGATAGATTCGAACAGTTGTAAAGGATATGATTGATTTCAAATAACATAACAATGTCATCTGTCATCAACTGTTAGCTGAAACCATGCCAACAATCAACACCCAATTATTAAAAAGTTAATAGTTTAAACTTAACCCGAAGAACGAGACATTTAAAAGAGATACAATAACGAATCATCAGCTTAAAGGTAGAGGGATGAATCCATTAAGCGGCACGAGGCGTTCCATCAAGTAAACTCTGCTGACAGTTACGAGAGAAAAACCGAATGATTATTCAAACATTGAAAGCCAATAAAGTCACATGAATAAGAGAAATCGTTAAAACATTTCTCCTGGGGCGAAGCGACTTCGGTAATTGAGTGAATCCACCCCGATACCGGAAGAATTGGCTAAGTACCGGATAACCGAAATTACACATGCCATGTTGCCTCATTGAATTTGCACTTGTGCGGGAAGATAGAAGGCGAAGGACAGCCCTAGGGAAACGCATCAGATGAGGGATATATGCATGGTGAAAACAGTTGAGAAAAACAAAGTAAGACGCTTGAGGTATGCTTGCAGGCAGGCAGGCAGGCAGACAAAGATAAACAAGCAACCAGACAGGCAGAGAGCAAATAGACAGGCAAGCAAAGAGACAGGCACACCGCGTATAGACAGGTAGAAAGCGACAAAGAGCAGCCTTTGGCAGAAAGCGATTAACTTTAAAAAGAAGCATCGACAAAGGCAAAGCCAGAGACAAGGATCCACACACGTACTGAAGCAGACTAACGGATACAAACACAGAGGGAGGTGGACTGAGAAGGATCGGCCGACATGGCACCAGTCGATTTGAATCGAGGAATCAAACACTAAAGAACTCTGCGATGACATTTTCTGGGGGTAAACTCGGCAAAGCAGCCGAGAAAATGTAACAGGGTTTGTAGGAGCCAATGCGAGGAATTGATGAAGAAGGGGCCACAGCAGAGGTCGTCTTATTACGACCGCCTCCGATCCAGTCTCGTTATCAGGCGCACGATCAACAAATGAATGATCTCTGGCCTTCGTCGCAGATTTGTACAAACAGTTCCCGGATGAAGAATTGCCGTCTTTATAAAGTATGACCAACGAGAAAGAAATACTATCCAGAACAGCATACTGTTCTCTGTCTATCTGTCTGTGTGTCTGTCTGTGTGTCTGTCTATCTGTCTGTCTGTCTGTCTGTGTGTCTGTCTATCTGTCTGTGCTTCTGTGTCTCTGTTTCTTTTCGTGTGTTTGGTGCCATGACTAACATGATGAAATCTTTCAGTCGGTGGATGCAGACGTCTGTCAGCGATAAATTAAATGCAAATATATGCTGATCGTCACGCCTCTTGGATCTGCCTCATCGCTAGAACTTCTGGCTGATCATGCGCGCTCTTAGATCAAACATGCATGGCCCGTAATTCATGTTTGCGTTGTTCTGCAGTGTGCCACATCAGTAGGCCTAGTTCTTTGTGGAATCAACTGCCGTCTTGCCCACATAACATTGGCAGAAGTATAAACGACTTCAGCTCATATTTCACGCGTTTTTCTGCTGTTTTTGCTTTTATTATAAGTTGCTACTGGCGCCTGCTTTTCATTTTTATTGCATAAGAAGCTTATATTTCAGTTTCAGACACTTTCGTTGTATTAGCTGCCTCTGATTGTGTTACATAAATTGTGCGCGCTTTTGTTACATAAGCTGCTTTTTATTCTGCATTTTTGCCTAAGCGGCACATTATCTTCTCTAGTTGTGTATCCTGCTCTTATTCTTTTTATTTTTACTGAGGCCTATGTCACTTCTATTACATAAGCTGTTTATTTCAGAAATTGTAGCTTTAGTCGATTCTGCATTTCTTTACTGACAGACGCTGTTTTTGCGTTTCTTGCGGAATCCGCTTCTGCTGAACTGGCGCTATATAATTTTTCATCATCCGAAGCCATTTTTAGACCCGCTGACGCCGTTACGGGTGATTGTGGCAGCGTGTAATAATGTCGACGAAATCTCGGCCGATACTTGAACGACGCGGTCGAGAGTCGCCGCATTGTTGGGTAATTTACGGTGGCCACCTCTCAGGCACACCTGAATTATGCAGACGATAATAATTCATCTCGTTTATTATTGACAGTTAGGTCATTACCTGATTAGAATGGCGAGCTCCCAGCTCGAGCGGAAATCATTACGATCAGTTACGGTCCTTCCCGGAATTAGACGCAACCCTCGAATATATTATTTCACTTGACCATCAATCAGAGAGCTCAGAGCGGCTCCAAGTGATGGTGGAGGGTGAGCGAACAGATGAGGGAACCGAGGGAAAGGGTGAGCAATGCACAGTGGCTGATGAGTAAGGAGGGTGTCCTGCCTGTGTGGGGTAGAACAATAGGAGCGTCGATTTCAAAGATGCTTATTAGATGAGGTAATCTGTGTGGTTAAGAAATGTATGGCTTACGGTATGGCAGGGTAGGGTGTAGTATGGCATGGTTTGGCATGCTATGGCATGGTAGGCATGGCATGGCATGGTATAGTATAATATGGTATGGTATGCATGGTATGGAATGGCATGGTTTGGTATGGTATGGTAGGGTATATAGCATGACATGGTATGGCGCGGTTGGGTATGGCATGGTAGGGTAGGATATTGCATGGTAGGGCATGGTATGGCATGGTATGGTATAGCATGGCATAGTAAGGTATAATATGACATGGTAGGGTATGATATGGCATGGTAGGTTAGGATATGGTGCCGTATGGTATGGCAGGGCCGCAGAGTATAGTATTGTATGGCATTGTAGGGTATGGTATGGTGTGGTATGGTATGGTAGGTTATGGTATATGGCATGGTCAGATCGGGTGACACTGTATCAAATGGTCGAAGAAGTGGCAGTTGGATCGAGGCCAAATGTGCAACTGAACATTGCTGTTGTATGTATGTATCTGACCATTTATATAGCGCCTCATTGGAACTTCATGAAAGGGCAATGAACCTGTCTAATACAGGAAATCATTAAAGTGAAAAAATACTTCCTGAAACGTTCAAAGCTTTGAAGCAACATTCAGAGCTTTGCACGAACTTAGACACTGATGAGGAGTTCTCTTGTCGACAAGGAAGAGGAAGCTCAGAAATGAGAATTACGGACAAACAGACAGACATACATACAGACATACAGGTGGACGGATAGACATACATACATACAGACAGACAGATATAGGTAGACGGCCAGACAGACAGACAGACACACTGACAGCAGATCTGGAGATTGTGCCAGCCATACTCCACAATTATTGCCATTTCTTAGCATCCTGCATGTAAGCCTTTTGATGGCAACCCTTTAATATCCAACAACGCAGAAATGGCGATTCCATTATTTCCAATGACATAGGCATCATAACAATTCTCAACTATCTAATGAAAAATGCTAGGATAATTTCGTAATTTTCAGCAATAAAATTTAGAGCTGTACCGAATATTCGCTTCGTATTCGGTTCAGAGCCGAATTATGGGCAAAATAGCTATTCAGTATTCGGCCGAATAGTAGCCGTCGGACCGAATACGAATAGTGATCACGTGGCATCTGTCTCTGCACAAGCGACGGCTTCTATATCGAGTAGACTAAAGTAACTCTCTACTACCTGGACCACGGTATCGCAGTGTCAACCGTCTCATTTCAATGTTTAGTCAAATTAGTTCAATTCCTAATTTACACAGACTGGCAGAAGTTTTGAAAGTTGTCGGTGAACCTATTCTGTGCACTATTCGTATTCGTATTCGGCCGAATAGTGACAATCACCTATTCGATACAGCCCTAATAAAATTATTGCAATGCCTAAATATCAGAGAAGCGCCATTGTGACAATTCTTTACTGTCAAATTTCCCCAACTATATACAATCATGACAATTGCACAATTTACAATCATATAATCATTGAAATTCTTCAATGCACATTCTATATAATTACCTTAACACCCAATTAACACAATTATTATAGGAATTTTCTAATACCTAAACAACGCTATTATGGCAATTCTTAAATATAAGTTGGTTAGTTACCGTACAGTTTAACGACACTGTGTGACAACATAGATCATTAGCGTCGCCCTCCTCCTATATCCAGGCTTGGGACTGGCACTGCTGGGCTGCAAGCAGTGATGGAGTTTTTAACTGTGAAGGAACATCTTCGGAATTTATTACATGACATATATCGTCATTTTAAAGGCAGATAAACAACATTTTGATAATTCTCTTCAGATGTAGGCTTAATCAATGTAAGCCTCCAATAGTCAACTGCTGATTTAGGTCTACGATAATGTTGTTTTTGTCGATCTCCCAATCATCGATTCGTATCAACGATTTCTGCATCCTATCATCCTTTCCATTTGTCTGTCCATCAGATCGACTTCCAGGTCACCATTCATTCCCTTATGCTTCCTTCCTTCCGTCAGTCACTTCGCAGGGTGATCATGAAGTCACGAGGCTTAGGCAGACGTCATCACTCACGCTAATATTCAATCACTGCCATTCATTCGTTCGTTCATGCAATCAATCGATCGAGCAGTTAGTCCATGAGCCTATGAATGAATCTAAATGGTACCAGAGATGCTGCTGAGAACATGCGTTCAGCCATGCGCCTTAATGGATGCAGCGGGCAGCCATGCATACACTACACGTATTCAACCAGACATAAATGAGACATACACGTGGGTGAACACTTCACAGGGTCCGTCAGGTACCCTCGGTTTCTTCAATTTTAACAGTTATCCCGAGTATGATGTAAGTCAGTAATTTTAAATTAAATGTCTAATTTAACCACTGCAGGTAAAATGATAACACTCTAAACTCATCTGTGGTCTGAAGCTAGTAACATGTACAATAGAACAAGTTCAAAGTAATTATTTAAAAACAAATCCTAATTTAAATTAAAGGTTTTTCAGCTTGAACAACGTTTTAGACATTTTCGACCTCTTTACGCCTATTTCTGAGTAATATTAAATATTCGTTTATTGACATTATTGGCATGTCACACCCCAAACCATTACAATATGTTAGTTGTTTAGTACCATAGACTGATTCAATCACGTCTCTGGCATACATGGTTCAAACGCATCTGACGCCCCCCTCACTCTGTCATCGGCCACGGGCCATATAATTTATAATTATAACTATAATAGCTATAATTATAGCAATATAATTTATACAGGTATTCATGCATCTAAACAGACATCTGTGTATAAATATATATCCAGGCAGACAAGAGACACACACCCAACACACACATACACCTACACACACACACCCACACACACACTCTTAACACACACACTTACCTAAACACATACCTTCGGGAACACAATGCATGTGTGTAGATGTGTGACACACCTACAAACACACCTGCACACATACATGTTTATTTGCGCGCGCGCACACACACACACACACGCATATATATATATATATATATATATATATTACAGGTACCCATGGATTCATTGATACATGTAGGCCTAATGCTTGTTGTTATACATTCATGCAGCCTTCGATCCACGCACGCTGAATGTCCTCAGAGTCACTCAAAAGCAGTTTATAATTACATTCGACGCAAGTAAGGTATGCATCAGTATTATTAAGTCTCAAGACATTGTATTACATTGACGCCACCATTGCCTTATGAGCCTACCTTACAACGACGTAAGCAGGACACGCCTACCTTCTATGCACCGGTATGAAGCCTCGAGATAAGACATGAAATCTCGCTGGCACGGATGCACGTCAACGAGATTACGTACGCTGACGTCACAGGTCTCCTTGGCGGAACACTGGCTGTCAAAGTAGCGTATGACGTCCTTCGAGCACCCAATGTTAAAGTCCCCGTTTATGCAACGGCCCAGCTTCATTCGTCCGTAGTTCGCTGACGTCATCAGTATGACAAATCCTGGTCGACAGGTGGCGTTGAACGACTCGTGCAGGCAGTAGTCACGTGTTTCTGAAGATAAGTTAAACACATTGGTAAAAGTAATTGCTTGCTTATACAGGTGCGCCTTGCATTAAATTCATTATTGTGTGTGAGGCAGATAATTAAACACAGGTAGATGAAGCTATAGATGGTGGTGAAATGAGACATGGTAGTGGTAGAATGCGCTGCCTGTAAAACTACATATGTATACATGGAGCTATAGATGGTGGTGAAATTAGACATGGGAGTGGTAAAATGCGTTGCCTATAATAGGACTAGATGGCAGGTGACTTCCCCACATGCACGAAGAGCACAACGTCAGGTGTTCTCAAATGGCGGTATTGCTGGTGAAGAGCAAAGTCATATGACGTAGAGAGCACAGGACAAGAGAACGAAGTCTATTGATGGTTAAGGGGAAACCCTCTTCTGAGAAAACCCACTCTGATGAAGTACATGTAAGTCAGTATAATTGTCATCTTGAAAGAGTCGGAACCGGATCCTAAGACGACTCTGGCAGCCTGGCTGTGTGGTCTGTCGCTAGGCAACAGCATCCAGTGCTGTCTTCTGGCACCTTTTGTCAATAACTTTAAATTTTAATTGTGCCAAAATTCTGGAATTTGATATAAATATTTACAATATACATATTTTACATTTTAAAATTTATGAGTAAGTGTATAGATTGTGATCATTGTTTCCTATAAAATTTATTTTATGGCTAATTTTAGTGTCATTTCTTTCGACAATACAGATGCGTTCCGGCACCTTTTATTCTAAAAATGCACTGACAGCGTCAGTCCCCACCCCTTGGGCAGAACGGACCCTATGGTCAAAGATAGCAAGGAACGGCTATTCTACATCGAGAGTAGAAGTGATGTAATTTAATTGGATTCTGAGGAGGAACTGAGCCTGGTCACCTCTGACCGTAAAGCTACGTCATCACGTCTACTACGTTTACTTAGTACTACGTACAATGCATGAAACGAGACCGTCTGTGTAATATCCCGCTACCTGGCGACAGTTCATCTCTAAAGACTTTAGAAGTCGACAAATGATTGGTGCATAACGGGTGTTTCATAAACAGATGTCATGTCGTTGGAGTATTGAAGCTGTGTTTGCGTCTTAGCCTTTGACATCCGAGATTTTTGTTATAGAAACATGTAAGGAAGGAAATCTTTACCATTCCCTTTACTGCCTTTCTGGCATTTAAATCTTTATAGAGACCGGTCTAACGCTTTGACTGAATAGGACTGAGTAGGAAGGATAGCGATCAAAGTTAGAAAATATGACCAGCAATAGACGGTCTTTGGTTAGAGAAAATTATGGTTTTATCAAAGCCCATGTGTCTTTAAATGCAGCACATTCGCTGTAGCCTTAATAGAAAAAGGTCTCTGGCTTTAACTTGATTTGTTTTTCTGACCTTTTATGCAATCGCTGGTCTTAACACGACCTCACGCTTCAGCACAGCCTAAGGTTTTTGCACAAGACCTGGTTTAACACAATTTCTAGCCATAGCACAATGTCTGGCCTAAATATGATCTCTATTGTTAACACAGCTTTTGGTCTTAAGACGATCCCTGGCCATAAGACAATCTCTGACCTAAACACAATATCTAACTCCATGGTCTTAACACATTCTCCTGCCTTAGCACTACATGTATGTCTGGTCTTCTTTAACATAACCGCTGTTCTGTCCTTAATAAAACTGTGTTATTTCGCCTTATATCTGTATTTCTGTAAATCTGGCCTCAACGCAGCTTCTGGACACCCGGTGTTATAGTGGCGTGCTGTTAAATCGCCCAATGAGTGGTGTTCCGTTGTGTGAATTGGTTCTGCGAATATTGACGCAGTATTTACGATTTCTCCGTTTATTGGATGACGGCGCAGAGTATAAGGTTTCAGCGACTGATCGACCCTCCGCCCAAGAGACTCCCATCTTAAGTTCTGCCCTATATGGCACCAGTTGGTTCCAAGGGATCATAGTTCCAGATGAACTGCACCGAATGACTCTGAATGCAACCAATTTGGTGATAACTGACTCCAAGGACCACTGAACTGAACACATACGACATGGAGCTCGATTAAAGACAGCGCCGAATAATACAGAATTGTTTGACAAGGAGGCTGAAGAAACATGGGAAGAGGAAGAAGAGAGAGGAGGGGAGGAAGGAAACATAATTAGAGGAGGAGGAAACCAAAGAAGAGGAGAAGGAAAGAGAGGGACAGGAGGAGGAAATAGAATGACAGGAGGAGGAGGAAGCAGAAAGAGAGGAGTAGGAAACATAAGGACAAAAGGAAGAAACAGAAAGAGAGGAGGAGGAAAGAGCGGGACGGAAGGAGAAAACAGAAGAAGAGGAGGAGGAAACGTAAGGGCAGGATGAGGAAACAGCAGGAGAGCAGGAGGAAACATAAGGATAGGAGAGGAAAGTAGATGGAGAGGAGGAGAAAACTAAAGGAGAGAAGGAAGAAGAAGGAGAGGAGGATGAAACAGAAATACAGGATGAGGAAACTGAAGTTCAGGAGGAGGAAATAGTAGCGTAATATCTCAAGCCAACATAAAAAATCTGCCATGAATATAAATGTTAACAGAAACTTCCTTTCTGCCACACGAATCGCACTAAAATTGTACTTGTTTAAATTGAACTTGCGCTTGATGACACTGAAATTGCGTTTAATGACACTGAGATTGTAGGCCTACTTGATGACACCATTCTATTTTGCAATTGACTTAAAATGCACTTAATAACACTTAGGCCTAACGAGTGTACGTCTGTTTATCTTGTCCGTGCCCTCTTTCTGGTTTTCTATACAAATGTATATTATTATTATTATTATTGATATTATTATTATTATTATTATCATTAGTAGTAGTAGGTGGAGTAGTAGTAGTAGTATTAGTAGTAGTAGTAGTAGTAGTAGGAGTAGTAGTAGTAGTAGTAGTAGTAGGAGTAGTAGTAGTAGTAGTAGTAGTAGTAGTAGTAGTAGTAGTAGTAGGTGGAGTAGTAGTAGTAGTAGTAGTAGTAGTAGTATAAGGTGTAGTAGTAGTAGTAGTAGTAGTAGTAGTAGTAGTAGGAGGAGGAGGAGTAGTAGTAGTAGTAGTAGTAGTAGTAGGAGTAGTAGTAGTAGTAGTAGTAGTAGTAGTAGTAGTAGTAGTAGGTGGAGTAGTAGTAGTAGTAGTAGTAGTAGTAGTATAAGGTGTAGTAGTAGTAGTAGTAGTAGTAGTAGTAGTAGTAGTAGTAGTAGTAGGAGGAGGAGTAGTAGTAGTAGTAGTAGTAGTAGTAGTAGTAGTAGGTGGAGTAGTAGTAGTAGTAGTAGTAGTAGTAGTATAAGGTGTAGTAGTAGTAGTAGTAGTAGTAGTAGGAGGAGGAGGAGGAGGAGGAGTAGTAGTAGTAGTAGGAGTAGTAGTAGTAGTAGTAGTAGTAGTAGGTGGAGTAGTAGTAGTAGTAGTAGTAGTAGTAGTAGTAATAGCAGTAGTATTTTGTCCGCGTGTGCTGCTGAGTCGTGTACCGTCTCAATCATAACAAATCTAATTACTTACACAATTCAAACGGGCGTGATATAAATACGCCAACGAAAAACGACTCATGCAGTCTCAAGCGAACTCTGATGCATGAAACTACAAAGACCCCGAACTGCTGACGTCATGATGACGTACAACATGGCGTCATAGAAGTCACGTGTGATGTCGGCGTTCGTTTACGACCCAATTATTTGCACTGTTTTCGTTTGACACTTCATCGTTCTCTCCCTGCATCCGTCTCTCCCTCCCCAGTCACCTCCCCACAAGGCAATGCTCGCTCCCCCGATTCCAATCGACGTGGCAGTCCTATAGATCTCTGGTGTCCATTCGACGACGATTCCACTTAATTATCGCCCGGAAACGAAGCATAATTTATTTTCGTCTGCCGTTTGCTCGGTTATGACATCCGGTCGCAACCATTGAACCATAGTCTGAGATCAGAGACTGTACTTCGAGGAAGGGAAGGGATTGGATGGGGAATGGGAGGGAAGGCAAGATGACAGAAGGAATGCAAGGGAGTGGAAAGAACTGGAAGGGAATGGAATGATAGGCAAGCGGACAGAAGGAAACGGAAGAAATGGAAGGGGAAGGATGGCGGAGAAGGACATGGAATGGAAAGAGAGGGAGTGGAAGGGGACGGAATGGAATAGAGCGGAAAGCTCTAAAGGATGAGAACGAACGGAAGAGAACGGAATGAAAGAGAAGGGAGGGGATGTGAGCAAATAATTGCGAGCTGCAGCGGTCGTGACTAATCATTCCATCGGATTAATTCTGAGTGGAGCAATCTGTATACGTGACGAACAGGTAGAATCCCAGATACAATTGGTGGCACCCGTCCTCCTGGCTTTGTTTGTCTATCCGTCCGTCCTTCTACAGGGTGGCTCAAAGAATAAAATGCTCCACCGGAGAAAACATTGCTTCTCCTCAGACAATTGAGAATTTCAACGCAAATGTCAGGCTTGCCAGGGAAATATTTTCCAACAAACCCTGAAACTTTTAGAGAAAAACTTAGATAGTAATGAAAGGAGGTGTTATTTTACATTTATAATTACAGGTGACTTCACTTGCTACGCAATTTTGAAAAACGAAATAGATTATTTAAACATCTGCAGCTTCCAAAGCAGTTAAATGACTTCTGCAAAATTTGAATGGATTGTAAAAAGAATCATTCCTCTGTGAATGCTAAAATTAATATAGAAAAATCGAAATTGGTTGCTGAGAAATTGATTTTTTTCTAGAGGGACATTTTTTATTGAACCACCCTGTATATATGTTGATGAGGTCTTCTATCAGCGCATCTGACATCCTTTCGTTCGTTGTGTTGTGACTGACTGACTTAAATCGATGGGTCTCTGAGAGGGTCGTATACGGTCAAAGGAAAGGAGGATAGATGATGGCAGGATTAGGTGTACGAGGGAAAAGAAAAATTGGGTCACATTGAATAGTTTGAAAAGAACAGCAACGGCTTACTTGCAATATATCACTGTATGCGACATCACATTGAGTACTTCGAAAGCATTCTTACATTGCATTTTATTGCACACATCGGTTAAGAATGAGAACAAGAGATAAGGATTACGCAGAGATAGAGCAGTGCAATTCCATTTGAATGAATGGTTCTCAGAGGTTTTGTCCACTGGGACTAATTCATTAGAATCAAACTTAAGACAAACCACTGAATGGTCAACGACGAAATATTCTTATAAGAAATGAAGATTGTGAAACTGTTTCCACTCCAACATCAACATTGAAGACAAAAACACCATTGAAAAGTAAACCTAGAATGCCATTTAACGAGACGTAACAAGACATTGTTGCAGACAAGGAAGCACATTTTGGGAAGGGAAATGACTAAGTGTGCGCATCAACGTAAATACATACTAGGCTGTCCTAGTTTTAAGTTAGGTGATTCCTAAGCAATCATGCCGGAGGATCCTTGTGAATTACCAGTTGGTGCTATATAAATTCTCTGATACATACCTGCATACTTTCTTGCGTATACATACATACACACATACGTACATACCTGCATTCATTTTTATTTATTCTGTAATTTGTTATCGTCCTTCTTCCAATATTTTTTTGCTCAGAATTGCACACGCCTCGACCACGCAATTGCAGTTGTTCTACAGAGCAATTGTGCGCCAAGGACTAGCTGAAGGTCCTTATAAACAGTGACGCCTCGGACGAGGGTCGAACCCCACTCGCTCACCTCACACTGTGTGTTACGGGCCGACCGCTCTAACCAATCAGCCACCGTGTTACATACAAACATAATGCATAGGCCTACATACATGCATACTTAACTACATACACGAGTGCATACATACACACATGCGTACACGCATACATGCATCTTTTTTTATGCATTCATGCGTGCAATTTCCTCTTCTCACTTGTCTCAGGTAACACGGCGCTACCGCAGTCCACCTGGCTTTCGTGTTGACCACAATTGGAGAACCACTGATGTAATGTTATACAATGATTTGCATTGTAACGAAGTATATAGCGCCTACTAGGAATTGGCTGCGGATTGATTACATCGCTTGGCCTGTAACGCGTAGAGCATAAGTTCGAGCCTCTTGGCCTAGATATACTCTGAACATCTATGCCATCTGTTAGCTTTTTCTCTTACTGTTTTGCAAATTGTTCTAACACTCTTTGAAATGACATTAAACATCATGTATAGGCCTGCGCAGAGAGCGCCTCTGAGTAGATTGCTGGAAGAGGCGCTATATGAAGTTTTTGATTGATTGATTGATTGATTCTTATAATCAGGCGGATAATAAATAACTGTGTAGGGACCATGAGCAAATGAGGAGCATGTTCTTCACTCATCGTCACTCAGTGCCATTGACGTCTTGTCGAATGGATGCGACAGAACGTTTGACCTATGGAAGGAGGACAATACGCATGCATTTTCAAGCTATTACGAAATACAGTTGTATTGCATAGTATTATAAGTAATCTCACCGTCGTATAGAGCAGCGTGACCTGGTCTCGCCCGCATGGCTGTCAACAGAGCGGCAAACACAGTCGCTGTTCCAACTGGCGCCACCATATTCGCTCCTGACAGTTCCTGTAATCCCAACTCTCTCTCTCTTCCTCTCCTTCTCCGTCTCCCTCTCCGTCCCTGTCTCTCTCTCGCTTTCTGTATGTCTGTTCGTATCCTGCTTCGAATTAACCGATTACTACAAATCACCCGGGGCCGTGTCAATCGATCGTGGTTTACGGTCGAGTGGCTTCGGATCGATCATTGGCAGTGTCGCGCTCGAGTGAACTCGGTTTGCTGAAGTCGGTGCCAACTGGACACGGTCAGTGATGATGCTTGGATGCTTTGATGTCCGTTAGGTGGAACCGTCGCTGCTGAGAGCATCCGAGTAGAAGCAGTTAATCGAGAGGGTTCTGCAAACATTAACGACATCTGATGTGGTTTGGTTTGCAACTTTGTATTTCATATTGTGTGAAATGTTGTAATATGATGGTTTATGCGAGCTATATATCGTAGGTGTTCTTCGACTTTGCAGTGGTTAGCTTACAGCACTGTCAATAACAAGGCTATGGTTCAAATCCAAGGCTAGTTCGTGAAACTTACATACATTCATACATATTATTTATGCATAATATTACAAACACGCATATATCAATACATACATGTATACAAGTACCGTACATGCATGCATGCATATATACATACATACATATGTACATACATACATACATACATACAATGTCATATATGCATACATACATACACACATGCGTACATGCATACATGCATACATACATACATACATACATACAAGCATACATACATACATACATACATACATACATACATACATACATACATACATACATACATACATGCATACATACATACATACATACATACATACATACATACATACATACATACATACACACACACACACACACACACATACATACATACATACATACATACATAATATTACATGTACATACATACGTAAATAAATGTTCAAATAGCAATGTAATAAATAAACTTACATAATTTCATCCTGGAGATCATTCGCTCAATCGCACATTGATTCTTGCACGGAATGCAGACACCTAACAGTTCCAGCTCCTCTTCCTGTTCTCCTTCTCCTCCTTTTTCCTATGACCTCTTTCCCTCTTTATATTTACACTGCCGCCTTCAACCGTCGCAATTGTCCCTCGACCCAATCTTCTTTCTTATATATCCTCAATAGTCCTCCTCATATTCCCATCATTCTATTTACTCTATTCCCCTCTTTCTTCTCCGTAAACACTTCTTTCATACATCTCTAGTTCTCTGTAGTCGTTCATTCCATCTTCCAGTTGACTCTGCGTCCTTCCCTCTATCCTAGCGGAAGACGGCTACTCTCATCATCTTCCTTCTGGCGCAGCGTCGTTAAACAGCGGGTCTACGCTTAAACACTTTTTTGTCTTGCTTTATCCCTCTCCTCCCCTAGTCGTATTCCTCCTTGTCCTGTTGCCTTCTGTCTGTTACTATATCTCTCTACGTCCATCCATAAGACATCCTTCTCAATCCGCCGACAATTCCGTGTCTTATTTCGTTTCTTCCAACGTCTTATTCTCTCTTTCTCTTCCCGACACAAGACGGTTCATGCTGCCACAACGTTCCGATGGCGTGCGCCGTCGCCTGCAGCCACTCAGCCACTCTGCTGCTCTGTTCCGTTTAGATGTAACTCGGGCTCACCACCACCAATACCACCAACACCACCACCAGCAGCAGCGGCTACAGTAGCATGCTGACGCATCAGTCGCCGCATCAGGACACGATTGATGTCGTGCCTGAGGCAGACGAGGAGGCCTTCATTCCTCAGCTGCTGACGTGATAGGGCAACAGACCGAAGACAAGAAGACCCGCATCGCTCTCATCCTTCTCCTTCCTCTCCTTCTTCTCCTCCTCCTTCCTTCTCTTCCTCCTTCTTCTCCTCCTACCATCCTCCTCATCTCCCATCCTCCATCTTTTCCTCCTCCTTCTCCTCCTCTTCCTCCTTCTTCTCCTCCTCCTCCTTCGTCTCCTCCTCATCTCCCCTCCTTCTTCTCCTCATCTCATCTCCTCCTTCTTGTCCTCATCTCCCCTCCTCCTTTTTCTTCTCATGCCCCCCTCCTTCTCCTCCTCCTCCTCCTCCTCCTCCTCCTCCTCCTTCTGCTTCTGACCTGCCACTAGTGGCGTTCGTCAGGTTCTTAATCAGATGATTAGCATTTGGAGAAACCGAATCTTAACAACGACTTCACTTAAATATATTAACCTATAATAAAGGTTTGCGCGGGAAACAGCTTCTGTCGCAGTTCTTATTCATTTGATGGCATATAATAAATCAGAATTTAGTAAGTTTTAACTATTATTATAACAAGTACGAAAAATAATCAAAAGGAACTTAAAGATGTGAATCTAGCTATCGTGTTTCGAAGCTAAAAGAGTCCTTCTTCAGTTTAGTTGGAGTTCAAGTGAAACAAAAATTATGTTATTAAAGCGCATAAATTTAATGAATATTTCATAGGACTAGAACTAAAGTTGATTGCAATTATCGAGCAAGGCAATTTATAGCAATTGCCTCAATCAGCCGCCGATTGTGTCCTATGGTTTTCAATTACTATACTGCGTTGGGGGAAAACAAGTCCAATACGGATTTGATGTTGGATCTACGGGCAGAATGAAGCCGACACGTTTACATGTAATCTCGCGGACACAGAAATTCACACAGAGGATGAGTCCACTACGACTCCCAAAAAATAAATTAGCACAGAACCATGATGCATTGCTTACGGATTCATCGTCCCTCCGTATCGCTCAGTGACAACGCCTCATAGCGGAGTCCAGATAGGGGCGCTACATAAGTGACGCAATACATTACAATGATGATTTTATATCATCGTCGTCCGTGAAACGATCGGAGATGGAATGAGAGAGTGAATGGATGAATTATGCAGTGGCATCGCACGTAACAGATACAACTGCGCCGCTATCAAACTCAGCCCGTAATGACGACGATTACTCTTAAGTAATTAATTTATGGAGATAATTATCCGCCGTTGCTTTCTCCGATGTGCAACAACAACATAAAAAGACGTGTTTGCTGGCTTCCCTCTATTTGTGTCACATCTCTATGGAACTGATAATTCATATAGCGCCATTTGGGAAGGGATAAACCTGTCTCGCGAATTCCTACTCAGTAAGTTTGGAATCAGACGTTACAATGCGTTGCGCAGCATACGCTTGGTTACTGGGTAGTCAGAATGGATGAGGAATCGGAGCCTAATGTTCGAACATTCCCTTTCCCAGTCAGTCTGTAAGGCTCCATCGGTGCACTATGATCATGGTCCCTACAGAGCGAGTTCTCTGAGGTTCTTGACACCAAAATTAATGCTCATTTATTTTACGTTAGTTACATTAATTCATATATGTGCTCGTTAATTATATTTATACATATATATATACATTCGCTGCTATAGCGGCTACCAACAATGCACGATAATGTGACAATGTCAAACATAATAATAATAATAATAATAATAATAATAATAATAATTATGGCAGACATGTATATTCATTCATTAAGGAAATTTATATGCAGCGCCTCTTCAAGGTAATTAGGTCTATATTCATAGGCGCTCCCAATCCTAGCGCGGCCAAATAAAATCGTCTTAAGATGAGAGAGGAGTGCCTGAGGGGGTTCTAGGAAGGGAGAGAACGTAGAAGGAAGTCCTTTCCAAATCGAGGGCCTACCACTGAGAAGACACGGCTCTCCCTGGTGGCGGAACGCATATACACGTGGAACATACAGGTGATCTAGTTCAATCGAGCGATATATACATCAACGGAATTTCTATTTTCAAGATGCGTATTATTATATGAGAGAAATTCAAATCATTTCGACAAGCGGAACATACAATATAGTGCTAACAACCTTGTTGTGTTATCTAATCGCTACGACGGTCTCTGCTAACTAGACACACCGTAGTGAGGATATAGGAACATGTACAAGCACTCTTTGGACACCATGATTGGCACCTGTGCACAGAAGAAAAATGGTGCTGTTGTTCTGAAGCAGGAAATTGGATGAACTGAAATGGTGTCACATTCGCTGATATATGTTCTAAATAATGGGAGAAGTCATCATCGTGCATCAAGGCCATCATTGTTCTGTTATGTTGTTAATTATTGTTCTCTGTTCTAATTCCTGCTCTTCTACTTCACACGCTTTGACAATATCCCTCGTCTTCTCTTTATCTTCCTCTGATTTAACCAATTCTGCTCTCTGCCTTCCTTTCCTCTTCTTCGTCTCCTCCTCCATATCCCATTCCCTTTCCGCCTCTTCATGGGCATCACCAAATGCACCTCGACACATCACCGCCCTGTTCTACGTTTCCAGCCGGTGGTGACTTATCACTCCCTGGGCACCAATCGCTTACTCAACCCCCACAGGACACAATGACCACGGTCCAAACCAAAATTACGCAGTGATACATTGTTTTATATATATTTGAGCCTATATAAGTATATATATATATATATATGCATTGTTTATTTATGTAAACTTCAAATAATACACATTCTGTTCAAAGGTCAACGTGCTTTACATGTATAATACCGGAATAATCAGTTTTGTAATTGTTAATATTGTCACTGCTTTGTTGTCAGAGGTAAATATGATCACTCGAAATTCAAATAACTAAAAATATGCTTAATTATTACAACAACAACTGCAACAACAACAACAACAACTACTACTACTACTACTACTACTACTACTGCTACAATAATAACACCAATAATAACAATACTGAAGATAATAATAACAATAATAAAAAGTAATAATTTTAATAACAATAATAATGATAACAATAATAATAAAGTTAGATCAGTTTTATAGTCCGTGAGGGATCATATGTACCTCGGGGCCAAAAAAATAATAATAACGATAATGATTATAAAAACAATAAATAATAATAACTATTATTAATATTATTACTATTATTATTATTATCATTTTGAGGGATAAAAACATAAATTAAGAATACTATAAAACGTCTGGAATCTTTATTATCATAATTATATCTACCAAAAGCGTGTTTACTGGTGAACCAAACATTACGATGCACTGGGGACACATTTGGATATGAAAAGACTTTTCAGACGTTTCCCGAATGTTGAGAGAGATTTGCCAAACGTCGAGAATGTGACACAACACCTGGTGATAAATTGCGCCTGTTTTTACTTGATCGAATGGGAGTCTGCCACCCTCCCCTCCTATGCCCTCTCCCCCCCACCCCTCCCCCCATTCCAATCACAGGAGGCAACGGCCAACACCGCATGTTCTTCTGTCAATGGCACCCGACCTTCGTGCAGCGGCAACGTCCGAGAAACATCGTCTGGTCGTATTGAAAGGCGGTTCATGAATCTGACAGACGCCAATTAATAACCTTCTTTCAGTCCGTGCATATGCAGATGAGACGAGAAACATCGCTCTAGTGTAGGCCACTGAACGGATAGTTTGATCATTTCCGATGCACCAGCGATCTAGACTTTCTGTGTACATTAGAGACGGTTAAGCAGCCTATTCGTTATAGCAACGATTAACGTGAATCAGTCCTGTGACTTGAATAGCGTTGGTTGGTTGGACATTGACGCGGTGTAGGCAGCGGTGATTGACTAAAACAACATTCGCCCTAAACTTTCAAGAAAACCATACGTATCAGAAAGCGGTGTGTCTATCTGATCCGTACCAATAACCAGAGGAGTGCTTCAGAGAAAAGGGTAACACACTGGCGTTAAAAAGCAGTAGGAGCAGGTTAGAGTTCCGCTATCCTTTTAAGCTTCATTTGCATCCAGTTGCTAGGTGGCGGTGTTGGTTGAATTAGACGAATAGCGGGAGGGGCGCCTTGATTGGCGGCCGCAAAATTCACCGACAACTCGATATAATAACAGGTACCACTTTCATTTGCATCACCTGAAGGTTGCGCTAATTTCAATATTATCAGAGGCGTGTTCAAAATTCGATCTCAGGCGACGCTGGGTTGTAAGGCTATAATTCAATATTCACATGTTGATAAGAACAATGATCTCAGGAGATGACACCATTTTTGAAAGATCAGTAAGAAATAGGCTTGGATGCGTCAACATCATGACTTTTTGTCAGGATTATTCCCAGGGTCAGCTTTGATTCATATTACGACACGATTTACAATGAGATGAAATTCATTTATTATGACCGTCATCTAAATGAACAATTGGCACACCGTCGTCCAATCGCATCTGACCTAAGCGTGCATACATCAAGCAATACACTTGTATACGTATATTGTATGCATTCATATATATATATATATATATATATATAGACATAGGTGACAACATTTAGGTGACACATATATAGTGTGTGTACACATACATATATGTATATATAAATACGTGGTTTCTTTTGATATTATCCAGTGGCTTATGGGAAGTCAGCGTCGGCCATATTCCATTCAATGTGGGGCAAATTAGGATGGATGGGGCGCCGTCGTCGAGGGATTAACTAAGCCTGATTTTACACTCGACGATCGAATAATGGCAAATCTGTGTGCTGGTCTGTCTGTTTATTTGTCTGTCTGTCTCTCCGTCCGTCCGTCGGTCCGTCCGCCTGTCTGTGTGTACGTGTGTACGTGTATGTATGTGAGTGCGATGTTAGTCTGTGTGGGTGTAACAGTGGATGCTGTCACCTAGAACGTTCCGTCAACTTTTCCTGTCTGCATAGTCCTTAGAGCCAACGTCAGTAGATGTCGTTACGTCTGTCACGAATGATTGCAAAAGTTCAGTAACACCTCTTCCTGACAATGCAGTTTGTATGTTGTTGATTTTTTTAACGACAGCGTTCCAATTCGAAGATGATTTGTTGTCGCCCTCCCCCTTCACCAGGCTTGGGACTGGTACTGTACAAACAGTGCCGGAGTTACAATGCGGTTTAATTCTCTGTGTACTCAAATATCAGTCAGGCTTAAGAGGGAGCTATATAAATGTCCATGGAGATCCACCTTCATACATGCATGCTTACATGTACATACGTGTACATGTATGTGCAATCATACAGTAACGCATTAGCGGATTAATTAATTAATTTATTCGGAGTAGTGATGTTAGCGTCAGTTCCCAGCCACTCTGGACTTTGGACTGTCACGTGACACCCTATGACGTCATCAATTGTCCAGGCGTAACCCTAGCCCCGCCCACCTGTCAATCATCCACTGTTGTGAGAGCACACCTGATCTTTGTACTGTACACAACCTGTCAATCATACACTGTTATCGTGCACGAGGCTGCACTTTGCACTGGGCCAATAGGGAGAAATAAATAAACCTCTAATGGACCAACGAGGTCCCGTAAACGGGACCAGCCTTTCTCACATTAGAAACAAGTAGCAGGGAGGATTGTAATTATAGCACGAAGGTAACTTATAAGTTGCAAGTTATAACTTAACTAGTCAACTATAGAAGAGACCGGCACCTGACTTCTAAGCTCTAGCGACATTAAGTAAGTAACCTTTGCATTTCTAACTGAATATTTTGGTAGTTCGAGTTAAGCGAATGTCTATTGGAGTCATATTCCAAATTAGAGGACCAGAATATCTTATAGCGAATTGCAGAGACTGGTGAGGACGGGATGTATACACAGAGTTGTCCACGGATCGGATCACGAATATCTGCAGATTAAGATGGTCGGGTCGGGTCAAGATCTTGTCGGGTCGGTTGGGTCGGGTTCCAAACCTGGAGCATTCTGGATCCACCACTTTTTTGCAGAGCATAAATTTTCAGGTCAGTACCATTCATAATGCTAATCAGTTACAGTCAAATATATTGAATATGGCGAAGGAATTAGCGCAAAAAAGGTAGGACAACATCGGTTTTGTTCCTTTTTACACCGAACTAGGCTCAGGCTGTCGTATGGAATAATCTCTCACGAATTTATGCAAAAAACAAAAGGTCAGCAGATTTATTATAAGCGTGTGAGTTAGCTGGGGAGGCAACGCTGGGGCCTAACTTAATAACATCCTAATTTGGACGTACCTAACAACATCCAGAATTCTTTTGCAAATATTTATGGAGAAAGTAAGTTCAGGACAAAATAAATGGAGTAAACGAAGGGTATCATCCCTGATATGCAATCACAAATCAATATTATGATCATATATGGCGGTGTGACTGTGCTGCGTTTTACGGCATTACAATTTGACAATAAATAATATTAGTAAAATTAGCAAAATAGGCGGGTCGGATTGGGTTTGGTCATGTGAGTCATGGGTTGGGTCGGGTCAGATTTTTAGCTTTAGAAGTCGGGTCGGGTCGGGTCAATTTTAAATGGGTCGGGTTGGGTCGGGTCATGAACATTGGACCCATTGACAACTCTGCGTACACACACTGGACGGTCTGGGCCCAATGGCGCAGGACCAAGACGAATGGGAAAAAACTTTGACACATGCGATTGACGTCAACGGATATCCAACCCATGGATGGATTTCATACACACGCACGCACACTCACACATACGCACGCTTATGCACACACACACCTACACACACACCTGCACACACAGAGACACACACATACATATATATATATATATATATACATGCATAAAGGTCTAACCGGCGGATCTGTGAGTTAGATGCGTCTTTAGTGATCACGCGGCGTTTTCTTAGAACTCTTGCGTAAAGTATCGTCCGACTACACATCAGTACATAATAGGCATCCTTGGTATCTGCGTAACAACGTCCATGCATGCTGCTCAGAAACACCATCACTCCGTCGTTTGGTCAGTCAGTCAGTCAGTCGGTCGGTCGGTTCGTTAGTGTTGTGTGCTTCATAATGCGTCATTTATTACGCATAATGATAGCATTAGGAAGGCTTTTGCGATGAAAGATATTATGATGAAAGCAATTAGGGCTATACGGCGGTGGCGATTCCATTTAATTCGTCGACATGGCTCGTAGTCGTCTCCTAGTTTCGTGGTTTCGTGTTCTCGTGGTCTTCTGGTGTCCATTATGCGCACGTAATGTTGGCATAAAGGCAAGTTGACGTGGTGGCGAGGGGACGGGACTCTGCAGCCGAATGGTTCGGAATTTGACGTGCCATGGCAGGCAAGTAGTGGATTGTGCACTGTGCAGGTACAAGCATCATCAGTCGCCGAGATAAAGATCGTTGAGTAGAGAAAGACTGAGCAATGCTTTGATGCGCGTTTTCTATACAGCGGCATAATATAAGTAAAAGAAATTTGTAAAAAAAAAACTTAATGGATTCTGTGATTTGACGGAAAGGAGGAGGAAGCAGGGACAGGCGGAGATATGACGGTTGGGTGGATGGATTGGTGGACGATGTATGGACAGATCACATGAACTACAGATAGTTGCAAGGATTAATGGATAGAAGAAAGAGGGACGGAGGAATGACTTATAAGACGAGGGAGGGAGGGAGTTAGAGAGGGAGGGAGGTAGAGAGGCGATGTGAACTGGAATAAATGGCAGATAATGCAGGGACATTTCTCGAGTTTTGCCCCTCATTTCTCTTTCCTGGGGAACACACTTTCATTTCCCCCTCCCAGTAGGTACAAGAGGGTTAGTGATATGGAAATTACAAATTTGAAGAAACGTCATCATAACTTTTCACCTATTCTAAACCTCTGCGATGTCACAATTACCTTCTCCATTCTCAGCCACTCGATACGCCATATAATTGCGCTATATAATGCTAATAAATTATCATACGGTAACGTATCTGATTGGACGATACGAGAAAATAGTGCCAAGTAGAGCCTAGAATTATTGCTCATTTGCTTGGTAGCAGATTTGGTCACCAGATGGCCACTGTTACGACACAGCGGGGGAGGTGCAGTCGTCGACTGTAAATTAATTAATCAAATATTTAATTAGCTGGGGAGCAGTAAACAGTGTACCCAACTGTTCAATCGCCTAAGGAGAATATGTGACGTGTCTTTACTATAGCTTAGGGCTGATTTGATATCACGATTAGATGGATGGATGGATTGATGGAAGGATGGATGGATGGATGAACAGATGGTTTGATGGATGGATGAATGGATGGATGGATGAATGGATGGATGGATGAATGGATGGATGGATGAACGGATGGATGGATGAATGGATGGGTTGATCGATGAATGGTTTGATGGATGGTTGGATGGATTGATGGAAGGATGGATGGATGGATGGACAGATGGTTTGATGGATGGATTGATGGAAGGATGGATTAATGTATGGATAGACAGATGGATGGATGGATGGATGGATGGATGGATGGATGGATGGATGGATGGATGGATGGATGGATGGATGGATGGATGGATGGATGGATGGATGGATGGAAGGAGGAAATGTAGACGTATGGGTTGATGAATAGACTGATGGAATTATTGGATGGATGGGTGGGTCACTGGATGTGAGAATGTATGGATGAAAGTTGGAATGCAGAGGGAAAGGCGGAGTAGTAAGTCTGCCGCATATGTGAATCATTTAATTACATTTTAATTTCACTTGTCTAATTTCAGCAGAACCGTGGAAAATATTTTGTCCCTTTCCTTTATCTAGCTCACTTTTTCCTATCTTCTGAGAGTCACATTTTCTATGTCCTGATTCAAATGCCCTGATTTTATTACTTGATTCTCTGTAATATACGGAATTGTCGCGCTCTTTGTCCTCTTCCTTTCATCTTTTGTCCTATGATCTTCGTACTGCATACTGTATCCCGTGCATTATGTTCTTTCTCTGTCTTGCGTTCTAAAATGTTTAGTTCATCTTTCTGCATCTGCACATCCTGAACTCTGTATGTTTAAACCCGATTGATCCTGTTTCTTATGGCATATGTCATTTGTCCTTCATCATATGTGCCCGTTGTCCTTCATCCATTTCGTCCTGTATCCGTGACGTCCTGCGTACTGTGGTTGAAAAGCGCAAAATGAAAGCCAGCGATTTGTGCCGTTGACTTTCAACTCTCGTCCGGTGTTGTATTGGTTATCGACCGGAAACTGCGCTACGGGAGTTATTGCTTCCGGCAACACCGGAAACACCGCTATAAAATGCCAATAGCAAAAGAGGAAGAAGTAAGGAATGGGATGAAGGAACGTCGTGCAAGGAAAGCGATCGCGCCATTTACGTATTTGCTTTGGCCTGTATTAGATGATGCAGGGGGCAATGGGATGGGATAGAATGGGAAGAGATTAAATGGAAAGAGATGCAATGGGATGGGATACAATGGGAAGATATTAAATGGAAAGAGATGCAATGGGATGGGATAGAATGGGAAGAGATTAAATGGAAAGAGATGCAATGGGATGGGATAGAATGGGAAGAGATGCAATGGGAAGAGATGCAATGGGATGGGATAGAATGGGAAGAGATTAAATGGAAAGAGATGCAATGGGATGGGATAGAATGGGAAGAGATTAAGTGGAAAGAGATGCAATGGGATGGGATAGAATGGGATGAGATTAAATGGAAAGAGATGCAATGGGATGGGATAGAATGGGAAGAGATGCAATGGGAAGAGATGCAATGGGAAGAGATGGGATGCACGTTTTTATGCATCTGTTTAGGTACGTATATGCATGAATATATGCTCCTGTGTGTGTGGTTGTGTGCTTCTATTCGTAGGTAGGCTATATGTCTATTAGTCTACACTTGTATGATTCATTGGCGACATTCGATGCTTTCAAACAAAACACTGCTTCACCCATAACTCGAGACTTTTACGCGCTATTTTCTTCCCGATGCTCTGTTTCTTTTCATGGTTTACACTTGACAACCTATTTGCATCAGATCAAAAGTTGCTTTTCGTCCATTTCGCAGAAGGATATAAACAATTCCACTTCCGACACAAACGGTCCGAGCAATCCATCCACTCATTCGGTTATACAGCGTGTGGAAAAAATTGCGTCTCATTTTAAGTCTTACGCCTGCATGGGAGTGCACGACATTAGTATTCAGACTGCGGTAGTTACGTTTCGACATGGAGTGGTAAGGGACGGACAGCAGTTAATGTGCGTCGAAAGGCATTTCGGAAAATCTCTCCAAGTCTTTCCAAGCGGTCGGCGATAATAGTCAACGCGCGTGGCTGCCAGTCGAGATCATTACGTTGCGCCAGATATGCAAAGGAGGGAGTCGTTTTTATAGCGCAGTCGCATTTACGGTTTGAGTTGTGAGCGTCGTGAATCATGCATGGGTTAAGTGGCGAAAGAACACAAGAATCACATTCAGCGATGTAGGGAAATCTCAGCCGTGGTCAGACACGTCAACAAGACCATGCATGGTGTCACCAAAGATTATTTGGAATCGGGTGAAGAAGACCATTCCGGGACGTTACCTTGTCTCGGAATGGATCTGCACGGGACGCGGGACATTTTTATCAATTCCGGGACTGTCGCGAAAAAATGAAAGTTAGATATCGAATAAAAGTAAATGTTGCATAAATAAAACTCTGGGTATAAAATATCTTTTTGTCTTTGGTAGGAAGTTAAACGAGGTGAGCTCTGACAGTGTGTCGTAGGTTGTAGGAGCACCGTGCTTGATACAGTCTTGTCGGCCTTCCCTTTGCGGTCCTGCTGTGTTTGGTCACCTGATCGGGTCCTGCGTTCAGCTCGGCTCATGAAACGGCTTCCTAAATGTGTATCCGTCTGTATACATGAACGATGTGTTGCATTGGCTGCCTGATGAGATGACTAGCATTCATCCTAAGGCATTGTAGCTCTATAGTCTATCGCTGCACTCTCTGCATGTTCCATCATACGTAATACGTGATCTCTGTCGTGTCCTATACGTTGCAACGCGTCGGGTGTTTTGCTCTGTGACGAGGGGTGAACTATAATTAGTTCCAAGGGCTCGCTTGGTTGCTAGAGGCAACGCCAAGCATTCTCAATTGTAAACTCCTTCATCTGGATTCTGGACCCATCTCCCGATAGAGCTGCGTTCATTACTTATATATAGCCAAATAGGTTTCATAATGTAAGTCACTCAAGTGGGTTTTTCTTCTTTAGTCGTGGCTGTGTTGGGAGCGCCTTTTAGTATGTTTCTTTAAGGGGTGCAACATAAATTTTCAGCACGAATGAATGAATTAAACCTGATAGACAGCTAGTACTGCAAATAAGACTCTCTCCATCTCTCTATCAATATCTCTGACTGTCTGTCTGCCTGCCTATCTGTCTGTCTGTCTGTCTGTCTGTCTCTCTCTCTGTCTGCCTCTCTCTCTCTCTCTTTCTGAGTGCCTATCTGTTTGTGTCTCTCTTCTAGTCAATTCATCGGTTCATTTCACAAGGGCGCCGATGTGACCTGGTGATTCGGAAGCAGCCGAGCGCCATCTGGTTGTCGCGTGCTCCCGTCGTCGACCGCTAGGTGGCCATTTCCCTGGACCGCTTGGACAGGTCAAAGATCAAAGAATGCGGCGCAGACGAAACGATTCCGTCTTCAAGCGATGGATCCAACGATAAATTTACACGACACTCTATATTATTCTTACAAAACATAATATTTATATATATATATATAAACGATTGTATATTTTTACTTATGTATATGCACTAGATATATAATAGTGTATGTGTATGTAAGTGATGTATATTGTGTATATATGGGCTATATATATATATATACACATATAAATATATATATATTATATACACGTGCATAGTTTACTAAAATAGGCGTTTTGTAGAGACGATATATAATATGTGCATTAAATAATATGCGTACATTCTATGCTGCATTGCAGCATTGGGTTATAAAATAATATATCTGCCCTGAAGGTGTTGAATAGGACACATATATACATTTACATGTATTTAGTGTACAATAAATCGACGAATATGCGATTTTAACAACCTCCTTTCCAGTTTCTTAAGTTCTAATAAACATACATATACATATATATATATACGTGTGATAACACGTTTATTATATATATATATATATATATTACGTTGGTCATTATCTTTCACGGGATAAAAATTCTTTAGATTTTAGCGCTCCCACCATCCCATTGGGTAATTCGAATCCCTATTAGAAAATAATTGTTACAAAATATTTTGGAGATCAGAGTGTATTTATGGTATGCTCAAGTCGGTCTTGAAATTTGATATCGTCCTTCTTCCAACATCTTCTGCTCAGAAGAAGTGCACACGCCTCAACGGCGCAATTGCAGTTGTACTGCAGAGCAATTGTGCGCAGAGGACTTGCTCAAGGTCCCTTTTACACAGTGACTCCCTGGACGAGGGTTGAATCCGCTCACTCAGCGCACACTGAGTGCTACGGGCCGACTGCTCTAACCAATCGGCCACCGTGCCATATATTTGCATATATTTGCATGTGGATTATGAATTATGTTTGTGTGTGTGCAGGCGTGGGTAACTCGGTGTATATATGCGTGTAGGTAATTGTGTGTGTGTGTGTGGTTGCATGTGTGTGTTGGTGTGTGCGTGCGTGTGTGTTAGTGTGCTTTTGTTATAAACCCAATGAGGTTGTTTCTTATCGGTTCGTGTTTCATGACTGTGGCTATAGAGTGGAGTTGTAAGGAAGCGATCGATCATATAGGCCGTACGATTTCTAAATTGAACGTCAGGGATTCTGGGAGAGATTGCGTGGGAGCGTCCCTCCGTCGAACTCCCTCCCTCAACCCTCCCTCCTCCCATTCTTATAATCGTCCTCCGCGGGTCTTACTCTCCATAATCCTAATACTCCACTTGCATTCCTCCTCCGTTTCCATTCTTTCGTTTATTCTAACTTTCCTCAGTTTTCCTTAGTCTTTTCTCCTTGCTGCCCTGCATCCTTCTTTTCCTGTACCCCTCCTCATCCTCATCCATGGGACGCTCCCACACAATCTCTTCCCGTTCAGTTTTATATTCTCATCTCCTTCCCACATATTCTGCATGTCTTTTCTTCTTCCAAATTTCGTATATCGTCTGTTTCCCCACTGCTGCTTTCGTTCTGCTTCAGTATGGCTTATATGTTGCACTCAATTTTTCATTGTTTTTCCTCCTCCACCTTCTCTTACCTATAAGATTCCTCCTCCAATTCCCTTTATGCTCTTGTTCAGTTTAATTAAACGACTGGAGGTCAGCTGCGTTTTCACTTCTCTGCACCCAATCACGGTAATATCTTCAGCACAACAGACAAAACAACAATAGGCCTAGATGTTTTCCAAATATAATATATATATATTATATATCTACATATATATATATGTGTGTGTGTGCGTGTACCTGTGTGTGCATGTGTGTGTGCACGTTTGTGTGTGCGTGCGTAGGTGTATGGTTTATGTGTTATACCGCATAAGTATATACAAAATTATTATATCTTTTCCTCTGTATGTCAGATATCTGCTGCGTATCGAAGATCGGATCCAGATTTTTTTAGGCAAACACACAATGTGATATATTTATATATACATAGTTATGCGGTGGATATCTTGAAGGGGCGCTGTATCAAGTATTTTTGATATATATATATATATATATATATATATTTAATATATATATATATATATTGGCGACCATTCTTCTTTGAATTTAAGAAGTGGCACTCGGCGGTGGTGGTAGCAGGCGACATCTGGAGATAATTGCTGGCAGTGGATTGATGGAAAGAGGACTGGAGGGAGAGGAGGACAGGAGAGGAGGAAAGGAGAGGAGGAGAGGAGAGGAGAAGAGGAGAGGAGGAGAGGAAGGGTGGATTTCGACTAGACGTTAATAATCAACAGTAGGAGGAAAACTAGAAGATCCAGAAGGAGAATTAGAGGATGATGAGGGAGGAGGGTTATAATAAGGTGAAGGAGGAGGAATGGGAGAGTGGAATAAGACGAGGGATATATCGGACGAGATGAAGAGAGGAATGGGAAGGAAGCCCAGCAGATGGGGGAGGATTATGGATCAGGTGATGAGGATGATGAGGAGTAATGACTCGCTTTCATACAGAAGAACAAGATAATGAGCTCCGGCGCAGATTTAGGAGCTCCATCTGACAAGACGCAGCCAGATTGACGTCGTCCTGTTGTCCAATTCGTATACAGAGGCCAGAAACCTTTCATCTGTCAACCAATGCTTTCTCCTCGTTGCCCACTACCCCGACCCATCATCCCTTCCGCTTCCTCTATATTCTACCCCGTCTCTTTGGTCTCTCTCTTCTCTCTCCTCTCTCTCACCTCTGTCTGTCTGTCTGTCTGTCTGTCTGTCTGTCTGTCTCCTCTCTCTCTCTTTCTCTGTCTTTCTCTGTCTCTGTCTCTCTTTGTCTGTCTCTGTCTGTCTGTCTGTTTCTCTCTCTCTGTCTCTGTCTCTGTCTTTCTCTCTCTCTCTCTCTCTCTTTCTCTATCTCTGACACACACACACACACACACACACACACACACACACACACACACACACACACACACACACACACACATTTTCTCTTTCCATCTGTGTCCGCTCGATAATCAGAAGGTTCGATAGTCCGAAGATTCTATACTCCGACATTAATTTAACTAGACGCTGGATTAATTGATGAAAATAATGTGTGAAACTGGGTGCTGGATTGATTTTAAAAGAATCGTGCCTAAATTCGCCAACTCTCTTTCTCTTCCTGTCTTCTTTTTCTCCCTCTATATGTCTGTTGTAATCTGCGTATCCTATAGTGTCTCTCTGTGTTCCTGTCTGCATATCTCTCTATCTATATCCATGTCTGTCTCCCTGTCCTGCTCCCTGTTGTTTCACACATGCATCTCCATTTGTTCCGTTTATGTATTTCTGGTTATGCCTGCCTACCTCCATCTATCCGTCCGTCCCTCCCTATCTTTCTACATCTCTGCTTCTATTCCTCGTTTTCCTCTTCCTTATCCGCCCGTTCGAAACAAACTTCGCTCTGCCTGTTCTGCCTTTCCTCGTGTTCCATCCTCTCAGTTGGCCATAGCCCTCACCCACACCGGGTCAGGCAATGACAGAATCTCCGGCATCGACTGATGGACAATGTGGCTGTGTCTTCATTAATTCTCGGCGTTCGATTCGTCTTCGTGGGTGGTCTAACGCCGTCGGCATCGTTTGTGACCACAGATGAAGAAGGAGCCGCCGGAGATTTGCCTTTTGTAATTACTGCTTTATCAGATCTCGTTCGACCTTCATCATCATCTGCTCCCTGTGTTATCACTGTGTTTCATCGCTGCTGTGTTGTGTTGTGTTGTTTGTATCGTGAGGCATTGTCCTGTAATGTAATGTACTGTATTGATTTGCTGCGTCAAGTATTGTACTGAATTCAGTCGTAATACTCTGGACTGAGATTAATTGTAATGCTCCTATGTCGCAATGAGCATTACAATTAATCGTCTGGTTTCGTATTGTAATAACACAATACAATACAACAATAACAATACGTGTGCTATTGTAATGCCTTGTAATCTATTGCAGACGTCTGCACCGTACAAATATTCTCAGTTTAAGTACACGTCTGAATCTACTCATTTCAAGGCAGACGGCCACTCTGGTTGAGTGCCTAAGCGTCGACTCTTAACTTCTGCGTCCATATTTGAAATCCAGTTCTTTTCCACCAGACCAGCGGCCGAATATTATCAGGGCCGCGGATTATTGCGGCACTTGGCTCGGCGATGGAGGCGTGCAGTAAAGGCCGCGCCGACCTTTCATCTCGCCGCCGCTGCCCTTTGTACTCTGCCGACACGAAACAATATTAAAAGGCGACCGACGAATTACGACGCTTCACATCGCCACCTAGTGAACGTTGGGAGCTTATGAAGACGATCAGAGTTCCCACACGACACGTTAGGTTGTATGGGCGATTGCTCATTGCGTGGCATTAGCCGACGGTCTCTTAAAGCATGACATATATCGCTCTATTAGATTATCGGACTACTAGATCGTTTTATATTAAACCATATCATCTCATATTGTCGATCGTGTCATATTACATCGCAGAACAGATTTGTTAGACTACATTAAATCATTAGAGGTCAATTGTAATCTCGATATTTCAGCAACGCCTTAAATAGCTAAGTAGCGGGAATCGGCTTATTCACAGGCGTCAGTCAAACGTAAGTGTGTGTGTGTGATAAGTTTATTTAACGACCCATCCATGACAAGGATGATATGCGTCATACAAGGCACAATGTGCAAAAAATGTTAGTACAGTATTGTCTCGTATTTAAGAGTTAATATATAATAGTGTTCATTTAATTTATGCAGTTATTATCTTTCTATGTATATGATTCTGCTGATGATGTTGGTAGGCCTACAGTATTGTCTCGGGTTTAAGAGTTATTCTAGAATCGTTCATTTAGTTTATGCAGTCATTGTCAGAATTCTTCTCAGTATAAATATACATGATGCTGATGAGTTCGTTGTATTTAGGTAGTTCGTGTATTGTGTGTATAATAAGTTTATTTAACGACGCATCCATGACAAGGACAATATGTGTTGTTCGTCTATTGGTTGATTAGAATGACTTTGTATTCAATTCTTACAGGTATCATGGGGTAGTAGAGCGATTGAGGCAGAGGTGATGCTGTGGTGTTTGGAGGTTTTCGTGAAGTGCAATATACTTTTGTAGTCTTTGTATTTAAAGTCCCACTTTGGCCTCACGAGCTTCCTACTGACGAATACGATCGAGGAATTCATTCCATAGCTGATTTCGCTGGGGACTCAATGGATGATGATGCTTGCAATGTATTAATGTCCTGCTCGAATTTCTGCTCCAGGTCATCTTCGTTGAGACGGTATTTCTTATTCGCAAGGTGGCGGTGTAACTTTATCGTGTGTCTAGGACTCTAGGCTACTACGCTTGCTTGAAAATCATCTGAACTGTTGTACCGCATCGTGTCCGCTGTCCAACTGTCCATGCTATGATATGTAGGCCTAGGCCTAGACGCAATCTATGTAAGCAAGTGGATGCGTGTCACACACTCAAGTTTCTCCGCGATCTTAATGGACTAGATTGCGTAGCATACTTCGACAGGAGATCCTTGACCGTTCCTTGCTTCCATTCTATAAGTTCTGTTCAGTATGAGCTGGAAAATTATGATGCTCAATCCTGGTTTTCCATCTCTAGGTCAGAAGCGGCTCTGATGCAAATACAAATGTGTTCGATATTAAATAGCGACCGAATTTTGGCTTAAATCTGTTAATTTTTCAATGAATCGATCAGGTCAGATCCTTCACCACCGCTCGTCCGTTCGAATAGACGTATACGAACTGCGTTCCCCAAGATTTAAATCACGAACCTGTTGTGCTTCTCTTGAAGAGGCACTATATGAGTAGGCCTATACGATTTAAGTTTTCGAATAACGCCTACATACGTTGCATGATTACATCTCTGAAGAGCGACCCTCATCTGCCTTCCTTATCTGGTCTTGATTTGGATCAGAGTTTGGCCTTACCCGCCTTTCAGTTATGTTTTGATTGAGCGCTGTGATTGAATTGATTCCTTTATGGTAGCTGTGGTAATCCCGGTATAGCGATTACGACAGTAATAGGCCTACGACCACAGTAGGCAGGGCCGTACCGAGGGGGTCATCCGTTCCGTGGCCCAGGGTGCAAATGTGGAAAGGGCACAAATTTCAGGATGGAATAACTTATTATTCCATAAAATGCACTATTTTCAAAATGTGGGGGCGCCAGATTGATGCTAGGCACAGGGCGCAATTATAGTTTGGTACGGCCCTGACAATAGGTTCTTTAAATAATTATATTGGCTGCCAACACTCATTGAAATTTAGTGAAATAACGTCGTGTCCTTCATTCGCCAGAGGGCTGCGTATGAGGCCTAACGCATGGTGTAAGAGATCTCTTACACCATGGCCTAACGTAAAGGAGGTTGCTCGTAAAATTGAACTTGATTTGTAACTAGTGAAATGGATGACTTTTGCTGCGCCAAGGTGGAATGTTCAGCACGCGTTGTATTGGATGAGGAAAAAACGACAATCACATTAGAAGTAGTAGATTTCTTATAGTGGTATCAACTGAAACCGATAAGGCATGACATCGGGATCTGCTTATTCATAAGCAATACGTTTTATCAGAGATCTGACGATGAGTTCTCGGTCCTAAGTCAGGTACGTTGGTTTTATGCTACGCGACGATGAGACGAGTGAAGCGGTTTCCCATTGCCTTCCGCACAGACAATTGTGCAATTTGTACGCGAACAACTTTGTCCAGACTACATACTAGGTCCATTAGTCGTTATCCCGTGGTATACATTCGAACCAGCCAACACCCTCTGGTTACAAGGTACAGAACATGTCGCTACACTCGCGTCTCATTTAAGAGCAGAAAGGAATAATTAATTGGAAATCTTGCTTTTACGTTTATTGACGCTATCGTAATTGAAATAATAACATTATTAGTTTTTACTTCAATGTAAGCTTGAAAATTCGGTTCATTACAATAAACTTACTACAGGTATATTTGCGATTAATTTTATTTAGAATGTGATAATTAGACCTACTGTTTTGGCATAGGTCGGTAAACTATAGCCCCAATAGACTAATAATAGCATGGACAAGCCAATTATAGTTTATTTTATTTACAATTATAACATTTCCTAACTTTATGCACTGATTTGCGAAGACTTTCCATTAAAACATTTATGCGAAAACCTCCAATCTATGCGAAAATATGCGAAATCGCATAATCGCATAAACCACGGGGCCCTAGGCATAGACCTATGTTTTAAGCCTATAGCAGCAGCCTTTCAATTTGTACTTTTCATTGTATACGTTCACAATGCTGGATGTAACATCTCAACTTCACTCTTCGTCACAGTCATCGCCACTTAATTTAATTGCACTGGACCATGCGGGTGAGGTGAAATTTCGTTCCGTCTAAACTGTCCTCGAAAAGAATTCTGCTGCGTAAAGGTCAGAAACCAAACAGCTGATGAATTCAAAAAGCTCGGAAATGCTACTCATCAATTCTGTCGTTGCTTGCGATTTACCGCTCGTCTCAAATAAACATTGGCTGGCGTACCTCGCAAAGACGTCCTGTGATTGGACGCTGAATCGTAGCTGACAGCGAATCATCGCACTGGAATCAGGATCCAGGTGATATCAGAGGGTTTCTGCAACTTCAGTCGACGTATCTACCCCATGAACAACCACCCGCGTGTCGCTCAGTATTAGAACGTGACTTGTCCACATACGTGATCGCCGGAACATCAACAGAAAGCCTAGAAGCGCCATCGACATATGGCGTGATCATAATCAAAATGGCGCTATAGAGGTAATCGGAATCATAGTGGTGCCAATATCCAGCAAGGTTTTGACAACTCGTATAGGGCAATGCAATCCTAGAATCGCAGAATTAGTTTCAGCATTAGAAAATCAATTGATGATTAGACGATAAAAGTTGAGCGAAAGAGAGACACGACGAAACGAATCAAAAGAGTTGTCCGAAATTAAGATTCAGTAAGAGAACGATTACCCAAGTGCTATTCCCATTTAGGCCTATGTAGGCCTAAGTTGAAAATACTTCATGCGAACGACATCCGGATAGATCTGAATCTGTTAGTAGAAAATGCTTTAAATGGTTTAATGTTTCTATTAAGCGGTGGCGGTTGAAATGATTGACGCGTTTTGTGGCGCTGTGATTACGCCTTAGGCGAGACTGAATTTCTACAGAAATCGGAATTGACCTCTTTATAGTTCATCGCTTTATTGTGAATGAAAATGACGGAAAACGTTCAGTCGTCCACGTCAGTCGACTTGGGATCTTTTACAGCCACTCTGGAGCCTACAGTTCAGTTGCTTCAAGACAATGGTGACTGTAGTGGAGGTATTGTTAATTGCGGTGACGTAAATGTTGGCGTTGGTGACGTTGGTGGTGACGTAAATGTTGGCGTTGGTGACGTTGGTGGTGCTAGTGATGGTTGTGGTGTTGACGCAGTTGATACGATCAAGAATTTGCCTTTCTCCATTCACCGAATAATGCAGTCCAAGCCGAGCAAATTCTGCCAAAGGCCGCCCTTCATCTCCATGCAGCAGCCTTTGCCGCTGTCATCCGTCGGTGTAAATTCATCGCCAGGACTACACTTCCATTCACAATCCACCTCCGTCTTAGACTGCTCCTCCTGCAGCCTTAGAGCCACTGCAGAGGCAACGACTACCTCGACCTTCACCTTTCGAGAACGTAATGCACCTATTCTGCTGTCTTCCATCTCCATTCCTCGACCTAACGACAGAGATCGAACAACTACATGTGGCGGTGACAACCTCTTATCGAACTTTGGGGTCAGAGATCATTATGTGGTCAGCGATCCTGTCAACTCTGTCAGAGGTAATACCCTCGCTTCTTCCGGGAGTGATATCGTGATACCTACTAGGATAAGTCCGATCACGTCTTTCGTCGCTAACCACGCATTCCCAAACGACCATGCAATCACATTAGGTCGGTTCGGACTCCACTACGACCGACAGTTTGGTCGAAATCGCTCAGAGGAAGCCGCCAAGAAATCTAACAAACTTCGAGGAAATGGAATTCAAAGTGACTTCAAATTTGTCCGGAAACGTGAGGCAGAAACTGCAATCAACGAGCAATCTCTCGGTGATAAAGATTCGATGAATAGCTGGAACGCATTACGGAACTGTTTTACCGGAAGCTCTCTCTTATTAAATCCGATCTCCTTGGCCGATCTTAGAGACATTGCTTTTCGAAGCAAGACCACGAAACAGCATTCCTATCTCAAAGGTCCACGACATGATCTCGCTTTGCCAACGGCAGGACCAAAACTATGGAGGACCATCAACTCCATGGAAACACTTGCACCATCACCAGACGACAACATCCTCGTCCGGAAAACTACGCTGCGTCGACAGCCAACGAAATGTGCCGACGCTGTACCATTACGTCGTGACCAAGTGATGTCAAAATCAAAGACACCCGAAGTCAATATATCGACTCGTGACACAGACTCTCGCAACTGCGCTGATACGGAAACGGTGCGTCGTGGATTTTCACAGAGCGAGTCCACCAACATCACCAGGACAGAACTCTGCAGTGAAGACGGAAAACGTGGCTTGGTGGAAAAGAGTGGAAATGCAGCAAACGTTGCTGGTAAAGCTTCGAAGAGTTTCGTCTGTCCGGAGTGTGGAAAGACGTTCAACGCGCACTACAATCTGACGAGACACATGCCGGTGCATACGGGGGCTCGACCATTCGTCTGCAAGGTCTGCCACAAGGGGTTCCGCCAGGCGAGCACCCTCTGTCGGCACAAGATCATCCATACAGCGGAAAAGCCGCACAAGTGCAGGACGTGTGGAAAGGCCTTCAATCGGTCGTCGACACTTAACACTCACCTGCGGATCCACGACGGTTTCAAGCCGTTCACATGCGAACAATGTGGTAAGGGATTTCACCAGAAGGGCAACTACAAGAACCACAGGTTGACGCACTCGAAGGAGAAACAGTTCAGGTGTTCCGTCTGCGACAAGGCCTTCCACCAGATCTACAACCTCACCTTCCACATGCACACCCACAACGAACGCAAACCGTTTACTTGTCCCACCTGTGGAAAGGGATTCTGTCGCAACTTCGACCTGAAGAAACACGCGCGCAAACTGCACTATCCAGCAGGGGCCACGCTTTCCAGGGCTTCCAATCTCTCAGCAGGCTGTAAGCAAACAGCACGACTCAAACGGGCAATAGGAGAAATGATATACGATGGCGAACTCAATCGATTAGTAACGGATACACTTGTGTGCGATAGACGTACAGGAATTAGTCTGCATCAGCCGGCGATAGACAACTTTTCACGGTCAGGCGCTTCGGTCTCATTGTTCTACTCTAGTGAATCTCCCGTCATCCATCGGCTGACCATGTCTCAACAACAACAGCAACATGAGGGAGGGACACAGGGATGTGCAGCATCCAGACACCAGATGCCCGTGTCGTCGTCATCATCATCATCATCGTCGTCACCCAGTAATAATTCCATGCACGGATGCACGCCAAGCACCATGGTAGCCCCATCTAGATCACATCGACCCCATTTCGAGCCCAGAATTGCTTCAATATTATAGGCTTAGACATTTTGAACGCCTGTCTCGGCAGAAAGTGATTTCAAAATTCAGATCCTCCATAGCGAACTGTACTATGATTATAGATCCACAGTATTCGTGTAAGATTTCGATTGACTTCAGATTTTCAATCTTGATGCACCATCACTCGATAAGAATGTAATGTAAACCTCCGAAATTTCTTAGCGCCACAGAAAGTCCACGTCAGAGTGACAAGATGATTCGCCGGCAATGCAACTATGAAGGTCAGGCGATGATAAATGGGCACTAGCCCTCATGCCAAGAGACTGAGGTAAATTACTCGATTTCCATTTACAACCATGATTACTTCTCGGTGTTGACTTTAGAGAACTAGTATTTGACAATTCTCAGAACAATGAACTACTAACACTTTGTACGTATATTTGTTCGAGAATTTCTTTGTGATCAGTTTAACATGCTCCAGGATGATGTCGATGTGCTTCTGGTCATCAGTAAGATGAACACATGCATGAATACACGCGATTATCTTTGACGTCTGTATAACCACTATCCTGCACATTTTTTAATGAATTCTTCAGATCAAAGCATTCACCATGGCATCTTGTTTGGATGTTTACGATCCGAACCTAATCTGCGAAATCTCTGGGTTTTATACGTCAAAGCCTAAAACTGAAAGGGTATAGTACACTGAGTTACAGGTTCGGAGAAAAATCAGAAACGACATCTTGAATATCAAACCGAATTAGCTGATTTATGTAACTGTGTCACCTGTAGCAGCTGTCGCATGACATTGAAGTAGTCTTTCCTTGCTGTGGATCAATTTCACGATTAGGACGTGTGTTAATTATAAGAATTTTGTTACTATTCTTACGGGAATACGGTAGCAAAGATGCCAAAGAAGGCATCGCAATATTATAGTATGCAGCATTTGCAAAAGTCTTCAACTTTTTTTGCCCTTGCACTTCCCTGTGATCATTTTGTCCCATATTCATATTGAATGTCTGATGTTGGGTGTAATTGCGTAAATTATTGAAAGAACAGATTGAAATAAATTCGTGATTGCGTAACTTATTGAATTAATAGATTTAAATAAATAGATAAATATAAGGTTTATTTCGAACAAGTTTCAGCTTTAATGATTGTATTCAATAGGGCAATTATAGGCCTAATATTGCGATGCCTTCTTTGGCATCTTTGCTACCGTATTCCCGTAAGAGTAGTAACAAAATTCTTAACACACGTCCTAACCGTGAAATTGATCCACAGCAAGTCATATTTATTTGAAATATTTATACACAATATATTCCATTAAATATTTTTTTACAGTTTTTAAAACTATGATTTTCTTAAAATATATTTCTCTGTGCTATTTCGTCGCTGCGCATGTATGTGACTTTGCGCCTGTGGCAAGCCACCCCTACTGTAACAGAGATGTATACGGTACGCCTCGGTTCCATTCAATCCTGGCCGCAATTATGTTGTGTAGACACTTGATAGGAACACTTAAGAGTGTTATCACAGAGGAGGTGCCAGAATGATCAAGATGTAAATTATTAATCGACCTAATAAGAATACATGCTTCGTAGATTAAGAAAAAGCATTTGATAGAGTTAACTGGAGAAGGACGCATGCATTGATGCCGATGGGAATAGATTGGAGAGAAAGAAGCTTGATAAGAAACGTGTACATGCATGGGGCAGAAGAGGCAAATAAGAATATAGACGGAGAATGCTCTGACCCAGGAAAGGTGGGCCGAGATGTGTGACAAGGATGCCGCTTTCACCCTTACAAATTAACATCTACAGTAGGACTTATATCGAGGAGCTTACAGGAATGTGGTATATGCAAACTAGCAAACATCGCAGTATTATAACATTTCAATTTTTAGGTCGTTAGGACCATCTGGTCATTTCAAAGATGTCGTAATAACGACTTCTAAAACTCATTTTTATTTATTTCTCTGCATGCTGTTTGTTGATTGCGTTCTTTTTGTCGCTTCGCGCTCATGGCTGCATTCATTTTTTTCCTGCGCGATCTTTCTACGGCGCCTTTACGTCCGATAAGATCTGGAATAGCCAACAAGGCAAATGTATACGCCTACGAGCAGTCAGTTACTAAACTCAATGCGTTTGTCGATCGGCAACCCGGAAACTTTCTCCTGCGTGAAGCTGGACAAACATGCCCAAACATACCATGTGTACACCACAAATCAGAGGGACCACACCGTTTTAAGATAGATTGCATTTATTGGCAAATTACCTCTGCATTTACAGCGTTGCTAAAAAGCCATACAGACAACAGTCAAATGAATGCCTGGCTGTTGTCTGTATGGGATGGCAGCCACTTGAGTTGTACGTGAACAGAGGATCTAGTGAATCTGCTCTAGGCCTAAGTATACATAATGTGTGGCACAGTGGCCTATCGGTTAGAGCGGCGATCAGCCCGTAACGTTCAGTGTGTGCTGTGCACGTGGGTTCGAGCCTCGTCCGGGGCGTCAGTCACTGTGTAGGGACCTTGAGCAAGTCCGTTGCGCACCATTGCTCTGCAGTACAGCTGCAATTGCACCGTCGAGGCGTGTGTATGCACTTCTGAGCAAAAGATGTTGGAAGAAGGGCGGTATCAAATTTCGGTAATAATAATGATGATTGATGGTTTTTACCAAAGATAGATGGATGGATGGATGGATGTGTGGATGGATGGATGGAATGATCCATAAATGGTTTGATGGATTGATGGATAGATGGATTCATGCATGCGAACAAGCAAACATGCATAGATGCAACTATGGATGCATGGATCGATCGATCTCCCAACATATGGATGCGTGCTGAATGGGGATGATGAACGGAAAAGATGCATCAGACGCTGGTGGTATTGACCTGGATGTCAGGGCATCTCGTTAGTGGGACTAGACGTCTCCCACCGGAGGTGCCTCCCTCTCTCCTCTCTCTCGCTCCCACTCCATGGGGAGTGAGTGAATGGGGCGGGGAGTGAGTGGGTGGAGTGGGAAAGGCCCGAAGGTGCAAAAGATTAACAAGCGACATCGAAGAGGAGCATCAAGAGCAGTCTGCAAAACGACCGACGGGAGATGAAGTGATACGGACAGACACAAGGACATACACAGAGACAGATAGACAGACAGACTGAGACAGGGACTCGTCTTGTGAGCTACAATTGTGGCGTCATAGAAGGCTCTAGCTCTGCTCAAATTAGACCACATGTGTCTAGTCAACTGCCATAACAATTGTGGTTCAATTAGCGTATACTAGACAGTGTTGTCTGTGGCTCGGCCTTCTGGTTACACCGCTGCATTCTTTCGCCCAAGATAACTTTCAAGATTGACGGAAGAAATGAAGATACCCTAACGGGTCGAATGAACCGTTTGGCATAAGACGGAGCAACATAAATGAGCGCCTGAGTCTGCTTCACACCTTGACACTGTCATTAGTCGGAGACATATTCAGAAGTCATGCTTTCAAATCACTCGCGACTTCCGCCATTTGCGCTAGTTAAGATAGAAAACGGAAGTAGCCTAATTGCCGTCGTTAGATGGCAGCGCATCACGATGCTCCTACTAAGGCTGCTACTGCGGAGATTGATGTCGAATTCTGACTGACTGATATAAATTTATTTAACGACGCATCCATAGCTAGGATGATATGCGTCGAATTCTACGATGGTAGCCTACATGTATACAAGCAGTGTGTGAGATGGAGGTGCACTAATAGTTAGCTTATATAAGCAGTGTCTCATGGTGCTTCAATCTACTCTATTCTAACTAAATCCAACCCAACCTGATTAATTTTATCAATTACAATTTAACAAAGACCCTGTTGTGTAGAATCGATCACAACTTAACTCGTCCAAAATCAAAACGTTTTGATCTGATCTTAAAATATATAGGCCTATAGGCCCTAAAAAGTTTAAATATAAATTTAATCTCTTTTACATATTGTGCTAACCTCTGATAAAATGTCTTATGTCCAAACAGACCTTACAACGTGGGATAATCTCTGCGCTGACAGTCTATTACTTGATCTAATCGATTAAAATCTAATCAATCAAAATCTAATCCATCCTTTAATCTGGTCTTATCCAAATTAATGTTATTACTTCTCCGGTTCATAACACAAAGGGCGGCCGATGACTCGATTCAAAATGAGACCTTGCACAAACTTCTGCGCAACATTATAAAGTAGCCTATTAAGGAAAATAATTAGTTCGAGGGACAGTCGACCAGAAGTTGTTCAATTCAATATTCATTCACTCATTAAGTACATTTCAATATTCATTCGCCTTGAAATCACAGCAGACCGTTCATTTGCAGACCGTCTTAATAAGTCTGCTTTCCTAACAGACCCGTCACATGGCAGCCAAACAATAGAGACGACTCCGTACAAAGCCCTCGGCTGTGATCTGTCATCGTTCTGTCCGTCCGTCAAAATCGTCACCCAACGGGGTTCAGTGGCCCTCTCTGGGGGAAGCTCGACGCCCCGTTTTATTACCTTCATTGAGGGGCAGCTCCCATTGAAAAGACTGAGGTTTGTTCACTGCAAAGGCGAGGTGGCCGTCTTCACGAGGTCAGCGTTTTCTGTCTCCTACGAACCGTGACGGGCCTATTCACTCGACCGCCTTCGAATACAGGGAGTCCACCCGACAGGCGGTCATTGTCCATCATGCGTCTGCTATTTGCGGCCATTCAGACCGAACAATAAAGTCGTTCCTCTAATGAGGATGCTTGCCGGAGTCGTTGAGAAAACGCTTACGACTTCACCGGCTCAGCCTCGTGCGCTGGTTGGCGGTCCGCCTTCCCGCAAAGCACCATCGTCCGCGCCAACAGACGTCACGGTGCGCTGACGGTGCCTCTTGCACAGCGCCCATAAACCGAGAATTTTCACTGGACCATGGTTTGACGTCAGGCGTCATTTTTATCTGAACGCCTGAAATTAGAGCTTGAAGCCAAACGTTCTTTCTTTCTTTCTCTCCCCTCTCTCGCCTCTGTCTTCCTTTTTTCATTGTCATCTGACACCCTCAAATTTAAACGGTTCCCCAGCGTTGTATACACTCTGATTGGTTTGATTATCGTGACGAACACTGAATTCTCTTCCATGAAATAACAAATTTGCGTGTAAAAAATCTTAGTTCCAGTGCGAGAGCCGACCTATCAATTTCTATGAGTATTTAACTACAAGCGAACCAGACTTCCTGCCGGTTCATCATTCAATCTTCCCTACCTTCTCACAATAGCTCATTCATAGTATATTCCTCTTTCTACTTCACTTTTTCCTCGCAATCTTCTTTCTTCTTCTTCTTAGCATTCTATTTCTTTATTCAAAAGAAGAGCGCAACAATGCAACTCATCCGAAACTCTTCTCTTCTGCGTTCAACTGAAAGCGAACAGATCAGATTAAGGACCCCTCCATATATTACGTACGCAAAAATCGGATTTTCGCACTCCTCCCCTGTTGGCCCGCGTACATTTCGTGGACCCCTCCCCCCGTGAGTACGTACACTGGAGCTCTACCACCCCCACCCCCATTGCAAAGGCTAAATAGCTAAAAATATCTATAAGACATTGATTTTACCACAGGCTATTTATTTTTGATAAACAACATATTTAACAGCTTAAATTTGTTAACAGTTATGTAGAATTAAAACACTAAAAACACTTGCATTTAAAACCGTTTTCATGGTACATAAAATTGATTAAGCAGGAATATAGTCTGTGATTAGGTTTACAGTTCTGATTTTCATATTCTGTATTGTGGACGTCACACTTAGACAATTATATTTGCGCACGCACATATTTTCGGGACCACCTCCCCCATCATACGCACCCGTACGCAAAATGACCGAAACTTTAAACCCCCTCCCCCCGCTGCGTACGTAATATGTGGACGGCCCCTAAATGTAAGCGCTTCAGCAACAATGCTGATGGTGTTGATGATAACATCACCACAACAGTGGTCTGGGAGGTTAAAAAACTCATTCCATTTCACAAGACCTTTTATTAAAAGACGTGTTATTATTACATGCCCCAACATAAATAGAAGGTGCTTCATTGCACCTATTATTTCGATTAACCTTCAGTTAGTTAGGTCTCCCCGCATTGGAGGGCCTATATCTTTTTATATGCGCAATCCACGTTGTCGAAATTGCAAACGGGCTCAGCTTTTCTACCCAACGTGTAGGCCTATAGAATAGATCACGGCCTGCCATCGTTCGCTACATTGCATCACACCAGCACCTGACACATAGTCCCGAACTAAAATGGAACGTCGTCTATGTATCGCATACAACAGGTGCATACCAAACGTTCATCGCGAGCGTTCACTTTCAATCAGCGCCGCATAAAGGTAGCATCCTGAACGTCAGAGTTCGACGCCATTAGCGCCCATACCACTAACAGCGCAAAGCAATTTCCCGGTCGGATGCAGAGCAGACTCATTCCTCGCGGGCAACGGTAGGGCACGTCAAAAGACGACCGTCCGAAGATGTTCCGATGCTCCGCCCGCGTATACGGACTCCATTTCCTCCTTTATATGCGCAACGGAACCATTACTGGAGGCCGAGCCATTAGAGAACACCGCTAAAATGCACACGACGCCCTAAACGCAGCTTTGAAGACGACAAATCGCCATTTCAAAGACGTCGTATAATGTCGAGAATCGCCGAGCGCCGGTCGCTTCTATATACGACCTACTTGCGAACGTCTATGGTAGAAGAGATTATACCTGTCTGACGGTATAAGTTCGCTTATTCGAATGGATGATAGCGTTGTTCAGCCGTAGTCTCATCAATCGAATCGCCTGATTAAGGATGCCGTTATTTAGTCGAGATTATTGCTAGAGTGATCCCAAGAAAAGACTACTTCCGCCAACGGTAAAAGGCAATATGTTACTTAATTATGATGGAGGTGAGGAGTGTGAAACATTGGTGACAGGACAAAGGGTGTTTTACTAAAAAAATTATGACAAAAGGTAATGCGACAAAATGTCGATACAATACCAAGTGACAAAAGAGCAAGCAACAATAGGGCGTGTGGCATTAGGAGTGCATGTGAAAAGTGCACTATGACAAATCGCGTGAGACAAACAGACATGCGCATTCCTCAGTAAAGCTTATTGATATCATCTCAGTAAAGCTTATTGAGATAATCTCAGTAAAGCTTATTGAGATGAATTGTAATCGTCATCGAACATTTATATAGCGACACTCTTGAATCAGAGACGTTCCCGAACCAAGTCAGTGCAATCATTTACAAGTGAAAGTGAGGCGTTTTCAGAACAAACGAAGTGAAAGGCTCAATTTCTGTGGAAGTAGGTTCCAATTAGAGGAAAGTAGGCCTAAGCCTAATAGAGGCAAAACTTTACAGTTTAATAGCCCCGCTCATACAGGGACCAACCAGAAGGCATCAAGCGACGTTGCGGAGAATGGAGCCACCAGGGTGTGAAGACCTATATTTGTAAGTAGGGTCTACGGATCTTCGAAGGTCTTAAGTTTGAAGGCTCGCCATCCGACCAAAATTTGCGCAGAAGAGCTACGATATTGATCTGCATACGCTGGAGCACAGGGCCCAATGAAGACTGTCTCGTCTCGAATGAAGACCTCGGGAGACGTTTAATTGACGTAGATGACAGGCCTAAAGGTCCGTTGTAGCGGCATGGCTGCATTACGGCGCTTTAGAAATAGCCCGTTTAATAATAATAATAATTAATAAAGATATGTTGGAGATAGAGATAAACGATGAACTTGGTCTGTAAATGAGACTTGTGCAATTATTGGATACAATGCAATGCCCAGATCGCGAACTGAAGAAAAGAATCGAAATGGGCTTTCCTTAATTACTAAACTAGGAACAAGATGTTCCAGGTTTGAACAATTCGTTGCTATTTCTAATGTTACCATACTACTTTATCATTCTGAATTGTAAAAAATCCGTAAACAATGTCTTCTTATTTTACCACAATAATTGTCTTTTTACCAAATAATGTAAAAGGTGAGTGGGATCGCCGCCCTGATATCTTATTAATTCCAACTGACAAGCAGATCTAGACTACGCAGTATGTTTATACGTCATAGTCAAGGCCCTAATACAGATTCATTGAGTCATAGGACTAGTACAAATCATTACAGGAACTGAATTTCGCTAGCCTATCGCCGCAATGCAATAACCCCGTCCTAGTTCTAGTTTAAGCACCACCTTGCGAATGAATAAGAAGGGAATCGATCACAGTCGCATGTTTATGTTCTGCTCTTCACGCCAGTGTTACCATTGCCCTACCATCTACCCACCCAATCCAATGTATTGATTTCTACAGCACAGTATTCATGTGACGGTAAACATCAATCTATGACTGTGTCAAGTCTCAGACAAAGTCAAAACATAAGGAAAGCAAGGTAAAAATGAGACACAAATCAATGATAACGACTATTACTTTGAAAAAAATCTCCTGTTAATCTCAGTATGCTGAGGGATCTAAATGATAACAACCTTTTAACTTAGTACTATCATTTAACAGCTTTTATTAATTCAAATTACACATGTTCCAAAATAATGCTGACACTCACATTCTCAACTGCAAAAAGGCTTTGTGAAAACAGTTTTTCTGAGAATAGTTTTATTTATCATAATTTCACACTTTCCAAAATAAACCACCCATACATACACAAAACACACTTGATTCACAACAACCATCTTCAGTGTCTATGTACCTAACCATATATCAACAAATCCCAATGATATCAAACTCTACAAAATTATACCATAACAAACCTTGCTCACACTTCAATATATACAAACTTATGCAGGCCTCAACTCTGTTATGTAGTAGGCATGGTAAACTACATCAGTATGTTGCTCTAATCCACTTCCAAACCATAACAATATCAAATGAACTTCTCATCAGACACTCGAAAATCAAAATCACAAAAAATGCAAGGAGAGAGTAATTCCAAGAGAAACCTTTTGTAAATAGGCAGAAAGGCTACCAGATGAATAGAAAGAAGAAACACTAATACAATTTTCTAGGTAGAACATGGCAGATCGCAACAAAAACTGCACTAATATAGACAATGGTGTAACTAGCAATGATGTTACAAGTGCATCAAGCGGGTGTCCAGCTGGTCGATTGTCATATTGTATTTGCATCAGAGGCTAAATATCACTTAATTCCATCTAATCAATGACGGAAACTACCCCTACATCATAGGACTGTGACCCAAATTTTCAATGAAAGTTAGATAAGTGACTTAAATTTTCTTGGTTTCCTAAGGATTTAAAGAAAAGGAAGTTTCATGAAAATCAACAATTATTGAGATAAGTTCTCTTGCCAAACAGTGCATGCTCACCAAGATTAAACAAAAAACTCTAAAATAAACATAAAATAGTTAAGACACTAAATAATCATAACTTCAACAGTAATGAACTTCATTGATGCTTCTGATGTCAGTCGATTCCAGAAAAATTTACTCATTGCAATCTAACTATCACAACAATTCTCAGCTACCACAAGACATCTTGTAATAATAATCATAACACAGAGCCACAATTAAGGTAACGATAGCCCATTATAACCAGTGTTAAAACTAAATTAGTTTCGACTAAAGAAAAGTCCATTGGCTGTGGTCAGTTATCTGTGGACGTTAAGAAAGCCCGTACACACGAACTTCTCAGCAAACAGACAAATTGAGTACATTTAATACATACTGTGCAGAACAAGAAAGTAGATTCAAAGCTGTCATGCTTTTATATGCTGACTAAGATCATGTAAAACCAATCGCTAGTCATATGATAAATGTTAATGTGGGTGTACACAATTTGTATGACTAAAAAAAGCGAGCAGGATAGTCATTTCAATTAAAATGAAATTAGCATAAATGTAGGAGAACAATGCATTCGTTCATATATGGCATGATGAAAATAAGATGAAGCTTTATATATATACATATATATATATATATATATAAAATATTTTATATATATATCTGTAATGCAATTCGACTGTGCATGTATCTGAGTTGTATGGTCTCAAGACAGTGTCTCGGTCTCGAGACAGTGTCTCGGTCTCGAGACAGTGTCTCGGTCTCGAGACAGTGTCTCGGTCTCGAGACAGTGTCTCGGTCTCGAGACGTCTCAAGGTAATGTTTTTAGTGTCTCGGTCTCGGAAGCCTGCTGTCTCGGTCTCGAGGTAGAGTCTCGAATTTTTAGAAACTGTCTTGAAGTGAAAGTCTTGTTCTGTCTCGAACAAGCAGTCTCGATAAGTTTCGCGTTAACCGTCTTAAAATCTTGTGCTAGAAACTGAAACCTGAATCTTCGAGAAACAGAAACTCTGGTTAACGCGCGAGTCACATGATACTGAAATCAATTCAATTTTCTTAAAGTGGAAAAATGTCTGAGAGAAAACCAGAAGTTGTGAAGGTTCCTTTTACGCAATTTGAAGTTATTGACAAACAACGGCTATGTAGCATGCAGTTTGTCATAGAAGTAAAACCACCATAACTGAAACGATCGAAACAACATCGAGCTTCTAAGGGTGTGCAACTTTTTAATTTCTTTTGGTATTTGGTAATGAATTTGCTTCTATAAAATCGTCTAAATGATTTCAGACATGTCTAAAAAGGTTTTCTTTATACCATTCAGAAGATAGGCCGACGAAGTGATATCGAAAAAGGTAAAACGCGGTAATATAAAAACTGTTCTCGGGAATTGGTACTATATACATTATGAGTTTCAAATTGAAATTACAAATGAACCCAATCCTGAAAATTAATACATTAGTATTTTACAGCATTTTATATAGGATCACTTGTCTTTTACTGTCTCGTACTGTCTTGAACCTAGTGTCTCGGTCTTGGTACCTCACTGTCTTGGTACCTCACTGTCTCGGTACCTCACTGTCTTGGTACCTCACTGTCTTGGTACCTCACTGTCTCGGTCTAGTCTTGAAGTTCCAAGTCTTGCATACAACACTGTCATGTATACAGAAAACATCAGCAGAATCTTAGCATTTAACTCCTTGTGTTAGCTAAAATTCTCTAAAAAACAATATGATAGAAAATCAGTCTATCAAGCACAAACAGGATTTTTTGCGATGCTACCACAAAAACATGTTAGATGTGTTATGGAATCAGTTAAACAAGCCGATTTGTTCATGCAACTTAAAACAACTGCCAAAACGAACTTTTAAACTGGTAGTAGAAGAAAGTTTTTAAAGGATTGCAAATAAATGGTATACAGAAACTGAAATTATGAATCAACATCATTGTTGCAATAAAAGTACATCACAAGCAAGAAAAATTATCAAAAAAATTGTTTTTTTCTCAATCCGAGTTTATTATACGAAAACGGATGCTGTTTCCACAACTAGAGCATTGTTGTAAATACCCATACCTTATACGCACCTTCAGCTGAACATGTATCACATTAATGGCTTCTTGCACTGTCTTTCATCCCGGTAAAGCCCTAGTACACATTACACGAGTCTAAATGACAAACTGACTTGTAGGTATTTAATTTAATGCTTACTTCAAGTAGATTACACAGGCAAAACATTGCATTGTGACGATGGTATCCGATCGACACCACTATTTGGAACATCCCAACGTTTCGTTAGAGACACAAGTAGACGGCTGCTTAGCTCTGTTGTGGTTTTAGTGTCGTCAACATTATTTACGGAAAAGAATGTAAATAGGTACTTTATTATTTACAAATGATCTTAAGCGGCAGAGCATACTAAATTTTCACATTTGGTAAAAAGATGGAGGGAAAGAGAGAGAACGGAAGTGAGCTTAAAGGAGCTAGGAGGCAGAATATTGGTCACCACCACTCTGTAGCATAAAATAAGTTACATCCTTGGCCAATCATGCAAATATACTTAAATTGGCAACAAAATAAATGACCGCTTTACCACAGCGAGTGCACATGAAAAACCCACCTCTCTACTCTAAACCAGCTGTAATTAGAGTTCTATATATAGTTTTGTAAAGCAGCTGTACTATTTATGGTTTAAATAATTTGTTGTTTATCTCCTGTGTAGAAGAATTATTTTAAATGCCAATAAATTTCTTTGAATGGTTTATCCAATGGTTTGGTAAATCAGAAACACAACTTTGCTGATGTTTTTGTAAACATTCACATACAGCCATTGAAATTCAAGTAACCACATCCTTTTCTGTAAATTGCTTCTCTGAAGTCAAACGCATTTTATTTTGTGAGTCATGTCAAAAAATAAAGAGTGAATATTTTAAAAGATCTTGAAGTAAACAAGTGGAAGTCTCAGATTTGAATACATCGATAGTGATGAACGTCATGAAGCTTGATCCAGGTCACCATTTTTAGAGAAACAAAATCTCATTTCTGGTTGTACTTAAATGTTTTCATGCATCAGACAAGTTCAAAACAAAAATTGTATCATTTAGCCAATGTTGCAAGGTATGAGATATGTGTTTCAATGAATCTTGAGAAAAGTGCGCTTGACGATGCACAAATTTGGGATTTCGTCGCATGAGAATTATCTTGGCATATCTCCAAAATCGAAAATTCAGAGAATAACGAGTCTGAAGATTTTGGCGGGAAAGCGTCGCGTGAGAATTATCTTGCCGTATATCCAAAATAGACATGGCTATACCGTGCAAACTCCATACATCTCTGGTGGTACGGTAAATGCTTTTGGAGATAAGACAGTTAGTTTTGATGAATATCTTTCAAACGACATGTCGTATCTCTTAGTTATTTAAACTGAAGAAAAAAAACATATTGCCAGCTACATATCAACTCTAAACGCATTTTCGAAAAAAAGTGGAGATACGACAAGATAATTCTCAAACGACAATTTGATGTCGGTGAAGATCAAACCTTCGGTAGGCCAGCATTAATTAGAAACAATATACTCATTTTAAACTAAATTCTTGAATTCTTTGGCTCATATTATAGTTTATTCAGTTCAAAAATTTTGTTATGCATTGCTGATTTAACAATTTACTCTCTGAAAAGAGTATTGTCGAGTAATAAAATATGAACACAATGATACATAGCTCGTTGATATTACTGTAAATTTTCAGTGTTTTCTATCCTATCAACAAATGACGGTCAATTTCATCAGAACACAGCATAGCTGTGAAATGACACGTTAAGCACAAGACAAGAGACGTAAGTTAAATATTCATAGAGAACTTTCATAATATATGTTGTGTACATAAAAATTGCTATTAATATTCACTATAAAATCTCGCATATTAATTCTGGCCATTAAATGAAGATATACATTACTTATTGGAAAAAGAAATTAAAAATACAAAACCTTACCACAACAGTTACATCCAAATAATCTTACTTACACCATATACAGACACAGTATTACTGCAAGCACTTCATGCATCAGTGTTGAATAGAGCTGTAACGATATCACTTTTTGCCGATTATGCCAATAACGATCATTGCCGATTATTCATTTGCCAATACCCGATTATTTAGCCGATTATTTCATTGTATTTCCCCAAGATGTCCGGTTCCCAAAGTCTGCTACTGCCTATTGTTGTGATACAAGCAAACACTTGCTCCGTAGGAGACGTATGCATGTAGCTGGGGACTAATCCTAGGCAGATTAGACACATCGCCCGCCATCGAACTGTGCCCAGGGTAATTAAAAGCCAAGGAACGGCTGTCCTATTCACAGCCACCCATCTAGTCTCAGCCTCTCAGGCGACTGACATGAGTCGGGGAGATCTGATTGGCAACTAGCATGTATTAATTAGGCATGCCTCCACGATGTACATTCATCGGTTTCTGTGTTGGATTGGCCAGCCGTTCCTTGGCCCATAAGCAGGCACTATGACTCACTCTGCACAAGACCTATGTTGACACGTTCTCACGGTCTATACTAGCACACTGGGTGGTCTCACCAATAGTCTGAAGAAGCCATTGGCTCGACGACACGATATGGGAATGGAACAAAATGCCGTCCTTCACAGACCCAGTGATGTTGCTGTCGTCATTTTGCTTTATTAAAACTGAAAATAATATTAAATAAAAAAAATAATTTTTAATATCGGCGCCGATTATCTTGCCGATATCCGATATTGCCGATTTGTCTATAATCGACCCGCTTAATCGTTACAGCTCTAGTGTTGAGGAACTCAGCAAGTGTATATTAAAGGTCCCATTCTGGGTAGTAATGTTGTCAGAAATCAAACATTTTACAGCATGCACAATAATGAATAACAATGGAAGAAAAATTCAGCAATAAATTATTTCTTTAGAACTATGAAAAAAAACTAGTTCGTTTTTACTACTTTTCTTACTGCTATCACTAGCTTTTATGATAAGCTGTCAATTCTTTCGTTTCGTATTTTTGAGAATTTTTATATGGATTAACATCTTTGGACGTGATGTTCATAGTGTCTTCAACTGGCCATGTCAACTCTCTGTGCGGTTTCTAAAAATAAATCTACAGGTCGTACATATTTACTGGTAAAAAAACAATAGTAGATTTAGATAAACCAAAAAAATTCTAATTAACTAGATGTAGAAGAAACTAGGGATGAACCAATACTCTGTTTGGAACTCAGCTCGGTTCAAATTTCTTGGCACTCGGCATTACCCCGACTCGGCGAAACAATGGGTGCGAGTATTAATCCTTCCGATTTTCTGTTTTTAAAACAAAAATTGGATTTTTTTATTTACAAAACGATAATAGATCTAACTAAAAACCCAAATACTACTACTGTTAGTGCTCACAGGTCACTACTTCCTAGTGTCAACCAAAACAAAACTAAATTATTCACATCAAGAGAATGAGACTTTTGTAAATATTCGAAACTCGGACCCTGCAAATTCAACTTATAAAACTCAGTATTTGGACTCGGCAAAAAAATTCAAACTCGGTTCATCCCTAGAAGAAACCGACCTGTATGTGAGAACATCAATAAAAATGAACATAATAACTAGTACTTAAATTCACACTTTAAAAAATTCAGCTGAACTTAATTGTGAAATCATATAAAATTTGCATAAAACTAGTTGTGAAACATCATGAAAAATAACCAGTTGACAGAAAAGTGAGAGAATCTTAGCACATAATAGCATCTCTGACAAACTAAATAACCCAGACAAACAGGAATTCACAAAATGTGACAGTAGGCAAAAATAAATAAACCATTTTTGAACTTGTAGGTAGCCACGGATAAACCAAAGAATCAAGACTATCATAATGCCTTGTAGCTTTAACTTGAACAAACCACAAATTACACAACCAATCTACAAACCACATAAAATCCACAAACCAATGCTATTTTCCCTACAACAATCACAACAGGAAGCAGTTTCTGCTAAAAGTACTTAGCAATATCTTTTCCAAAAGGTGCGTAATTGCCAGCAGCTCTATGTATCTGTAGCCGATTGACTATGCCTCTTCATTGTTTACATGGTATGCAGTACAGAATTCATAAGAACTGTGAATTGCATTCAACACATTCATTCACGAACTGACCACACAATGGGATCACACAATGGCTTCATCGAAGCATCAGCTCTGAATTCAGGAATGCAGGCAGACCACTCCTAAATGACTGCCTCATATGAGGAGCAAACTAAGAAGATCTTTCAAGTACCTGATTCCACAAACAAGGCCAAACTTGCAAGCGAACACTTGTTGGAATGTTTACTGCGTTACGCCGAGTCCTGCATACAGTCTCCAAACGAAAGGCGGTTGTTGGCCACTTCTGACATGCCATGGAAGTGGATGAAGGCAGCAGCCACAACAAAGACATGGAATATCTGGTGGCTCTGAAACTGATCACACCCAAAACAAAATAATGTACATGTAACTCGCTTAAACACCTTCAGCTCAAAACGAAAAATTCCAGTAGTCCTGAACGAAATAAGATAATTATAATCTCTGTACAAAGTTCTCAACGATTCAAGTCCCAAATGCAGAGAAAAAAGATGCATAAACAACAAATACAACAAAACAACAAATACAACAAAACAACAAATACAACAGGTCCAACTGACAGAATCCAAAACAAAATGAGCAATTACCTTACTTTACCTTATTACATGTAAACTTCCAGCATTAATTTTAATTCATGTCACATTATCAACCTACCAACCGTAAAATCATAGCGTCTGAATCAGCATGTAGATCTTTTGAAGAGCAAGTAAAAGGGCAACACTTTTTTCACAACTATTAGATGCCTTTATTAAATGACAAATCACCTAGTTTTGTCTTACCTTACTCCCACCACACTTCAGCATATACCTAGTAGTTCAGGATCCATAGATCCAATACCATTATTTGATATCAAAGCGCTTTACAAACATTTTCTGCTTAAAGTACTTTGCAAGACTAACTTGGATTATAGATGCAATGTTTTACCCAGATGTCAAATTTTCCGGGCCAAATGCATTCCGGAATTCGTGCAGCATAGATTGCAGCCCCAGCGATGTAGAGAAATGCCATAAGAAAGAGCCATCCAAGGGCTGCAAAATTCCATGCGTGGTAGAAACCTTCGGTGAGGATGTAGTGCACGGCTGGAATGACACCACTCAGTCCAAGGGCAACAAAAACACCTGGAAAACAAATGACATGATTAACATCAAAACGAAGTCAAACCAAGACAAGACAACATAATGTGACTGGTAAGTTAGATAAAGTTCTGTAGAACAAAGAAGAAACATCAAGATAGAAGAAGGTCAAATAAGGTAAAACAAATCAAAGAAAATGCAAGACAAGTAGAATTTATATGACTGTAGCAGGAATTGAAGCTCAATGGCAAAAAACACAGAAAATGAGATGATTAACATCAAAAGCTTCAATAGACTGCAACGAACAAAGAAAATATATAGGATAAGGTCATAGTAAAGACCATTAATATTGCCAAAGCAACAGCGAAAACCTATAATTTTAAAAGGACATGAAATGACCTCTGAAGCGGAAGTCAACCCATAATCAAGCCACAGGGTAATCCACTGACAACCACTAAACTCAACAATGAAACTTACCCGCTCGAACCGGCCGATATTTCGGTTCACCAAATTTGTCCCACATTGACACGATGATTGATCCAATGCCAAGGACAACGATTAAAGTCAGATATACGATCTGGGGAGACTGACGACAGTAGAAGCTGTAGTAGAGCCATGGCACAAACGAACCAACAATCAGAAGTGCTATGCCACAGTAGTCGAGTCTGAAACAACGAGCGTGCAATTAGTCAGCCAGCAAAGTCAAATGACCAGAAGCTATAAATCTTCAACTTGATTGGCTTAATTTTCATCTCATAGGGTGGCTGGATTCTGGAACTAGAAACTCAACTGAAGAACTTGAAATCACCAGCAATCGACGAATAAACTCTTAACATGTATCGGCAACATCTTATTTATTCTGAGAGGCACTTTATAAATCCGTAAATAGAATAGATTAGAATAAAATTTATTATGAAATAAATTTGATATCGCCCGTCTTACAACATTTATTGCTCAGAAGCGCACACACCACACGACGGCACAATTGCAGTTGTGCTGCAGAGCAATTGTGTGCGAAGGACTTGCTCAAGGTCCCTACACAGTGACGCCTTGGACAAGGGTCGAACCCGCTCACTCAACGCACACTGAGCATTACGACCCAACCGCTCTAACCAATCAGCCACCGAAAGACGCCCAAACTATAATGATTTTTCCAATAAGGCTGCTATTTACCAGTACTGAACAAGACAGTTATTAACCAGGAATAAGACTGTTACATAACAGAGGCTAGGTACTATGTACTAATACATGATAAGGCTGTTATTAATCAGTACCAAGTCTGCTTAGAAGTGAGATCTATTTTCCTCAACTTTTAATACATTAGCAGTATAATAAAAAGTGCAATTAGCAGCTTCAGAATAAGTAAGTCAGTACGTACTTTCCGAAAATACGTCCGACTCTCTCGGAATGGCAGTAGACCGTGTGAAAGATCCATGAGAACCCCAAACACAAGATGGCGCCAGCAAAGAAAGCAGAAAATACGGCCTTTTCTTGCCAATTAACCTCAACGGATGGTCGTGTCAGAAAGTATGTCGCCACCATCACGAACGCCAGAAAGCCTTAAATAAATAAAAAAGAAAACTAAAGGAAGACACACACACACTTTTTCTCTTAAAAATTCAACAAATCAAGCATATCACATTGCTATCTGGATTATGACTACTCTCTGGGAAGTAACTGCTAGAAAGCAAATAATAGAATAGTCAGAATGCTCTCTCAAGGCTAATTGGTAACAAAACTAAGACAAGCACTGTAAGCTACACCCATATGTACAGCAAATTTCCATTTCACATAAAATTCTAGAGCTGTGTAACAATTAAGCCCTTTTCCATTTGGGAGGATCCCAAAAGGTTCAATGTAAATATTTTTTTATATTACATTACACAATACACATACATTACAATGTCTCTGAAACGTAACTGGCTTAATTTAATTAACTCTTTTTTAGATACGTTATTTTTGATGAATTCGCCAAGATCACATGACAGCAAACAATTAAAATATTAAGCAATATAGACATGTCATATCATTTTTTTGTCTTCTATTTATCAACTGTACTCAGTCATGAAAAAAATGGAGCAAATCATTGCATACTTAAAAGTCCATAAATATATTCAAAACATTGTAAGAAATAAAAATCATTATTAAAAATTACATATCCATACAAAATTTCATGAACATGTATTTATGAATTAACACCTGCAAGTAAATGGGTCTCCACAATGTTTAACAAAAGAAACTTTTGTGCTAAGTGTTGGATGCAAAACAATACCAGAGCTAACACCGATATAACTGCATTTCTGAGGAACCTCCAACACCTAAAGTAGCAACTATAAGCACCATGCATTGTGAATGTAATTTGGTAAATGAGTGCTTATTGTAACTATTAAGGAACTATACACAAATGCATGTTTAAGTAATAAGAAAATTACTCAGAGATATTTCGTATTTGAGAACAAAAGACTAAAATGAAATGAAAAGAAACTGATCAACCCTCTCTGGCAAAATAGTGGCAGAGAATGTACAAACTCGTATTGAATGTTGAGAAGAGTTACAAGTTAGGCAATACAAGAATAAGTGCTGCCTATTTATGTCCATTGCACAAAAGGCCTTTGAAATTAAAGTACAAGACTAGTACAGTGTGGAATAGTTAACACAAAGTCGACTAAGGATGTGCCTTATAATACAAGCGTGTTAGGAGCAATCTTGGTATTTGGGCTTACTCTGTTGTCTGTCCAAGATTCTGGAAGTAGCTTATTTTTTATCTCGACTTAAAACACTTTTATTTACCCCTGCTTATCCTCCTTAGACTGTCTTTCAGTCTCTTAGGACTGACCTTGCATATGACCAGATTTTGGATTTGTTTCGGTGCCCTGTGCATTATTATGGCAGCGCCATGGAAGTATATGTTAGTTATCAAGATATATATATATATATATATATATATATATATGCATTAAGTTGGATAATTCGTAAAATTAAATATTAAGCATAACACTGCAATTAATCAATATAATTGATGTGTTAAGTTAAAATTTTGGGGGGACATAACACCATTACTCAGTGAGCAGAATGGCGCATGCACATAAACAACTCCACATTTTACTGTATCTTAGAATCTATGTTGGAAACGTTACCAATCAAATGTGTCCAGATGTTTCCAGTTTCTGTATGGATTCGGAATATGGATTTGAAGCAGGCCCAGAAAGAGTTAAGAGGGGGCCGATGTCCTTTGACCAGAAAGTCGTTATCCTTCAGCCACCCAGGCAAATGATTGTGGTGGATAACGGCACGACCTGCAACCCAAGCCTGGCGGATTAGATCCTCTGCTTTGTCGAAAGCACGGCCTGGGACCGCCGCCCATGCACGTCGGACAATCTCCTCCGCATTTTCCAGCGTCAGGCCTGGCACGGATTGCCAAAGGTTGCGTGCAATGTCCTCGACCCTCTCAATCCTGAAGCCAGGAACGGAATCCCACGCGAGTTGGGCCATTTCCTCGGCCTTATCAAGCGCCAAGCCCGGTCCGGACACCCATGCCTGGCGTGCTATCTCTTCAGCCTTCTCAAGAGGCAAGCCAGGAATTGTGTTCCACAAGTGACGTGCAATGTCTTCGGCCTTGTCAAGGGCACGGCCGGGGATTGAAAAGATCTCGGCTGCTGCCGTGCCATCAAAGCCGCACAGATGTTGAAGAGATTCTGTGAGACGTGGACTTTGCGTCTAAAATGTAAACATAATTCACCGGATTTTGTTTTGGTGTACGTACTTCTGAAATAAAGAAGCGCAAGTTCAAATTGACAGTCACAAGTAAGGTCCAAAACGAAGAACCTGAACAAGACATTTAAAAACACTTAAAATTCAAAACTATCATTTTCAGTGCCAGAATACTATTGGCACATGTTCAAAATGAAACATTCATTATTTGCATACACCAGGTGTTCTCAGCAGCAGCAGCCCATGGAAAAAATGATATCATGGCATAATTACAACAGTATTGTCTACTCAAAAGATCCACATGCAATTCCATTAATTGAGAAACTCATCACAGTACCAAGACAGTATCAAGTCAAAAAGTCATTTGGTCATCGAAAACTAAAGTTGGGGTTGTAAAATATCACAGAAAACTTGAAACCTTCAGCTGAAAAATTTGTAGGCCTTCAATCTAAGAGGCAATCCCTGAGGCAAGCAATAGTATTACCATTTCTGACATTACCATACATAAAATTTATAACCGAAATTGTTCAGACATAAAATTTACATACATTTGAAGTGGTTAAAACATCAACTATGCAGCATGTGAAAGCTGTTTTGCATCTCTGCTTAACATTATTTGAAGGATCCTCGACAGCACAAATGAGAGCATATTTTTTTAATCAGTTTGTGTGTCTGTCTCGTACCAGTCATTCATACAAATCCAAGCCTATCTGTAAGCCTCATCGGGAACATCAAGTGAGACATCATAATCATAGACAGCATTACACAGAGCATTATATAAGGATCATGAGAAAACCTGAACAGTGTTGCTTAGTGCAATCAGTTGATCCTAAGTGCACCACACAGTGGTGCTATATAAATAATCACAGAAGGTGACCCTCTAGATTACCCTCCTGATTACAGCAACAAACAACTCTACAACTTACAGCAATTTTACAGTTTTTTCTGTTGTCAGTGAATCTTACTTGAGCTACAGTTCAATTAAAAAATTTACAGAAGAAATACATTAGCATTTAATCAGTCTTGAGTGCATGAAGCAGACCCAACAACCAGTCTCATGATGTGCAAGCAAATCACAGCCTAGAGCCCTTCCATCCATCTCCCTTAAGTGGAAAGCACTTCACAACTTTATATTATAACCCAGTTCAGCTAATTTTAGTGGTCAGCCAACAGAATACAATTCAACTGTAATTTCATATTGCCCTTCTCACAACTAGGTCAGAAGTGCACACATGCCTAAGCAATGGCAAGTATGCTGTACAGAGCAAATGTGTGCAAAGACTTGCTCAACGTACCTACACAGCAACTCACCGGACGAGGACTGAACCCGCACTCTCCACGTTACAGGCCGACTGCTCTGACAATCAGCCACTGTGCCACAAGGAACCCCCACCTCTTGTCGTAATGTCACCCCACACATCCTTGTTCATCATAAAAGTCATGTGATACTGAGAAACATCTGTTTCTGGATTTCACTGAAACACACATGTTGCTGCATCTCTGTATGTTTGCGCAACTCTCTCTCTCTCTCTCTCTCTCTGTTTGTGTTTATGTCTGTCCAATTCTATGATCAGTTTATTTTTCCATATATCTGTTGTCTCTTGGCCTGTGTTGGTGTCCCTTTCTGATTCTGTCTTACTTCTTTCTCCTCCTCCTAACTGTTTTCAATTACATCTTTCCAAGTGGTAAACAAACACTGGTCAAGGACTTCTGGCTAGCGGCAGTCATGTTGGGTTGGGCCACGCTGTAAAAATCATCAAATCGAGGCGAAGGACCCTGGCTCAAGTAACCTGGGGTGTTGTTAATCAGACCTGGATCTCAGCCAAGACAACAATTATCAACCAAGAGATATAGGCATACTTCGTATATACAGTAAGCCGCAGCTGAAGGTTACAGCAGTGCAGCATAGGTTCTTTCTGTGGTAAATATCAGCCACACAGATTGAATGAGCAGTAATCACAAGTACAAAGAAATGGATCCATATTAAAACACTCTCAGCTGGAACAAAGAACTTGATATAATATGGTCAACATTGGTCCAGGAGAAAGATAGTAAGTGAATGCAGCTAAAGTTGTAAATTCATTATCAGGGAACCTATATCGGTTTGGTTGTGTCCTGGGTGTTTCTCTGGTAATGAATGACCCCCAGAGGCCTCCTGTTAGGTAGAATAGCTTGCTTAGACCAAATTTTGCACTCTGCAGCACTCCCTGTTGTATGAATGATTGCATGCCACTGTAACCAGTAGATATAGACCTACACACCAGCTGTATTGTCTGACATCAGTACAACGTTAGTACAACCAGCTTTGACCTGCAATTATCAATGTCACCCAATGACATCTAATACCCTCTCCAGGGTCTCCCTTGCCAGTTCATATGAAGTCAGAAGTCATTACAACAACATTCATACACAGTTACTTGAACCTGAACACAGGAAATTTTCAGGTTCTTTTGAAGCTGTTGCTGCTGCAGATGCACACACACACACACACACACACACACACACACACACACACACACACACACACACACACACACACACACACACACACACACACACACACACACACACACACACACACACACACACACACACACACACACACACACACACACACACACACACACACACACACACACACACACACACACACACACACACACACACACACACACACACACACACACACACACACACACACACACACACACACACACACACACACACACACACACACACACACACACACACACACACACACACACACACACACACACACACACACACACACACACACACACACACACACACACACACACACACACACACACACACACACACACACACACACACACACACACACACACACACACACACACACACACACACACACACACACACACACACACACACACACACACACACACACACACACACACACACACACACACACACACACACACACACACACACACACACACACACACACACACACACACACACACACACACACACACACACACACACACACACACACACACACACACACACACACACACACACACACACACACACACACACACACACACACACACACACACACACACACACACACACACACACACACACACACACACACACACACACACACACACACACACACACACACACACACACACACACACACACACACACACACACACACACACACACACACACACACACACACACACACACACACACACACACACACACACACACACACACACACACACACACACACACACACACACACACACACACACACACACACACACACACACACACACACACACACACACACACACACACACACACACACACACACACACACACACACACACACACACACACACACACACACACACACACACACACACACACACACACACACACACACACACACACACACACACACACACACACACACACACACACACACACACACACACACACACACACACACACACACACACACACACACACACACACACACACACACACACACACACACACACACACACACACACACACACACACACACACACACACACACACACACACACACACACACACACACACACACACACACACACACACACACACACACACACACACACACACACACACACACACACACACACACACACACACACACACACACACACACACACACACACACACACACACACACACACACACACACACACACACACACACACACACACACACACACACACACACACACACACACACACACACACACACACACACACACACACACACACACACACACACACACACACACACACACACACACACACACACACACACACACACACACACACACACACGATCTCCTATCCTTGTATATGCAAAGTATTTCAATAGTTTGCGAAAATGATGTCAAGTCACAGACAGAACTGGCAGAAGATAAGGTGAGATAACTGCTCCTAAAGCTTTTTCATGCCATTTTCAGCAGCAGACCTCAGAAGAAGGCCTCGTAAATTCCATTTTCAGTCGAAGACAAGTTTTCAGTTGAACATGACTTGTGACAACAACTGGATATCCTCCTTCACAGTGCATGCTTGACCAGGCAAGAAGCTCAATCCATCCACATGACATATAAAGATTTGAACTCCAGATAATAATGTCAAAGGCAAATGCTAGTAGATGAATATACCATTATATCATCAAACAAATGACATAATTAATAAGTAGGCAAATCACTTCATTAGTCACCACATTATCTCAGTTATCTGCCTGTTCATCACAACCTCTATGCCCACTTATCTGACTGGCTAATTAGTCTTCAAGGAGGAAATTTCTTATCATTCTCTTGATTGCTCAAAACAAAATGACCTTGCAATGAGCTGATGATATATTCGTTTGCGATTAGCTGGGTATGGTTAACTTAAGTGTTACACATTATGGCTTTGCTTGCTTGTTTTAACTGATGAATATCAATAGTTGGTCTGATGGCCAACTGTTCTGGTCAATGTCAGATTTACAAGAAGTATTAAAGTATATGATTTACTTGGTCACTTTCATCAGATAAAATTGTTAAAGGTAACAGTGGTTGGGTATAATATGGGATCAACTGAAAGGTGTCAATGGCCAAACAAAAGAAATTGCACAATAGTGGTAAAAAATTCGAGGGAGTTAACTTCTCAGAAGATGGAAAAGGTGGTCAAAGTTCTACAAGAACCTCTCAATGAAAAGGAAAGAGAAATAGCATCTCAGACTTAAAGACAAAGGGAGTTTGTTACTTCTAGCTACATAGGCCTACAGAGGGCAGATGACAATATATATATGTCTAATAGTGATGACTCTACTGAGCACTCTTGTTGTAACTTATATATTTTCCATACAATAGGTGGCCTAAACAAAGGATTTTGTACACTTCAGAAGAGTATGCTTTTAGATCTGAATGGTTCGATTAAACACTATTAAAGTTCAAGCTTAGATCTTGGCAAAGCCCAGCTTGGAAGTGCCCCAATATATCTCTCTGACCATCTGGATCATTTTGTGCCAAGGATTAAGACTGCCTTGGCCCAACACCGGACGTTTGGAATGACCTTCCTCCGTCACTAAGGGCTAAACTAATGACTGGCTTCTCTCCATCGCTCTTTAAAGACGTCTCTTTTCCCGGGGTTTCCATGTTCAGAGTGCTTCTGAATAGTTATTCTGTGCGAAGCGCTATATAAACCTAAAGAAATTATATGTTAAAGCAAGTAAATTGCAGGTCATAACTAGCAGACCAAATGCCCAAACTTGTGCAAATTGAAAGCAGACATTCAAATCAAGCATTTAAGCAGAGACCATAAAATCACAACAGCTCACTTTAGATAACAATAACCACTTACAGCTGGCTCATCTTCATCATCTGAGATATTTGTGCTTTTGCTGACGAGCGTATCTCTGAAATCAAAATCTGGATCAACTATGTCATCTGTTGAAGGAATTGTGTTGTGCCGCTTTCGAAGCTCTGTTCCACTTTCACTGGCTTTACTTTCAGCATTGATGCCCTCCATAGTTTCTGATATAATTCCGAGCTTTTTAAATCAGTGCTGCCTTTGCATCACTTTTCAAAGAAAATTACTTGTCAGTCAGTTGTGAGAAACATCAACTGCAAAGCAATGAGCCAACAACTTCAAAACATTTTTAAACACAATTCTAAAAAAACAATTGGAAATAAACCATTAACAATTAGGTAATCCTAGGTTTTAGCCTAATAAATTATTTCTCATTTACCCTCTTAGGTTTTAGTTTAATAAGTTAAAAATGTTAATAATGCAGACTTTTCCTTTAGAACACAATTGCTGGGTACTCCGACAAAACGGCCCCGACATATGGGCACTGGACAAATCAGCCCCAGACAAATGGATAAAGTATCTGCACATAGCCATTACGACGCACATAGCATGCGTTCTCAAGCTGGCTGAAACATAAAGCTGAAATGATGAAAAGAATCCAGCTTAAAAAGAAGTTGGATCTGTGAAAACAGATCTTAAATAGAAGTTCGATTGATGAAAAGATTCAGGCTTAAATAGAAGCTTGATGGACATAAGAGTTCTCGTGAAATTGAAGTGAGATTGATGCAAAGGCTGTATTGGGTGATTCTGTTCATCACTCCTGCTTCCATTTGAACAGCGTCCTTTTTATCAACAGTTTGGTCTGGTTTTTAAAACTATTCCTCAAACATTCAAACAAGAAATAATTAATTATGCTAAAACCTAGGAGGATGAATGGAAATAATTGATTATGCCAAAACCTAAGAGATTACCAACAATTATTAATGTGAATAATTTTACCAATGGTGTGGTTTAGCAACCGCTTCATATCATACCTGAACTGAAATGACCTTAACAACAATTCTTTGACATAATTATTTTTGCAAACATGAATAGATATGTCCAATATAATAATAGCAGGAAACAACGCCAGTCACTCTCCGTCCGAGAAAAAATTCTGTCTACAACTTCTTTTTGATCATATGCCCAACTAGCCTCTGTCAACAGCTAACTACAACAAATTCAAGCTTGTCCGTTCGTCCTTCTTTGGCTGCAAGCTGCTAGCAATATCGAGGTAATATGTCACACAAACCGAATGAGAGTGTAGGATACTCACTAGTTATTACACCTGTTTTTAGTTAGACCAGTTAAACCTTTCATTGTTCAGTGAAATGCGACGAAACGATGCTAATTGCGTTGACCTAGCACAACACACGACGACAAACCAACAGGCCAACAGCGCACCGAAAACAGGTTACGTCACTCCCTTGAAACCAAGGACTAATAATTCTGTGGGTAAAGCATACCTCTATGACGACACAAGGCTCCCGCGACGGACGATTGCGGTGCAGTCAACATTTAGTTTATTCATAGAGATTGCAATTCCGGGATTTCCGAATTCCGGGATTTCCGATATTTTATAAATTCCGAATTTCCGGAATTTTTCAAACATTAATTTCGGAGTTGAAATTATTGGTCTTGATGGCAGTTATTATCGTTATTATTATCATGATTCATGGAGCACAAGATGCAGAACTTAATTTTATTTAGGCCTACATAGGCCTATATGAATATTATTTAGTGACCCATATATAGTTCATGTGTGATTTGACCGAATAACTGTGCTGTACGATTAGATTTTAGATCTTAGATTTCTTAACTGTGCGCAACAAGATAGGCCTAGGCCTATACGAATTTTTTTGTATTTCTACTGCTACTACGTGAATGGCTGAATGCTAGATAAATCTCTCAAAATGATATAAAAAAATCTCTGCAAAGAGACAAACGCCACAATAGAAAGGCTGATGATGAGGAGTTGGCATTATTTTTTGATTGAACACCTAGCAAGCAGACTGTGCTGAGTTGAACGGCTCGAACGCGCGTTTCCTGCTGCTGGCAATTTCTGTTCCAGGTTGCGAATTCGTCTTGCTGATGTAACCTAGGACTCATTGTGCTTCTTGCGTTCATATTTTCAGAAGCATGCCTGTTGCATTAGGGATTCCAGGGGTGTAACAAGCGGGGGCAGGAGGGCACCGGCACCCCAGTTTCAAAACTGGGGGGAGGGGAAAGCCCCCCCAGTTTTAGTGCTCAGTGCCCCCCATGTGCCCCCAAATCGGTTCCATTTACGCTTATCCAATGGGTTTTTAAGATTACATTTGTTAAAATAATTTGTGCCCCCGCCCCATTTTCAAATTTCTGGGAGGCAAAATTCAAAAAGTGGGGCGGGGGGCAAAAAAATTGTTTGCGCTTCGCGCAATATTTTTTAAATTATGTCCTCCACTTTTCAAAACCTTGTTACACCTCTGATGGATCCATTAACACTGTGGACTGTGGTCTCCGTTCTTTTATTTTGTAGCTCTTTATCTATTTCTTTGACCATTGTCACCGAATATTGACTTTAATTGTGATACCGTCGACGCTACCTTAATGTGTTGTGTGCAAACGCGTACGAAGTACAAATTAACCCACCTGTGCAGAGTAAGACAAGGAAAAATAGTCAACCCAAAGGAATTCCTCAGTTTGCTCATCCCCACGCTTCATCTCCAGAGTTAAGTTATTTAATCTCGAGATCTCCCCCGCTGTCACTATCCTCTAGATCTGCTACCATCCATTCACGACTGAAAGCCGAACTCTTCAAAGAGTCGGAGTCATATCCCATATCCAGAGTCTACTCCTGCACTATACGTACGTATGACCACCCTCATCACCGATTACCGCCGTAGCATTATGCTGTCGACCTCCTCGGCTTGATCCCCTAGCTCTGATTTCGACCTGGACTATGAAAGAAACAAGAGGTTTGGCAATTGCGGTCTTGATTTGGTATAGGAACTATAGCGCCGGTGAATATGCTGGCCTTGTCTCTTGTGGGCGTTGAGGAAAGTTTTTAAGATTTACATTACATTACATTAATCTTAGGGATAGGCCTACAGCCGCCTATATACGTACAGGATGCGAACTTAGGCGTACTTTCTCTGCTCTGCCGCAGCAGTTTTTCATTAGGCCTACTCTATAGGCTTCCCCATGGCTTATTTTAGAAAAACATTTGTAGCCTATCATCGAAAAAATTACGCTAAAAGAAGTATCAAGATAAAAACAATTTTTATAGGACACAATGCATGCTCATATTCTAGTTTAAAAATTGGTCCATGGCAGCATTGACCACAAATTGTGCGGCGCAACTATGGCCTATGACTACTGTTTTTATTTTTTAGTAGGCCTAATTGAAAAAAGGCACCGGATCGCCGTTGCGGCGCGTTCCGCCAAAAAAGCGCTGCTCTAGCTATACGTACGGTCCTACGTACATCGAATATCTTTTTGCAGCTATCCTGCGTGACAATGATAATAATAATTTTTTTAATTTTCAAACTGGCAACAAACGCAATATATCAAAGATGGTATGATCACAAGCCCAGTAGGTCACCCATTATGTCATGCATCTAATTTAACCAAAGCCGCCGCCTAGCGATAGAAGGTCTTGTCAACTTTACGGTCGGGGAATAAGGGTATCGAACGCGTTTCCTCAGCTCTGCACCTCAATGTTTTATCCCTTACTTTACGGCCGCTCTCCCGGGCCATGTGTTGAACCAACTCCATCCAGCTGAAGCTGCATCACTGAGTAACTCTGCTTGCTTGCATCATCTGTCCCTATAGCGCCTCTTTCCATCACAGCCCGGGCTTTCCATTCTAAACTTAAGTCCCACCTTTTCAAGAACTCTTACCCACACTCACTACTTGACATCCCATCTGTCAATCCTCGACCAAAGCGACACCCTCCCTAACAGCTACTCGCCTCCCTGCTGACCTCATGGGAACCGAACTCTGACCGCCCACGGACTATCCTTTGAACAACCCTTTTGACTTGACGCAGCGCTCGTGAATAAGCTGGTGCCCTGCACTTAGCTTTTAAGTGGTGCTTTAGAAATTTGGAGATTACGAATACGATTGCTTCTCAATACAACAAACTCAATTAGTCTTTGTTGTTCAGCTATCTGCTATAGTCTCTTTCATCTGTCTCTTTGACATCTCCCGCCCGCAGTTACCGAAACTCCCAAACACTGACACATTAACCTCTGTTTGAAAATGACTGTTTGCTAAAGGGCCCAAAGCATATCCATTGCAAAATCTATTCTACAGAGTGTAACTCATGTGTGGATCCCGACGTGGTCAACCTGGCCACGTCCAATTGGATTTGATTAAACTTTAATCGATGAAGGCTTTCTATTACAAAGTTACAAAGCTTGGAAATGTTGAATATTATTAGATAATAAAAATCTGTGTAATTGACAGAAAAGTAATAACATCAATCTAGGCCTATTATGTAGAACAGAAAGTACAAAGTAAACCTAAGATGAAGTCTTTATCAATACAGGCACTTGAACTCCCATTAATGAACTCTTATACAAACAGCATTGACTATTTTTATTATTTTTTTAACAAGAAAAATACAACTAAACACTAAATTCCATGCAGAAAATAATCAGCTCCTCTATTTCAGACCACTTTTTGTTTAACAGCCATGTTCATTTCCCTGAAGAGTGACAGAATATTTATAATTATGCAACTGTCGGTAATTTGAACAGACCCTACATAACACCATAAAGACCCAGAAACAGACATTTTGCTGAGTTAATTCTGAACACATAAAACTTTTATCTCTGGGTACAAAAGACACCAAATTGACTAAAACACTTGTGGTCATATGCTGCAGTACATTATCAGTGGAACCATAATAGAGTGCCAACCTGCCAGCATTGTCAAGTGCGGTGTTTAACAGGTTACATTACAACGAGGTCATATTCTAATGGTTACAGCGTTTAGTGAGTTAGGAGCCAAGCTCAGATCATGTCATTTCAGAATTTTTACCATACTCAATTGCATTCTTAGACATTCTGTTGTGTACAATCACATTAAATCTGGTCTCCATCTACATAGTCTGCTAGGTTTTTCCGTAGGGCACCAATGCCCTAGCACTTACCTATCAGACTTAGTCCTGCCGCCAATGTATCTGATTCTTGCCAAACATTGCTCTGCTGAAGGCCCAGAGATGGCCACTCTCTAAGTTGTAAATTGATGTGTGGGTTAAATCACGTTTTTTTTTTATCTTTGACATTACTCATTGCCATTCATAATTTATGTAATGGTAGCACACAATTATGCAGCACCTTCATGATGTCATTGCCATGTCAAGTAGGTCCAACATTAACCCAGTAGCTGGTACAGGGGCATAAAGAGAGCATTGTCAGGACGTTGGTCTGTAAGGCAACTAAACAGTGATAGATTTACAACAAAATAATGAAGCAGAGTTGTTAATTTCCGACTAACAGTAACAAACTGCACACGGCACGGCTACTCCTGAGTAGACCCAATGAAGACGCGCCATGTAAATCCTGAATGAATGAACAAACTGCCAGAAGTAGAACTGTTGACCCATCACCAACTATTAACGATAATAATCGCCACAGCAAGTAGTTGGGGTAGAGTGAAAAGCAAATAGACCTGTGTCAATTTCTAAATAAGCACGAGATGGTGGCCCAGCTCATGCTGAAATTACAAATGTTGGAGCATCGTACATTAATCCACTAGCTAGTTTCATTCTCCACATCCACGTAAACAGGAAGCTGTTATCCACTAAAGACCTGACATTCATCAATAAACTCAACATGATTCAAACCTACAAAGCTATGTCATTAAATGTCGAGTATTCAAAATTATGCATGCATTAAAAATTTGATTTTGTCAACGCTACAGATTTCAAAAGTGTTTAATTCAGCTTTAGCATTTTTGGCTGAAAACCCAGCGTTCTTGAAGGATCGAGAGGCAATAATAGCACCGTTTGTTGGCAGAGTATACTGTGATAGGATCTACAATGAGCACGTTCTGTGGAACTTTGTGGCTTCATATATATCCTGTAAATACTGGACCATCTGAACACTAAGCAGATTGATCTGCTCGGAAATTTGCTTCAGATTCATTTCCTGGATGTTAAAGAATCCTTCCATTTCTAAAATGAACAATCACAAGCAGTGTCTGTGTATTCTAATTTAATAATCAGATCTTAAAAAACTGCAATGTGAGAGCAGCATTTTACAGTAACATAATGGTAAGGTGTAATAGTTATAAGGTAAGATAAGTTACAAAGTAATGTAAATAATCTTTTATAATAGCATGAAGTTAAAGCTATGAAACTTTACTGCAAGTCAATGACGCCATAGAAATAAGTAACTGCTAATGTAACATTGCTTCAAACTGAAAATTAGCAAATCAAAATTGACAACATATTTAAGATCTGTAGGATAAACTTTTAACTTCGAAAACTTATAGTTAGACTTGTACTAGCTTGTAGAGATTGAAGTATAGTGATTTGTGAACATTGTATTGAGTAATCTAGTTAGGTCTGTCATAGACTAATATACTGATATAGCACCAGGCTATTTTACACTTTAATCATAAAGTTGTTTTGGAAAACTGAGCAAAATTATATCTATGAAGAAATAATGATTACGGTCATGATCATGTTTGTCCAGAATAACTACAATGATAAAAAAAATGACAAAAAAACAATCATGCCATAATAAGCATGCCAATTTTTCAAAATTTGTAGTACAACCATTATTACTTGACGAGATTTATAAAAACTGAGAACATAGAAAATATATACTCAACAATGTTAGTTACTAAAGAAAACATGTTAAACACATTGAAAATAAACAGCAGATAGAAACCTTAACGCAACAAACTTTCAGCAACCACAAAATTAGACACAAACTGTAAGCAAATATTCTGAAAAGGGAGTAAAACTGAAGAAAGAAAGTCGTATTATGTACCAGTTATAAAATTCATCACCGTATTTACTTCATGTAACTTACAAATGAGAAACCTTTTAATGCTAGATTGACCTTTAAGCACAATTACTGCCCCACACGATTCAACTTAGCATACTGTATCTGTTTATCTCAATGACTGATTGGATAGCTGTGTTAAGTAGGACATACAAATTTTATCAACAAGTGTTACATTATTATTTAATTAAATCTGTAACACACATAAAGTCACATTGAAGAGCCAATCTGAGTTGCGGATAGTCAGTCATCAGGAGAAGATTCAGGTTACCCACAGAATGATATCAGTCCGAGTTGGAGTCGGAGAATGTTGTTAATTCTTCATGTATATTTAAAATTGTGTTCTACAGTTGTGTTTTCATAGCAACTGCAAATCAATGTTCCAAACAGAAGACTCACCTGGCTTGTAAATCTTTAAAAAAGAAGAGATGAGGGTAGAGAGAGGGATAAGAAACATTTAGTTTAAGATTAGTTAAGGTTTTTTCCATTTTTCTCCATTTTGCTTCTTATTCTTTAGAATGTTTCTTCTGTTACTATTGTCAATATCATTGCTTAACCCTCGTTGTACCATCTGATGAATCGAACAAGTAACTCGGTCATTTTTATATGTTGTACTATAGCACCTTTCACCAGAAGTCACCGTCTTCATAGATTTTGTGAGACATGGAAATTTGGGGTTCCTTTTTAGCGGGGATTAATTCCATTTTAAACTCTTGTTGACCATCTTCTCCAAGCGTTGAATTTCTTGCTTTATTTAGCTAGTCTATCTAACAGCTAATATTCTTCTGTTTGTTACAACTGTTAATGATGAACGATGGTTTCAATAAATTTCTTTTGATTTGATGATGATTTGAATCAATTCAGATATGTTCAAGAATTAACAGTTTCTTACTGATAACCTTAAAACGTATTAGGACTAGCTTTGATGAGTTAAAAGACATCACTCCCAAATCATTAGTACACATCCAATCTCATGAAGGAACTCAACAATAAATTACTGTTAGGAAAAACAATATTCAGAAACCAAACACAGTTGGTTAGCCAACAAACAGAACTCGCAAAAGTAATGCCATAAGATGATCTTGCATACATTATGCTGTGCCGCATGTACGCAGCCTCCACGATACAGTCCATATGTCTTTAACTAAAATGATCATTTCTTCGTTCATCAGGCTTATGTTCTCCAGAATGCTCGACATATGTCGCTCAGAGGAGACGAGATTTTTTTCCCACACTGTAGTAAAGTCATATCAAATTAAAACTCCTTGATGTCACATTTGATTTTAATTTATAGGTTGCATTCATGTTTTCTTAATATTTTTACATAGCTAAACTGTGTTTTAATACTACTTTACAGTGTTATTCTTTGATGACTAATCAGAAGATAACTGCAAGTCTTTAACCTGAGAAAATATTCAAAGCTGCTTAAGTCCACAGAAAAACTAGAAAAACAGTCAAAACCCAAACCAAAAAGTCAGAGTTGGAGAATGTTCTAAAAAGGCAAGAACACCACTAATTATCTAGAGGGCTCATTTTGTGGGAATTCCAGTTGTGCTATCTCACATGGAAGACATTAGGGCCTTTACCATCTCAGACTTTGGTTAATTTATACATCTTAAGTTAAACTTAACTTTAAAGTGCAGAGAAACAGCATTTAGCTACGTCAAAATATATCAGAACTCTTTACCATTGATTATGATGCACATCATTCATCTTAGCCAAGCATGGAATGCAACATTCCATAAAAGAATTGAATATAAGTAATTAATTATTATTCTTATTATAATACTAACAAGAATAATAATAATAATGTGGTTGTTATACCGGGTATGCATTATTACGAAAGTGAATAATGCACGCAAAGTCACACAGAAATATAACCTGATACTGCAGTTAGACATACAAATGTTTCAAAGTGTACACAAAAGACTTTAAAAAATTTTCAAAGTATACATAAAAACACATACTGATGTTTCAAAGTGTACATAAAAGACATACAAATGTTTCAAAGTATTCAAGCAACGGATTTTTCGTCTGAGAGAAGGATAAAAATAACAACAGACTTAAACTATAATCCTTCTACAACAAATGCAGAAACTATGATTGGGCATGACCTAAAAACCGATTTGTTATTCTGCCATTGCATCGACCCCAGAGGGTACATGAAAATTGGCAAAGAATGATTCAGGCACTAACGTGAATAACTAAATAATGGAACCAGAACAAAACAGTATAATTGGTAAACAAAAGTAAAGTATCTGTGAAATTTTTATTCTGTTATTTAACATGAATTTTGGTTTAATTGATTTTAGACTGCAGAAATATAATTAGACATACTGTACCAGTGCAAATAAGTATAAACATATATGAAAAGAGTATTGATAGAAAGAAATTTTATCCACAAATATGTACAATTTATTCCAAAGCAAAAGAGAAATGGTGTCAATAAGTGAAGCAAAAGTAATGCCATAAGATGTGAGCACTGAGAAAGACAGCAGCATGCATACCTTGTAAGGTTTGTACTTTTGAGTAGATATTCTGGTACATGACAGATGCTCGATCCTTCAGTTGATCTGCTCGCTGTTTGGCGATCCTCGTCTCGTTGGCTTTTGCTTCCAACTTGAGTGAAGCGTCTGCGTACTTTCCTTCCAATTCAATGGCATCCTGCAAATTCCATTCGTTATTCAGCAATACTAATGATTAGTAAATTAGAAAAAGCAGGGAGATCGGGGAAAGTATAAATGGTGATGTTAAGGCAAGGAACAAGTTATTATTATTATTTGTAATTAAATTTGTGATATGCACACGGTCACACCAAAATGCAAATCTGAGGAGGCATGGGTCAGTATGAATAGGTAAAGTGAGTTTGGCAAGGTAAAGCTTTAGAAAAATCAAGTCTGATCTACATACATACAACATATTTATTATGTATTAAATCTCTACAATTGTTCATAAGCAAATAACAATCTGACAATTTTGTGACAGTTCACAGGTTGAAGAAGAAATTGACGATTTCACAGAACTCATGAGCACAGAAACTGCAAACACAACGATGATAAAAGCCTCAAGACGTACAACGCCAGGTGTGCTATATCAAGTGTCTAGATACTTACAAGCATATAAAACATACGTTTAATTTATAGATTAAGCACAAGCATTCAGGTTAGGCATTCAATTTTTTTACTATTTTTTACAGTCACCTGCTGCTGTGCTCAGCTCACATCTGTGTTACTCAGTAAATTTGTGAATTCTTGGATAAATTTCTTTTCAGCATACCTAAATGACATCAGATTCAGATCAGTTTGGCAGCCATAATTACGTAAATGCAGTGCCTTCAAAAAACATATAAAGTTTCTTTATATATAAGTCCACATATAAATATACAAACAAGCAAGCAAACATACATAAATACGTACATATACACATATGCATACATGTAAACATAACTACACACATACACAAGTAAACATGAATACATAATACACACGTTCACACACATATATGCAATGATAAATAAATACATACACACATACATGCAATCATACATTCATACATGCAATCATACATATTCCCATGCAAAAAAGCCCACACACAGACACAACCAATCACACCTTCTCAGCTTTGTTAGCCCGCTGTTCAGCCCTCAATGCTTCCTCGGTTGCCCTCTGGACGTTGATCTGATTCTCCACAAATTTCTGCTTGAGGGCCGCAATCCGATCCGTCAGATTGTAGATTCGAGTGCGTGAACTTTCTGTCTGAAAGCTGAATTCAGAAGTCTGATCCTCGATCTAAAAGTAATAATTTGCCTTAATCATTGAATATGAAACGAAGAAATCCTCGAAAATGCTAGGAAGGCTTTACTGCTAAAAGTTTGACTGCAGAGAAGTGGTAATCAGAGGCCAGGGCCCATAACTTTAAGAAAAATAGCACAAAAGTTGAAAAATCACCACATGTGAGGTATTGCTTGCATGCAGCTATCCAACCATGCCGACACACAAACATGTATACATGCAGCATCCAAATAGTCCTAAAAACTATTTATTCAGTCTAAATAACCATTTATTCAGTTCCAATAACCACTTAGTTCAGTCGCAAAAATCATTTATTCAGTCCAAATAACCAGTTAGTTCAGTCGCAATAATCATTTATTCAGTCCAAATAACCACTTAGTTCAGTCGTAATAATCATTTATTCAGTCCAAATAACCATTTAGTTCAGTCAAAATGACCATTTAATTCAGTCAAAATAACCGTTTAGTTAAGTCAAAATAACCATTTAGTTAAGTCAAAATAACCATTTATTCAGTCAAAATAACCATTTAATTCGGTCAAAAATAACCATTTAATTCGGTCAAAAATAACCATTTAGTTAAGTCAAATTAACCATTTATTCAGTCCAAATAACCATTTAGTTTAGTCAAAATGACCATTTAATTCAGTCAAAATAACCATTTAGTTAAGTCAAAATAACCATTTAGTTAAGTCAAAATAACCATTTATTCAGTCCAAATAACCATTTATTCAGTCAAAATAACCATTTAGTTCAGTCAAAATAACCATTTATTCAGTCAAAATAACCATTTATTCAGTCACAATAATCATTTATTCAGCCCCAAGGACCATTTAGTTCAATTCCATGATCATGGAGCAGGCCATGGAGAGTAGTAGTTTTTCACAACTATTTCAGAATGGTATCAATAAATTGCCTAGAATGCTAAAACAGAGACGCTTAAACTTTACGAAATATTAGTTTTTAAAAGAAGATTGTACCGTTTTAAGTTGATCATCCGTCATGTTGATTTCCAGCCGCGCCTCATTGATTGCCTTCTCTGCAGCCCTCTGCGCTTCAGTTGCCCCTCTCAACAGATCAATTATTCGCTGTGCAGTGCTAAGCACGTCATCTGCTGAACTTCTGAAAATTAACCAGAATCATCACATTTATATGCAAGACTTAGCTGAACCTTACTGTCACCATTAACTCTATTAATCAGTGTGGGTAAGTTTAGTCTATAGGAGAAGTTATTTTACATATACAGTGATGAATGACAGACTAAATGATCAATCATCTCTCAAGGGTTTTACATTACTAGAAGGTGCCATACAAATGCCTCGATGCATGCAGATATACTGCACTGTAATGAAAAATGAAGTCAATGGCAAATTTAATGATTGGACTGACTGTAATCGAGATATTTGGATTGATTGACAAACTGAGCAAGTTAATGTACTGGCCATTACAGTAGTATAATATCTGTTGTAATAACTTCTACAGTGCCACAAAATAGTCAGAGCGCACAAAATGCAAAATTGGTATAAATGCTAAATCCAGAGTTTGTCTAGTCATAAAACAAAAAGGAAATAAGAATTAATCTGATGTTGCAGAAATTATGTTTGCCAGCATCTCAAAAAATAATTTTTAAATCTGAAAACCTTAGAAATTTGTCCAACATGTTGTACTGCACTGTAAAAACTGTACATTACGTTGAAACCCTAGACTAAAAACAAAGATTCTGAGAAGAACTGAGGCTGACTTTGCATCATCTGCTCGTCTCTTTAGGTCGTTCACGGTATTTAGGTCATCACGAGTAGCCTCCAAGATAGCATCAATGTTAGTCAGGCTCTGAATGGTGTTGGTGATTTGCTTGGCCAAGTCGAGGATTTCAGCCGGAGTCAATGATATCGTCATCGCCAGAACTTCTTCTGCAACCTTTCATAAATAAGACCCTCGTTAGGTAATGACCGCGATCACACGACATAAAAAAAGACCCTCAGAAGATGACCACGACAATATAGTAACTAAAATCCTCACTCATGATATTTATCGATGATGTTGCTAGTTGTGTTGATGATAATCCAAATGAAATAAATGAATGAATACACAAACAAACCACCTAATCTTATCTTATAAAAATTTAAGCGATTTTTATGTATCGGGACATTTAATATTAGACTTTAAGTAACTCATAAAGTTCTGCATTAAGAACTATATACAAGATCTGAGCAAGTGTGACTTAAGAAAGATTGCTGCACAAACTCAAAGGTAACAACAGTGGGTTAGTGTGATGGGAGACCGTTTCACAAGGACAGTCTAACACACAATGAGACTTGAATTGATGTGTGACAGTAGGGTGCCTGCATATCGCCGTAGACCACAGAGCATAACGATAGATGACTTATATGCTACTGATACTGGAACACAGAGAGCTCCATGATAATATAATTACACCACAGCAGTGCCAACCAATGAGGTATACACCTGCATCATGACCCTGACTGCAAAATGCATTTATAACAAACTTAACGAAGTAGTCAGTTTAGCATCTCTGGCACGTATTCCGTTGCCAATTCTAATTACTTGCAGTATCCATATCACAAAGCACAATGTATTAATTGATTGATTGATTGATTGATTTAATAAATATATTTCAAGTGAAACAGTAATACAAAGTGTGATCGAAATTTGAAGGTTATAGGACCCAGTGGCGTAGCTAAGGGGGGGCGAGGGGGCGGACCGCCCCGGGTGACAGCATATGGACGGTGACACTATGTCACCTCCAACAAAATTTTTCAGCCAGGCTAAGGTGCGAAAATAGTCTGAAAATAGAATTGTGAAAAAAAACCAACCAACACAGGAAATGTGACCGTTATGACGTCACATATTTCGAATTTGAATCTATCAACCGTCGAAAATATTGTCTGAGCGAGTACAGCTCTTTTGGTGAGTCATTTTTCTTATATTTTTATTATAATTTATTTCGAACAATGTTCGAAATAAATGACGACCATGGCTTTGTCGAATTATATGAAAGAACGTCGACGACAGCATAATATCAATGGAAGCTGTCGAAAGACGACAGCTTCCATTGATATTATGCTGGGCATGTACAGTCCGCAAGATGCAAGGATGTACATTTGACAAAGCAGTTGTTTACCATTTACAAACTACAATGGACATTTATGAAATTTTCGTCAAATTTATAGGACTAAAAAACAGAAAATAAAATATAAATAAAAATAACTTAATATCTGATAACAAGTTTCTTCTGTGACCTATGAATTTTGAAACCTACTTATAGAGGTAGAGTATGTATGAAAATTTAGCTACACCTAACCATTCAGCATAGGGTCATGTGGGGTCACTGGGGTGACATTTGAACGGACCGCCCCGGGTGACGTTTACTCTACCTACGCCACTGATAGGACCAGAGGTCAAGCAAGTTCACACAGACGAGTCTTAAGGTGTAAACCTGAACGAAACAACGGCTGCTCTGAACTATCTATCTCTCTCTTTAAAACGACTACTCACAGTTCGTATTTCGTACGGCTTTGCTCCCCTCTGCTCAAGAAATTCTGAGATAGCATCAAGGAGTTCCTGAAGGTCACCGAAGTTGCTTTCTGATTCATTCTTGGCTTGCTCAGCCTTCTCGTAGGTCATCCTGGCCGCACCAGCCGCTATATCGCATTGGTCCTTGATGGAATTAACCTGACAAATCACAATAGTTGTAAGCTGTAGTGTAATGTAAACATATTTGGAACTGATTATCTTATACTCAGAGGTTTGATAGTGTCTTAAATTCAACGACTGTGGGTTTGAGCGAGCTGAGTGGTCCCATGAAATGGCTCTGCACAAGCTGTTGTTTAAGCACATCTGTTCTGTGCCTCAGATTCAGATAAATTGTTCTTGTATGCATATTAATATGTGCCATAACCCGATGAAATAACTGAACAATCGTAGATAAAAATTTATGTAGCCCTAAAACTTACTATCAGCATGTTTTAGAGTTATAGTGCAAGGCATCTGCAAAGATTGTACACTATGCTAGAACATCCTGAAGGCACACAACTGTCTCCATGGCATGTGAAGGATTAAGTGTCCTCTGACAAGTAAGTATGAATGTCCCTGAGCATGCATTTCTTTAGAGATAGTTCACATATATTGATGATGATGCTGATGATGGTGGTGGCGACGACGACGACGATGATGATGATTATCAATCTTATCTAGTGTTAGCTAGTCAGCCCTGAGGCAGTCATGTGTATGAAGTGTTAGCAACCTCATTTCCTGAGCCTCTGCATATGACGGTGGGTGGGAGTTCTCCCCCTCGCCATCTCATCTTCCCACCCATAGTGTATGGTCACAGATGGCTAAGAGCACTGGTGGAGCAGAAATCTCGAATCATATTTCTGCCCTGGAGGGCAGTGGAGGGACCATAATCTATTCCAAGGAGTAACCTGTCACCCATAACGAATTCCCACGTCAAACAATGCCCTCATGATGGCAAGGGGCCCATTATTTGGAGTAAACAATAATAGTGAACACTGATGATGAGAAACATATGAGTAAAAAATAATTTTGCATTTAAGGAAGGTAAATGCTGATGAAAAAGTTAGATGGCCAAAAAAATGAACCTTCACTGCAATGAACAGTTAGTTTAATGTGGTTTAAACACATCCCTGACCTTTCACCTTCTGCATGTGGAATGATTATAAAGTTTTTTTTCAAAACAAAGTATTTGCTGACTCAGCTGTTCATGTCTTATGCAACAGATACTAAATTAATAGAATTTAATGAAAAAATCGAAGTTAAATTTTGGAGATTAATCGATTAATATTTTTAATTAATACCAGTCTTAAATAGAATGCATTATATTACTTGCTGAATGTAAATTTAATGACAAAAACCTCTTTAAGCTGACTTTCTGCTTCCTTCTGCTTCTCCATGAGAAGAATTTCTGCACGCTTTGAGAATTCTCCAGCGTTGAGCGATTTGGAAACTGCTCCATCTTGGCAGCTCAATCCACCACCGCATCGACCGCAACCAGCTCCACCACAACTACTGTCACATGGATCGCCATGACCATCACAAACCTACAACATACAGTCAAACAGTCAATCAATCAATTGCAAGCACACAAGATAGGTCAGACAGTCAGCCAATCATCAATTATAAACCAAAACGATGCAGAATTAGGAAATCTCATAAAAACCAGATCCTCCTATTCAGTTTTTTCAAATGGTCAAGTCCATAAAACTAAAACATCATGCAAAGGCGGGTATATTCCAGACCCGAGCACAGCAGAGCTACTAATTAGCGTAACAGAAGCAGCAAATAAGGAACACTCAAAACGTGTGCTTCACTCACTCTGGATCACGCTCTCGTTGGCGTTGCGTTTGTCGCCAAACGTCCACTCAGACTCCTTTTATACGCTCCTTAAAACTGTTCTTTATAGCCGTGCTGAGGTCAGGAGCACTCCTGAGTAGCAGCCTTGAAGGGGCGCTATATAAATCTCTGTAATGAATGAATAAATGAATGAATGTCACACCAACCAAAGTGAAAAACAAATCCAAAGGACATGCACTTACAATATTGTTCAGGTCAGTTATCTTTCCATCAATTTTTTCCAGATCATTGTTCAGATCCTCCAGTTTCTCCTGGTTTTCATCCAATGTCTGTTCGAATTCACCCTCGTCACCCTGGATCAGTCTGTCGACCTCGGCCCGCACATCTTCTGACCGTTCCAAGATGGCATCCGATGAATCCACCTTCCTCTGAGCATTTACGGATCTGTTGTGACTCTCCTTGATGCTATCGTAAGCACCTACACAAGAAAAGAACACTTGTGATTGGAACACGGCAAATTATTTACATTGTCTATTGATATTTTCATTTGTCAAATTTATAACTTGCAGACTGATATCATACAGCACACACCTTGTATAGTAAATTTGTAGCTATGCATCTGCATACATTCAGTCAAGTAGGAAGCACCGTTAGGCTACTGTCTATTAAAAAGGACAATATGCAAGTTTGGGATTACAATTACAACTACAATGTGAGATGTAATGTACAAAAGGTAAAATGGCAAAATATAGTAGAAGTTAGTTATAAAGCATAATGTTATTAAGAAAATGCTCAATTGCACCATAAGCATAAGACTACGAACGCTACCGACCTGAGACGTCCATTTCCTGGACTCGGGTGGCATTCTCTCTCAGTTCCAGAGCCGCTTTCTTGAGACTCTCGACCCTCATCTTTATTCCTTCGATCTGATTGTTGACCAGCTCCACCCTTTCCGTCGTCTCCTGAACCTTGTCATCGACCTCGTTGATCTCTGTAGAACTTTTGGTCAGGTTTATTCTAAACAACAAACAGAATCCAAATAACATTTCCTTTTCTTATTTATGTAATTCATCCTCTGTAGCCTGTTGGCCAAAAAGGCCAAATTGCTCTCTAGTTGTGTGTGTCCAAACATCATTGTGACAATACCACACGATTTTATTTTCAATTTCTTGCTTAACAATATTATACTTTTATTTCCTCTTTTACCATTGTGTACTTATTGCAGCCTTTCTTTCATTCTACTAACCTCTTTTCTTATGGTTGGCCTTCTCACTTGAACTCATAAAAGAAACAAATTAACTAGTGAATCTGAACCAATTCACTGTTGACATACATCAAAGAATAAGTTCACTTCAAACTAGAAATTACATTCATTCATCCAAAAATTTATATAGCGCCCCTACAAGGTAACTACTCAGAAGCAGTCGACATAGATGTATGTTAAACCTTTAGTCAAAACACCATAGAAGTTCACTTGCCTCATGTTTACGAGTCTTTCCAGCAGTTGCTGCAGTCCTTCTTCTGAGATGTTAGCTCCAGCTACGATTTGTTTAACCTCCTCCAGTTTCTCCTCAATTTCTCGGAATTCGTTTTCAAATGCTCCCGGTGCTCCACCGACTTTAATTTCCCCACCCAACTGTATCAGGACTGTTGTCTCATCTATAAAAGAGTTTGACCTAATGTGCTCACAAAGTCAATTAAAAACACATGTTTAGCAATTAACTAATCATGATCAATCCATCGTTAGGGAATAAGTTACACAATTATCAGGAATTGGACCACCCAGAAGTTATTGAATTTTATATTGAACTCGACTGCAAACATTAATATAATATGCTTGATGTTTTAACATCATTAAGGCGACCATATAAACCTATCGCTCAATTCATCGGGTTAAGATCCTTCACCAATGCTACACATTTGAATGGGTGCACTGTATTGCCATTTCATGACCCAAAATATGAACTATGCTAACCTGATATACAAAATTTCCATTTAATTTAGTATACTGATACGCCAAAAAATGCAAATAATTAGCAACACTGTAAGTGTAACAATTGATAGAACAATCAATAGATCATCCAAGAGACATAACTCCATAGCTTCTCAGTCAACCCATTAAGAAACAAGTGACCCCACAAATGGGTTTTCTATTTGTAACCATTACACATTTCATATAATAATTAATATGATATAATTTATTATAACATAATCAAATATAATTTAATATGTAATGAATTAAAATACATGCAATTGGAAGAGAAAGTCATACTTCTCAATTCATTGATAAGTCTGTCCCAGTCGTCATAGCACTCTCCACATGGAACACAGTAAGGAAGGTTTCCTGTAGTGCCACGATCACACCGGTCGCACTTAACGCCCGCAACTCCCACGGCACATTCGCACTGTCCTGTTCGCCTGTTGCACTGAAGTGATGCCGAACCCTGACGATCACAGCTGCATGCTGGGATAGAGAATAAATGCATATTCAAGATCACCATATGGATTTCACTGTTAAATCTCAACAAAGAATTTTTACAGTGCCTATGAAGTAACATGCGAAATGGTGAAGAATAAAATTCATATTGATAAAAACATTAATTAAAAACATGCAGTGCTCCTGTACTAGAAATTTAGCCATTGGCATGCATCAACACATACACACAGCCAAACTAACAATTGATTGCTAGTAACTAATTACTATGAGCAATTCATATTTAATAACAACAATCAATTAATTTTGAGTAACTAACGCTGGCATCCTAGGCTTGGATCTCCCCAGTACAGATCTTGACATTCACTGCAGTCACGTCCACCTCTGCCAGGTAGACATTCGCACTGACCATCAAACTATAACAAAAAACATAATAAACCTATCATCATATATCTCCTTCAGGCTTCCATTAATACCTTCCAAGGGAGGGGTCTGCCACATGGAGCCTTCTTCTCCACTTGATTCTGTTGCCGGTATCTTGTTTCGTAAGTTTTAGAAGTTTAAGGTCCTGTTATGTCATCTGTCCGCACCTCTACTTCTGTTGTCATCGACTGTGACCACTGACGATATCTGCTCTCATACTTTGCGCTCTACCAAAAGTTTTTTCCAGATCAACAAATGCCCAGTATCTTATGTCATTTCCACCCATACGCTCTCTTGCTGCAGCTGTCTCAGTTTGTCTTTTCTTGGTCTGAAGCCAAATTGGTTCTCATGTAGCTCAACCCGATCTTTGATATGTATTTCTCAATCACCTTCTCATACACCTTTAATCAAACCTTCAACAGCTTGATCCCTCAGTAGTTCCAACACTTCAACTGTGTAGTGCCAGTATTTCACTCTCCTTAAAGTCCTTACCTGTTTCATGAAGACATTTAGAATAATTAACCTATTATTAAAAACATGTATTTCAAGTAATTACTATGCATTAATGAGGGCAAATAATTGCCGATATAAGGTAGCCACATTTCATAAATTCCGGTCATGACAGCACATAGATTATAATGGTCACTATAGTCAAAGTAAATGATACATTGATATTAAGCGAAACCATGCATAAAGTGTCAATATATTCCAGTACTCAAATTTGATAAATGAAAGTGATGACACGACATAAATTGCAATGAAAAAAATTATTCAAGGAGGGTTTCACTCCCCCCCAGGGATTTGCACCCCATCAGAAGTAAGGATTCTGTTCTGCTCGATCAAAGAGCCACATTTAATAAAGAAATGACACAAGTGTCTGTTACAGTGTTACATGGACCTCACCTCATTGCACTGAGCCGAGACAGAACCACTTGGATCGCAAGCGCACTGCTCACAGCCAGCTCCACTTGCCAGTTTCCAGTAGTTCACTTCGCAGGAATCACAGTGAAGACCAGTGACATGTGGCAGACAATGACACTGACCAGACACACGATCACACGATCGATATTCAGAACGAAGGGTTCCGAGAATGTTGCAGGCACAGGCTGCAACATAAAGCAAGTTTGGGAAGAAATGCAGAAAAAACTCCATTTTTTTTGTTGGATTCAGGATGTGTACCACAGTCTCACAGTCAGGACTTAGTTAAGCAGCTGTGCACTGCTAGGCTCGAGAGTTTAATCAAGACACATTCATGTTTTGAAATAGTGTCTGGAAACAATAGATATAAGTGGCTTGAAACATAGATTGTGTGGTGTTAAGTCACAATCACTTTGCCGACAACCATCAGAGAGCAATGTGGCCTTTAAAAAAGTAATGAAATAAATTATATCATAGCAGGCAACACATCGCCTTCATGTCAGACTTAGACACAGATAACACACTACTGTATTTCAGGTCGTGACCCTCTTTGCCCACTATCCATCGACACACAGTCAGGGTGGATTCTGCTCTTAGTGACCGCACATTAATTGGTCGGTGCTGCACAAACAACCTCTGAGTAAGACTTGGCATGTGGAAATAAACACCATATATTCTAAATCAAATCTACCTGTGTCACAATGGTCACATGAGGATGTGTAGCCAGTTATGTGTATGGCCAGTTGCCTCACTTCATAGTGGCATTCAATAGGTCAATGTAAAGATCACACAATTGACATGTAAGCACACTCATCATCATAAGTTCATGCACCAATTTTCAATGACAGCTTAGAATGAAGAGAAGAAGTAAAACTGTTCCTTAAGCTAGACTTGAGGCATCATTAATATGAAGTGCTAGCATCTTCAATTTCTTATCCTCGGCAAAGGGGTGGGTGGGTGGGTGGGCGACTGATCTCTCCCTCACCATCTCATCTTCCTGCCAACAGTGTTCAGTCAGTGCACTAGCTATGGCATAGTTGAGTTGGTTAGGGGTGCATCTAGAATAAAATTTCTGGCTTAGTGGGAATTTAACCCAGATCTCTCGACACCATCGAGTTAGACTGATTGATGAGAAAATAAACTTACCACGACAGCTTTGTCTGGAAGCATCACCATAGAAACCGAGTTTACAGTGTTCACAGTGAACTCCTTCAGTGTTATAGAGGCACTTGAGGCATTCACCAGTGTCTGCATCACAACTTCCAGGCAGCTGAGGGTCAATGTTGTTGTTACACTCACACTGTTCACATGTTCCGCCTGGAACCAGCGGATTGCCAAAGAAGTTGTTGGCACAACGATTGCAGTTCAGACCTATGAACAGGAGAAAAACTAGCTTTAGAATGTTTTCTTTTAAAATGACCATTTCATTAATAACCATTAATATGGTTACTATTATTATTATATGGACATTTTGTAAAGCACCTCTCACAGCAGGCTATTCATAGGCACTCTCAATAGGACCATGTCCATCAAAGAAAGGTCTTTAAGCAACGAAGTGATGCAGGTGAGATCCCCACAAGAATCCTACTCTGGACTGCTGGGGAAAGATCATACCTTAGTGAGGGATCCACTACAGAAAAACCTGGTGCTGGAATAAAGAAGCCAGCGACCATACATCACTGTAGTCAGCTGTGTTAACTGCATGCTATGATCATTGTGCTATTGATCAGACTCAGGTCACTTTCCTTTGCTTGATGTGAGTGTGGCATTTGACACTGTTAACCATGACATTCTGTTAGAGTACCTCAACAAGTCATTTGGTATCATAGCTGGTCATCTGCAGTGGTTACATTGGATTTTCTCTGACCAATTCAGTGGCACCTCTGATAAGATTACAGATTATTGCCTGTCAACCTAGTCCAACTATTTTACTACTTGAAACTCAATCAACAACAAAACTGCACATTGGAAAATGGCTGGATTGTGTGCTTATTTGCATATAATTATAACATGGAAAGTTCTATATAAATCTAATTATAAGTCTAATTGCAGGTTCATATAGCTGCATTTCAAAAGAGACTAATCTGAGTAGCCTACTTCTGACCTAAGAGAACAAAATATTGAACTGAACGGCCTTCAAGTGATTGCGGAAAAGAGAGGCTGAGGAGGAAGAGTCCATGTTGCATCTTGATAGACAACTTATTCTGGAAGGATGGGCGAACCACAGCTAACTTCTGTGCTGGATCATGGAAGTCAGTGCAACCAACCCAGTCACCTTGTTATGATACACAATAACATTACATCACTGGTACAATAGAAGTCATACAATGCGACACTTTACCTGCATAGCCTGGTCTGCAGTTACACACCACCTGCCCAGAACGTGTGTCAAGTCGACATGTGTCACCGTGCTGGAACCCGCTACCATGACCACCAGGACACAAGCACGGATGACAGCCATGCGAAGGTGAATCAGGTCGAGGATCGCCATAGTAACCATCGGCACACCTACAAGACACAGACAATCTCTTTGGGTTCAAGACCAGTTAATCCGTTCAGGTAAGGCATTTAAGGCAATGTAAGCCAAGGTAATTGAAGGTACCCAATGTTTGGCAATTGAACAGAAGTAGAGCATCAATGCCTACCTATCTTTTGTGTATAAGGGAATCCATAAACAGCAGGACATGTCCTTTATTGGATGAACCATTACTGAGCATCACACCCCAGTTTGCTAGGATTCTGTCCAATTGTCTGAATGTGAATGTATGATGTCTCAAAATAAATTTATTTTGTTTTTGATATTTTTATGTTTGTTTCTGTTGATGTTGCAGTTGTTGTTGTTGTGGATGTTGTTATTGCCATCCTCCTCATCCTCCTCACCATCATCACCCTCATTGTTGTCATAATTTTATGCGCATAAAGTTGGTGGTCAGATGAATATCTGTCAGTTTGACAGCCAATTAGAAATGGAAGCTTTGGAGAAAGGAAAAGAATTTGAGCAATGATGGTCATAATAAAATAGACTGATTTAATTTTTAAAGTAGATGGCACTACACGATGTTGTCAATCCTAAGATGGTTTAAACACATGTGGCCCATATCAGACAGCTTAAAAATGATGGTTCAAAAATTAATGATAGCCAATGCTACTGACTACTCACATACATTGCACAGAAGGCTCTTGATTGAGCAAATTTGCTGTGAGATTTGAACCCAATCCAAGTTAAGGCTAGATGGCTATGGCACTTAGATGAGGCGCCTTAATCACAGACTGATTTTAGGATTAAAACACATTTCGAAATTGCTTTAATTGTCTTAGGACAAGCAAACATCTAGGTCAATAAATAATATAATATAATCAATGTGTAAATGAACAAAAAACGGTAATTGTGACATGTCAAGCATGACCTCAAACAAGTGTCACTGACCTTTCACAGTTATGTCCACCCGTGTATTCTCTGCAGCTGAGGCACTCTCCAGTTTCGCTGTCACACGTGTCAGACCGGCCACTACACTGACATGGCCGACAGCTTGGGAATCCATAGAAGCCTCTCTGACACTCGTCACACTGTCGGCCATGAGCATTTGAAACACACTTGCACTGCCCTGTCACAAGCTCACAGATCTTGTCTCTTGACCCGACCTCATTACAATCGCATGCTGTAACGGAGCACATGTAAGTAAGTAAGTATATGTCAGATTACTTACTTCCCAGACTGAAAATCAAATCTAGAACCTCTACAAAGGCAGTCATATGGACAGCACCCTATGCCATGATGCCAACAAATTGGAGTTATCTAACTACAGTGAACCTGAAAAGCATCACTGTAATGTATCTGAATGGTCAAAACACTGCCCAGATACATATCTACAAACAGCATCAAAATTTCTTAATCAAATATAATGAATAAAATGAAACTATATCGAATTGGCTTTTTATACGAAAATGCAAAGCAGATCTGTGTTTATCCTGGATCAAAAGTATGCATGTCACTTACGAATGCATCCCGCAGGCCCAAAGCCAAAAGTGCCTGGAAAGCACTGATCGCATCTTCGACCCATGACGTTGGGTTTGCACGCACACTGGCCACCAAATGGATCACAAGACGCACTCTCCGATCCAACAGGATCACAGTCACAATCTGTAACAACAGAACACAGGGATATAAGCACACCGCTGCATGCAGTCGCTGTATGCATCAGGACATGTTTAAGTACCTTACAAAAGCACAATTTCCCAAGTATTGTTACAAAAGCATTGTTACAGTCATGGTAAAGGATCGCATTTTGCTGCAAAAGCAGCAGCTCAGATGATGAACGCAAAAGATGATAACACCAAATGATAGGTCTACAAGATAGTTCAGACAAGGACCAAATAACAGAAAATGGCATGTGGACACCATCTGACATAATTACAACAAGATAATAATATCTAGCTGTCAACACTGAGCTCTGTATGGCATCAGACAATAAAAGAAGTACAAGAAAAGAGTTCAGTTTAGAAACAAAGCAAGTTGCCATATTAATATCATAAGAGTAGATGGAACTGTCGACTCAAAACAACATTTCCAGGCATCTTCTATTACAAATCATTGATACTGACAACTTGATCACAATGAAAGTTTCACAATGCCCCAATTTCATAAATCTTAAAGAATTACATTCAGTTTGTATAGAGCACACGCATAAATATGCTCACAACAGTTATGAATGCTTAGACAACTGCTTGCAATTTATAAATCATATATTCAATCATTCATTCACCCGTCACTTATATAAAAGCTCTTTAACGCTACTACACAGAAGTGCTGTCAACCCCAGCATGCCTCAAAAAGGGGTCTAGGACATTACCCCCTCGATATTACCCCCTGCCTTTACCCCCCTGCCATTACCCGCCGAAGGATATTGCCCCATTGCCATTACCACCCTGCCATTAACCACAGGAACTATTCCTCTGTATTTAACCTCTTCCATTCACCTCTGAATAGTATGTGTTATCGATTTGTTTGCTGTTCCTTGTGTGCCTATATAGCCTGCAATGATTCATACAACAAGTCAACAAAAGAAACTTTTTGTAACGGTTTGTATTGTTCTAGTTACTGATTTCGCTTTATGACATGATGACTAATAATGATCTAATAAAATTCGTGTTCATAGTTTAATTGTGGAAAAGAGGCAGAGGAGTAATGACAGAGGGTGATGGCAGGGGGGTAATATCCTATGGGGGTAATGGCAGGGGGGTAATGGCAGGGGGTAATGGCAGGGGGGTAATATCTGGGGGGTAATGTCCTGCTACCCTCAAAAAGGACCCTTTGAGGTTAGAATCGAACACATCCTAAGGAACAAATATAGCACCAAGGGGAAACAGTTCAAGACCAAGGGGCCGACTTAGAAGGCACGGTTCATGTTAAACATGTTGAACGTACCAAGGGCACCATCGTAGATGGCGACAGATGAACTGAAGATGAGTTTCTTGCAGATGTCCGACATTGGAGAATGGAAGGCAGACTGGTGATGCTCCTGACACCTGTATCTTTCAAAATCATCACGAAAGATCGGGGAGTCTTCAATCCGCATCAGTGGATGACCTGTCATGCTGGGCATCAGAACAATCTAGAATATGAAGAACCATCCTTTAACCCTTTAATGGCCAGCATGTGGTAAAACATAAGGCATAATCAATAATGTTGGTCGTTAAAGGGTTAAGCTAATCTCAACTGGCAGCAGTCCTCTGTAGTTTATTTATTCATAAGCATTATAATAATGTTCAAAATCCGTAAATCTAAAAACAAGGTAGAAGACAAATGTGAGCAATGAGATTCTCTGAGGCAGCTATATCTAATCTGGTCAGCAGGTTGAAACTCACAATTGTTGGATTAACAACCAACTGTGCTAATGAACTGAATATGATAGCCAAAACCATTACCATACTGCATTCTGGTCTGAAGATAGTCTGATAACTAAAATGAATCTGGAATTCTTCTGTTTCATTTTTCAAATCAACTTAGTCCATAAATTGTGTTCTTTATTAAAACCAGTCACATTATCCTCAAACTGCTGATAAATGAATGCAATTGCAACAAACAGATTTTACCGAGTCGATGAGCGCAGATGCTTCGACTGTTATTCGGTCACCACGGTAACGAATGAAATCGAGGCGAATCGTGTACCTGATGCCCCTCTCAAGACAGATGCTCTGAGGTATGGAAACCTCACGGTGACCTACAATGGACGAACAGGAAATGAAGAGCTTTATTTGATTCCAACAGGTAAACAAAAGGTGCACCGTAATTCCAGATGCATTCTTCCTCTTTGGCAATCGCAATTGTAATCATAATCGTCATTTTTCTTAAAGACCGACAAATGCAGGAGTCAGGTTTTTCACTGGTGCTTAATCAAAACAGAATCAATAGATATGGGATCAAGACCCAGCAAGGCAGTCAGAAGGCTAAGGTCGGTAGAGTTCGGAATTGAAACAGAAAGGAAAGTAGGGAATGAGGAGGAATCAGAGTAGGATTTTTGCAAAAAAAGTGGGGAAGATGGATGATGTGATTGGAGACGCAAACAGAGGCTTAGATAAAAAAAACACCTATGTTGCAGACAGGGGAATATGCAGTGAATGTGTGGGTGGATGCAAAGTTAAGCCTGACAGGGAAAGAGGGATCTGGAATTTTCTTGAGTTACTCATGCATGTCAAATAGTATGAACTGAGTTTTAGAGGCATGCAAGTACAGGAGAAATGTCATCCAAGAGGAGATTTCGGTGACCACATGGAGAAGATTATCGGAAATCCTGAACTAAAAACCTCTCACTAGTCAATAATGGATTAAAATCGTTTTGGTTTGGTGCTGTGGTTGTGTGCAATGGATTTCTAATGTCGATCTGACTGAGAATTTTTCACCAGGAGATGAACTTTTGACTTTCATTGATCATAATTCTTAAGGAAAGTACATGGAGCATAAGAGATTGTAATAGCAAGGGGAGGCTTATGAAGGGAAGAAGGGAAAAGGAGAAATGGAGAGCAGCTGAGAATTCAACCCAGTAAAGACATTTTGTCAGAATAGCATGCAGGTTATCAACCCAGAGAGGCAAGTATGACATACGAATACAATTTCCCAAGTATTATACATCTCAAGCGGTAAGCCTCTTAACTTCCAACACAACAAAACTAATTTAAAATAAAAACCATAGATGATCAGAGACCTTGGTTTAAACTGAATGCGTTGACATCATCCTGAGGTATGGTGTTGGCACAGGCTCCACGCTCGTCAACCGGTCCAGGACGAACAACAGTCAACCGGACATTGTCCCATCTCAACGGCAGCTGGAAATCAAACACAATGATCGCTTGATCAAGCCTCCCTTACACACAGTCACATAAACACAGCAACCCTTTGTGAAAACAATAATCATGATTTCAGAGGATCCAAGAAGGTGTCAAATAAAGTTTAAGCTAATCTAGTCTAAACTTAGAATTTCTATAGCACCAGCATTAAAATGAAACGATGAACTAGATATCAATCTCAGGTCTCTTCACTCTTCAACACAGATATTTCCCAACAGGGGCAGCGATCCCGGGGTGGTCGAGAGGGACAAGTTCCCTCACCTTATACAAGTCATATGTTTGTGCCTCTTCCGTTTCTTACACCTCTCTTTGGGTGTCCCCCACCTCTCAAAAGAGATTGCCGCCTCTATCCCCCCACTGTCTGTCACCACATTACTACATAGGAGCATTTTCGTGGTCGGTCGGCCTCTCATTGTGAATGAGGGTCTCATGCTAGCATGAGCCTCTTCCCTAATCTATGCCTCTGTTGCAAAGAGGCATTGGAAAACCATTCAATTCAATCAACGTCTGAATGATGATAAAAGTCTTCTTTCAAAGCAGTCCAACTGCAGACCAGTTTCTATAGTAGTCTAAACGCAGAGCTCAGAGTTTCCTACCTGCGGCTCGTATCGGATGATGACGTCATATTCCATAGACATTGGAAGGTCATCGATGAGAAACTCCAAGGATGAACTCTCAAAGATCCGCATAAATCCAGTTCCTGTCCACGTGACTGGGCGTCCGGGGATTGGCTCACGAACCGTGACAATAGTGTTCTAAAGCAGAAAAATCTATTAATAATTAATATCTGCGATGAGAGGAAAACAGCGCAATTCAGTAATGCTCCCCTCTGCCTTTCAGTGGAACTAGTACACCAATTACAGTTCATATTTTCATTTGAATCCTAAGGTCACTTCAATACCTGCAAATCAAAAATCCAATGCTGCCAATTATCATAGGTGAACATAGGGAGGTAATGAGTAACTACCAGGCAACCATTAAATAACTATTTATAAGTCACTAAAACAAATTACTGATAACTATACAAGTCTGTACAATTGAACAATTACTATCAGTCTGATTTTGCATAACAGAGACAATCGACTGTTACTCAGCCATTATGCAGCAATGCTATTGAAGTAACTATATCCGACTTTTAGATTTAGGTTCCAAAACAGACAATAAGTGTCTGATATGTCGCCAATCAGTCATCAACACTCCTCGAACTCCCACAGTGCCATTACTGAATACCACAAGACTCACTCCAATTCCTCTTGCAAATTCTGCCTCATAACGTTGCCAATCGAGCGTGGTGACAAAGTAGCCAGGTCGTGGTTGGTTGCACTGACGTCCAACGACGTTTGGCCGACATTTACACTGACCAGTCGACAGATCACAGTCGTTGCCATAGGAACCACCAACATCACAGTCACACGACTGACATCCTTGTGGCTCATCGCTTAGATTCCAGTAACCCGGCTAAAAATGCAAAGCAATTTAGTCATGACATAAATGGACATTTATATAGCACCAACACATGGACACTCCTTGGCAGCATTCAGCAGTGATCTGATCGCCTATGCATTACATTTGAGAAATCTCAAAGTGCTGCTGATGCTGTACATATTTACGCACACAAGATGCCGTTAAAGGTACTTAAATTAATTATTATTAGAACAGGAGTGCTTCAGTCTAAAAAGAGGCAATCACCTTAAAACTTGTGACTTATGAGGTCAAGCACAGTTTGCCACAAACAGATACAGTCAAGTCAAGGTTGAACCAAAACCCTCAACATTACCAGCTCAAATCTACACTGCTAAAACTCAAGGAAAAAATGAACAATTGCTAAAAATACTGGTAACTGAAACTAAGAAGAAAGAAGAAAGTTAATTGATAAAAAGCCAGGGTATTTGTTACAAAAAACTATAAACTGCTGACAAGAATCACTTTCGGTCCAAAGTAGGTCTGTCCTCCTCATCAAAAACCATAAAAAGTAACAGACCATAATAAGTTATGATGACATGCATGAACTGCCACTAAACATGAAAGCAAGTTCATTAAAGCATTTTCCGGTACTGTGAAAATCCATTAAATTCTTGTCAAGAAATTGACCAAGGTGCAAGGTTGAACAGTTCAATCTGGATTTCAGGCCAGGTCAAGATAAGCCAAACAGCACCCAGTGGGGGCTTGAGTTCATTAAGACTCGTGACCTCTGGACCATGATAGGTCACAGCTGGATGGAAGCCAGCCCCCCTGCAATCTCAAGAACCCTGACCCCTGAAATCATTCTGTTACTGTATTATAGTGAGATATGCAAAGTAGCTCAGGCTCAGGCTAACTAACAACTGCCAGGCTTTCATTGAAGCATTGACCACATGGCTTCAGTAATTGCATTCTCCGTGAAATAGACCATTAGCCACACAAAGCCCTCAGGGTATCAAACCAATACACTCCCAAGGAGGCCAACCAGTCATTCATCCATTACAAGTTACAATCACAGAGAGCTTATCGAATCTTAAACTATTTACTCTAGGATAGGCTAGAGTAAATTAGAATTCAATATTTAGAGCTCTCTCAAGATTATGATAAATAACGAATTGTTGAATGAATCATTCACATGTGTGAATTTGTGACAGTAATTAACAGCCATCAGAAAGTGATAGGATATAAATGAAATACTTATATTTTACTGAATATTAGATATTTTATTATATCATCACATACAAAAGCAAGTAGCAATAGCTCCTGTGTATATTAGCTCATGCATAAATAGGAAATCGTAAATATCCATTGCACAGTAATTCATTAACACATCACATGCTCTTCGCTCGGTTTATGGATGTGCGATGTGCTTACAAATGCATACATCCCTTATTAACTTACTACTTGCTCAATCATATCCACTGCATGGATTGATGGAATAAATGTTCTAGACTCTATGAATTAAAGTGAAGGACAAGGACTAAAATTTCTATAAAAATTAGACAGCATTGATAAAAATTGCAAATATAATATTATTGTAGAATAATGATAATGATAATTTTAGACTCACCTTGGAAACTGGTGGTGCTTGGAGCAGCAAAGGACTACAATTCATATCAGAGTTGGGAAGTCTAATGAGTGATGCAACCCATGATCCACAGGAGACATTGCATGAGGGCGGGGGGGAGTTGCCTGCCTCTTCAGGACATTGTCATCACTCACCTTTAGCTAATAATAATAATAATAATAATAATAATAATAATAATAATAATAATAATAAAAATAACAATAATAATAATAACAATATCAATAGCAACAACAACAACAATAAAAATAATGATAATCTCACCAGACACTACAATAATATTAATGATCTCACCAGACACTGGTCACACTGTCGGCCAGTGACATATCGCTTGCATCGACATTCGCCAGAATATTTATCACATCCATAGTTGCCAATTGTTCCAGGTGTAAAGCAGCCGCATGCTACAAAATAATAAACCATAAGCAATAAATAAGCCTCTGCTTTTCATGATTTTCTACTACAAACGCTAAGAAAACCAATTTAAAAAACCCAAGCATTGAATCACAGCAACTGCAGAATTTTAAAATAGGTCTGATGTGATGTTTGTAGGACATTTGCCCCCCCCCCCCCGGACATTTGCCCCCTCCGACTAGGACACTTGCTCCCCCTGTGTAGACCATAAGCTCGCCCAGTGTCCGGGGGCAAATGTCTGGGGGGCAAATGTCCGGGGGGCAAATGTCCGGTTCCCCGATGTGACACAGATTTTGAAAGGTCAGAGAAAATAAATCGCCATTGGCATACTTAAGCCAGTTAAATTCAATCAAAAAATCACATTTATTTAAAAGCTATAATTATGAAAATCATGTAAATTAACTCAACGGAGAAGAAGACTATATATGCGTGTAAATTCAGTATATTTTATAAATCAGAATAACTAACTCTAAACAGAAAGAATTCTATAAAATCTGTAGAAAGTGGATTGCAAGTCATTTTCATGACTTACGTTCACACCCATCGAGATTTTCGGTCTGCATGTTCCAGAATCCATCGCGACATATGTCACAACGTCGACCCTCGACATGAGTCTTACAGATGCAACGTCCAGCGATCAAGTTATGATCTGGATCTGATCGAGTTTCACACTCGCCTCCATGTTCCGATCCAATTGGATCACAGTCACAATCTGAAAAACCAAGGTCAATATGTAAAACCAAAGTTGAACCTTACAGTTTCAATTTCACATATTTTAATTATGACAAAAAACTCTATACATTGGTGAAGGGCACTGAAGGCATGAACTGAATAGCAATGGGATGGTTCAGTTAGCATGGACGAAATCACACAAAAACTTGCAGTGTTACTTTAAAGTGAGATCACCAGCTCAAATCATCAGTAATGCTTAAAAATCAGAGTCCAGTGTCCAAAGCCAACACATGAATAAAAACTTCAGCTGTCATGTTACTTGAGAAAGATATGACCGATATGCCGTTAATGCGGATTGTAATTAGGTTGAGATACATAGGAAGATGGAAGAATGGGTTGCTCAGATTCTGAAGAATAGCAAAAGTTACTTCAAGGAGTTTTTTTAATTGGTTTTCTTAGCATTTGTAGTAGAAAATAATTAAAAGCAGAAGCTTATTTATTGCTTATGGTTCATTATTTCATAGCATGTGGCTGCTTTACACCTGGAACAACATGATAAATATTCTGGTGAATGTCTATGCAAGCGATGTCATTGGCCGACAGTGTGGCCAGTGTCAGGTGAGGTCATTATTATTATTATAGTGCCTGGCGAGATTATTATTATTATTATTTACAAATGCAAATATGAAGTTGAAGGTGTAACATGAGAATTAAAATAGCAAAGCTTTTAATAAAATTAAACGAATGAGCAGCAAATAAAAACGTTCAACACCATTGTCACATCATACAAAAAGTCAAAATGTAATTTCTGAAAATTGACTCTGAAAGTCAAGTAAAACACAAATTGCAAAAACAAAACCATATTACCGCAATCAGAATAAGATGTATACATACGTCGACAGGCATATGGGTCAGTGATTTCTCTTCCGGGTTCGTGGTAGAAGAAAGGTCTGCATTCCTCGCAGTGGTGACCCATCGTGTTGTCACGGCAGTCGTCACAGACGCCACCACTGGCACGTCCGGTCGCCTCATAGACAGCCGGGTCAAAGTGACATTTGTTGCTGTGCTCATTGCAGTCACACTCTAAAGATTATTGTGACAATTGCATCAATATTAGATCACAGATTTATATAGCACCAACAATTGGGAAACTCTTTGTTTGAATCTGCCCAGAACTGAAAACAATCGAAAACAATCATTGATCGAAAACAATGTAATTGTAAGTACACAAGTCATTTAAAGTCATGATAATACAATCCGACCTACATGGATCAATTAGCATTTAATATTTCAATACATCGTATGCTCAGTTACTTTGTGCATTAGCTGGAAATCTGAATGCTCCAGACGATGCACAAAAGAATACACATATACATACCCAGAAACAAGTAATTGCGATTTCAGTATTGTAATCAGCCAGATAACATACTTTATTATACGTTATGCATGCCGATTTGTATTTCAAAAGATATGTTGTACTTTAAGTCGTGCACTAAGGCTCTTGATTGACATCAATTAGTGATTATCTCATAACATTCATTAATAACTGACATTGAATTACATTAGTTGCCTGCCACCTCAATGCTAAACTAATCAGCAACCTATTGTCCAGTTGACCCTTTTTGTTTTTTCCATCATGTTTATTTTTATTGTTACTGACAATGGTTGTATGTATGTACTTCAATAATTAATGTGATTGGAGTCAATAAAAACGATATTGATTGATTGATTGATTCCATTGTAAATGACAAATTACAAAGAAGTGAAGTTAAAAATAGCAGCCATTGAGCGCTTGTAATACTCATTTCAAAATGGTAAACTTTATGAAGAATGGTGTTTACACTGGGAGCCGCTGATGACGCAAAGTATGTATTTTTTTAAGAATAGTGCCTCATGAGACAATATCCACGATATTTTTGGCAACATGTAGGGGATCGTAGAGTAATGGAAACAACACACTGGGGTGCAATGCTGAGGAACCGAGTTCGATTTACGTATCCCCATAAGGTCGACTAGTCCTTCTTTCGCTAGGAGGTGGCATTGTTTAATTTTGATGCATAATGTAATGGATTGCCTAGCATGGCTGCCAACAGTAAAATTCGACGCCTGCATTAAATTATCATCATTTGCTCATACAAAGTTTGTAATTATACTGTGGTTTGTCATTTTGAAAGTAAACAAAAATAAAAGAAGACAAATGTTGTGTTGCTGGTTTAATAAGGTCCAGTTCTGAAGGTTCACAAGAGAGATGCACGTGTAAATTGTAGAACATAGGCCGTAACCAGTATCATAGAAGCATTACACTCTAAGCATTCAATTACTTCACAAAACTTGCATTAATGTAATTGTAATTGAAAACTTATATAGCGCCACTCATAATCAGAGGCGCTCACGACTCAACACAAAGCTAGGCGGAGAACAGGAAAGTCTTAAGGTGCTTTCCACAGGCGGCAGAAGCAAGAGAGACCCTGAGGCATTTAATATAATAATTGGAGGGGTAAGGGTTAAAGAGTAAATGATTTATAATGAAAACTAAACAGTGGATAAATTGCTTACTTTCACAAGCATTGGTTTCCCTTCCACGTGCTGGTCTCCAAGGTAAATCATTGTAAAAATCATCACACTGTTCACAGTTCAATCCCTTTGTATTGTGTGTGCATTCGCACCGACCATGCACCTAGTTGTGTATTGAAAAGTTGACATTTAAATACAACATTTGATATTATACACATTCCTTAGCCATAGTGAAACTGATTCCTCCAGTTCCCATCAAATATGAAACCAGATCAGCAGAATTTATTGCTATTTTTCACCGAGATGATCTAAGAGCACCAGCAACGAAAGGCATCATAAATCAATCTGGAAAGATTATTATTTGACACTTATGCTGCTAGTAATATTCTTATAAAGGAATTTCAGGAAAAACATATTGAACAGAAGTAGAATCTGAGAATAAGGCCTTGTTTCCATTTTATAAAGAATTCAGCTGGGTCATTGACATGGAATGACCCAGATGCCAGTTTTATTGACAGCCAAGAATGATTCTCTTCAACATGTATATGCAAAGTCGTTTAAAACTGTCATGAAATAATAGCAAATAGCCCAAGACAAAAAAAACAGACATTTTCTAGGTTATTAGATTTCCCCACCAGAGGCCAAAACGAGGACATCTGGCAACCCTATCTTCACCGGCAAAGGCTTTGTTGCAAGAGCCCAGGCATTAAACAATTCCCTCAGATCATCGTTAATTAACCTGTAAGTTAGCTTTATTGAAGTGATTGTGTTCCACATCTTCAAGTCTCTAATTAGTCTCATTAAACATTATTCACTCGTCCAGAAAACTGTCAGTAAAAATATAGAAGAGAGAAGCCAATAATTGTTTTCTTTATGTGATTAAATGAGAGTATTGCATAACATCATTTAAACTAACACTAAGAGGATCGATGGATAAATAACTCAGGACAATGGAAATCATTACTTGATTACTTGATTACTTGCACCAATCGCTGCAAAATGGCTCGGGTCAGTAGCTGATGATGATGATAACCGTTTTTCATATTATTAAATTTAATATAGATAATTTCATTATTATTATCATCATTATTATAAATTTTATGCCCCGAGGTATACAGGATCCCTCAGGGACTTAAGAGATTGCTATTTGTGCAATTAGTCTGGAAATCGCCCTACTCATCATTGTTGTCCTGGTTGGTAAAAGTGCCCCGAAACGCGAAAGCGGGGTTTTATTATTATTATTATTATTATTATTAATAATATCATGATTCTAGCAGTTCTTGGGGTTATCAAGTATTTCATATTAATAGGGTAGAGTCGTAGTCTAAACAAAACACCAAACAGACTTGGAAATGGAGCGGTTGCCCAGAGAGAGAGAGAGAGCGAGAGAGAGAGAGAGAGAGAGAAAGACAGAGACAGAGAAAGAGAGAGCGTCTGCGTTGGGCATGGCTTAGTCATGAAGCAGATTCGGAAATTCTTGTGTTACTGAGGTGGTATATACGGAAGCGGTTGCTTCCGTCCAATCACACAAACCCAGGCCATTCTCTTACAAGGACTCAAGGAGGAGCTTTTCCGTTTCTTAGAACCTGGAACCTAATAAAGGACCTGAGGAACAGGTTCCAAATCACACAGAAAAGCAGTCGAAGAGGAGTATGTGATCATAGGGAAGAAGTGAATGAGGATAAAGATGAGGAAAAGGGTGTGGAAGGGGAGCATAATGCTGGGCACAAAAATAGGTGGAGAGGGAGAAGGTTTAACAATAAGTAATAGGTTGCAAGGGTGAAGATAAAGATGAGTAATTAGATGTGGAAGGAGATTAAGTGTTTGCTGAACTGAGGAAAAGGAGAAAAAGGATTGAAGTGAGAAAGTGGAAGACAAGGATAGAGAAGTGAATAATTAAGGAAGAACAGAGTTGATGAAAGCAAAAAACTGAAGACTGTAAGATAAATATGCATGCTGAAACTCTAGCAACGCAGTGAAAGAAATAACTGCAGGGCACACAAACACATACTAAAACACATTTGATGAAGTACACATGCAAGTGCCGACACATAAATAAACACATACGACAACAAACAAAGCCGGCAAAACAAGGTCTTAATAGTAAAATGGCTAACGGCAATAGGAGAGGCTAGGCTTTGATCTACTAATTGGGAATTTGTATTTCAGACACCTCAGAGAATCATTATGAAAGCAGGGCATAACAAATAATTATCATCATCGTCGTCGTCGTCATCTTAATTGGATTTGGCAAGCATACTCGGTAGTCTCTCAGGTGGGTTACTGCTCTGCCTTCCTACCAGTCACTCTTAATTTGTGCTCATTTGTCTCTCCTGTTTTGTATCTTCCTACCTACCTTCATGTTTGTCTGCCTCCCTTTCTATCTGCCTGCATGGATCCTGGCTAGCTCCTACTGTAGTTATCTGTGTGTTTCTATCTTAAGTTTGTCTGTATGTCCGTCTGTTGGTGTGGCACAAATTAATCCTCCTAATTACAACAATAAAACCAGCTTCCCAATAATAGCCACTCACTTCCTGCATTGGACAATTTCATTATTTAACTAAATGGATCCGAAAATGGAGCAGAGCGAACAAGGTCGGTGAAAGGCCAAAGTTCAAAGCTAACGAGATAGGTGAAGGGGTGGGGTTGATTATGAGGTATAGGGATGATAGGCAGTCAAATTCTCCAGATGTCAGAAGGATAAGCAGGATGGAATTGAGGAGGTGGTGGAGGTGGAGGATGGAACAGTCGGAAATGGGAGATCACAGAGTCTCAAATTGAGGGTTACAGTTGCTGGTCCACATAATTCAAATAGCCGGCGCCAGAGAAGGCAGGGAGGTTTGGAAGGCTGACCGAGTAATCTCTCTATCAGTATCACCCAACTCCGAGTATCCAATGGCAACAACATCAGCAGCCTGTAGAGTGAGCCATCAACCCCAGACGGACGTCATAAGCCAACACAAAAGCGTGCCATTTCGAACAATCTCGTGGGTGGTCCGAGAAAGCGCCATAAGGCGGCAGCCCTCTGCATCCAACCCAAGCTCCCCTATATTGTATCGGACCTATGAGAGGGGTCTATGAGCCACTTCAGGCTACCCCAGTGTCCTTCCCCGCTGCTGCGGAGTCAGACCGGTTACGGTTGGCGAAGGCTGCCGGCTGCCGCTGATGATGAACCCTTGAGAAATGTGAACTCTTGAACCTAATGTCCAGGGAATCGTCGGCTTACGGGACTGAGGTAGAGGCAGTGACACCAACCCCGAGACGAGGGTGACTCATTAAAAGGTTAAAAGGTCAAAGGGAGTTCAGAGAACAATTCATATAATTATAAATAACGCAAGAAGATTTTGCATTTATATATAGATACATTATAAATATACATTTATATAGCGCTTGATATTTGGTCTATTATTAAATAGGCCTAGTGCCAAATGTTACAAGGCATCAAATATGGAAAGTCAAATATGGTGAGACGCATGCAGGCCATACATTTGTAATACATCTATTTCACCTTCTAGTGAGTCACTCGTGGGGTTAGTACTGTTGCCCCGTCACCGCAAACCGACTACCGCAAATTTCCCACAATATTTCATTAACCATTATTCCCACCTAAATCATGATTACTCTAAAGAAAAAGGTCGCAAGTTTTACTCACAACTGTTTTTTGCCTCCATCTTAAGACACATAATTAAATCCATCACAGCCTATAAAACAGCATCAGCGCCTATGAGCAACAGCCCGTCTCTCCTCACCCCTCCCTCCCTCCCCACACACTGACTGCTTTACTTAGAGCCCTTCATAACTACTGTACACTTATATACTGGAGCCGACCGTTGTTATTTTGCCGCCTGTTTATTAGTCGTCTGCCAAATCTCGTTCTCTTGCCAGTTAGTCTTCTGCTCGTAGTTTTTTCTCCTCAGCCACTTCTTTTCCCTCTGCAAGTTCTTCCGTCTGTTGCTGATTAGTAACTATAAACGGATCTTCGGAGATATTTTCCCAAACAGAGGGCAATATGTCGGAATGCAAAGGCCACCACCAGGTGGCGCAATATTTAGAAATGGAATACTCCACGAACACCAGGTGGCGCGGCTACGCCCAAATCACCAAGGCCGGACTGGACCTCCTCCCAATGAATAAATTAAATCAAAATAGCCCAAATAAAATATAATTATCACGAAAATCGACAATAACAACTCATAATTGACCATAGGATTCTCCCATTCACCAGTTTTAATACTCAAGTTTACAACAATTAATAGTAATCATATAAATAATTAACGAGTCAATAAATACGATGTAAAAGCTATGTAGGTATAATTAGCTTTCCCTAATAACGATTTATCATAATAAATTAATGATATTATTGATCTTTAAGCTTCTCCTTGAGCCAAGGACGCTTGATCTTTATTGTTCTTGTCACCGAACTTAATGATAATGATCATATTTGAGCGCCTCTGAGCAGTGAGTGATCTTGAAGGGATGCTATGCCTATATAAGTTCACCCCGAGTGATTAACTGATAAACAGCATTAAGTAGCCCTAAGTTTTACTGTGATATATAATATCAGAAAAATAATAAATGTAAAGGTACTGCTGCCAGCAATGTAGGCTAGTAGTAGCAGCAGTAGTACAAAAAATAATATAATTATTTTAACGAAATTTAAACTTGTGAAGCATTTGGTGCCGTTAGGGCCATGCGATGCGTGAAAATCTATACCAGCATCACCTATAGGTCTACGTATGTAATATGTATGGAAGATCAGTTTAGAGAGTCAAATTTTCAACAACTTGGAAGAGACATTAATTTAAACTGCACACATTGCTGCTGCTGCTTCCGCTGTTGAATTATGATGATGTTTCCAACCTTTCTTTGAATGCTATACATAAAGCAGTAATAAAAGTTTTATTACATTGATAAGCCGACATTCCAAAGGAAGTAATAACAGGTGGTGGAGGATTTATCGATAAGAGATTTTATCAGGCCTTCATTCGCAGAGCAGTAGCCTGTGAGGTCTGCTGGACTCCAGCAGGCCCTTCAGTTAAACTGACCTTCCTCTGGAATTTCTTGATTTGCAGAAACGGAAGCCAATCTGCAGTGTACTTAGCATTTTTGAGTCAATGTCACCTCTGCATTCTGGGATGTATTTCCGGTGACTCGCATCATGACCTAACTGACACCCTCTAATCTAATCCAATTACTTGCAGACAAATCCATTGATTATCATGTTCACAACATTCACATACCACCAGATATCAACTTTGATGTGTTGTCTCTTTGTTGGATTATTCTTGCCCATAATAGTATATAACAACATTTTGAATTTAACAATGTTTTACACTTGGACTGACCAACGACATACAATGCATTCAATCTGGAGTGTTAGTACCATTGTCTTTGATGTATATCCAAGCAAAATTCTCTGACAATCTCATCAACTACTGTTATACCATAGACAGCTGCAACTGTAGATAGTCTGCTGTCGGCCTCCAGTCTGTCTACTAAACTGTGGGGCTTCATCCAGCTCCAGTGGGTCTGTTCATAGGATTGTGATGCTGATAATAATAATATAGGGTTGTTTAGAATCAACCGTGGACTGATCACGATAAGAGGGCTAATGACGAACCTTAGGAGATTAGATAAGATTTGATTAGACTGGATCATAAGTGGACATGTGCAAAATCAATACCCTTCTGAGGGCAGCTGGAAACTCTGTCATTCATCCATAATTATGTCCGTCCGTTGACTTGTGCCTTTAGACTAATTACAAAGGCGGAATTGTTTAATAGTTATTTTATTTATTTAATCTGAAATTTGATATCGCCCTTCTTCCAGCATTTTTCTGCTCACAAGTGCACACGCCTCGACGGCACAATTGCAGTTATACTGCAGAGTATTTGTGCATGCAGGACTTGCTCAAGGTCCCTAAACAGTGCCTGACGCCTCAGACGAGGGTCGAACCCGCTCACTCAGCCCACACTGAGTGTTACGGGCTCTAACCAATCGACCACCGTGCCACATAGAAGTTGCAATCTGATTATGCTCACCTTATATTTAATCTCTGGTTGATCTGGTAGTGGGACACACCTTGAGGCGTGGCCGTAACAGGAACAGCTGCCTCGGACAACCATGTTGTACATGGAATAGTAGTACTTCTCCTTGATCTGTGCTGCCCGGCTATCAAGCAGGTTATCACCTTAAATTTCATCAGAAACATTACCCAAATCATAATATATGAGTATATTGAGTACTTTCAATTGATCATCATCATTGCACATGTCATCATCATTGTAATCCCCAATCTTCCCTGGTCATCATTATCGTCATTAGACGACAACAACAACCAACATTCTAAAATCATCATCATAAATATATTAAAAATCACCATCATCATATTGTAATCATCATTATTAACCGCATCATCATCGTTAACCACATCGTCATCATTAACCGCATTAATCATTGTCATGGTTGTGGTTTTCATCATCATTGTAGTCGTCGTCGTCATCGTCATCATCATCATCATCATCACCAGCAAGACCACCGAGTAACTCATAGCGACAATCAGTCAGTCGGTTCTCATCAGGACCTGATGGAGTGATAACTTACCTAAAGTGTGCAGTTTGGTAAAGTTGACCCTGAGGTTGGTCATCTTGAGAAGGTCCTGCACCTGTTCACTGTAGGGATCATCTATCCTCACATTCACTGGCAGCACTCTGAATATCACCTGAACATCAACGATTCAGATTAGAAATAGAATACCATCCGAATTATACAGATTAAGTCAGATTAGAGAATAGAATACCATCCAAATACAGATTAAGTCAGATTAGAAAATAGAATACCATCCGAATTATATAGATTAAGTCAGATTATAAAAAAAGAATACCATCCGAATTATACAGATTAAGTCAGATTAGAAAATAGAATACCATCCAAATATAGATAAGTCAGATTAGAATAGCTCAAATCAAATTAGAATACTGAATATCACCTGTTTAAACCGTGTAGAGCAGAATGGGAATATCACCTGAGCACAGATTAGAATATGAATTGATAACTATTATATAACTCAAGAAGACATTTATAAGTAGCTTAAGACCAGAAATAAAATGCTCCATCAGGGCTGCAAACATGTTGATTTTTTGGTTATTTGGTTTTTTGGTTTTTTACAAAAAAGATAAAAAAAATGGCAATTTATGGTTTTTAAAACTAATTGTGTGTTATTCAGTCCGAAATCAGGCAGAATTAATTATAAAAACGAGTTGGAGCTCTTTTTCAAGCTGTGTTCGATGCTTTTTATAACAAAACTGTTGTGACAAAATACAAAGGAAAACTAAAAACCAAAAAACCCAAAACCACATAAAACCCAAAAACCAAATAAAACCCCTGAACCGCATCGACAGAAGCTATTATATCAAACAGATTCAACACCCCGAGATCTTATAAGTAGGCCTATATATACGGCCATCTGAATTCGGCTGTCAACCTACAGCAAAGAATATAAAACATGCTGAAACATCATTAAGATGGGATCATTAAGGAAATGGCCCAAGGTACTGCAAAGGACATAACACTGTCACAACACTTTTGGGTTAGTGGGGTAGACGAAGTTCCATGAGGTACTCAAGGTGATAGAGCAAAGGACACCAATGACAGCGGATAGAACAAATGGGGTTACATAACCAAGTCTTAAACGCAAGATCAAAGTCCATCCCATACATAATATGCCAAATAAATTAAGCACGTGTGTGTGTGTGTGTGTGTGTTTATGTGTGAGTGCGAGCGTGAGTGCGTGTGGCATGCACTATAATACATTACTTGAATATTTATCATATTATTTATAAGAATATGTATAGGCACATGGAGGGAAGACCCGAATTGACTAGAAAGACAGACAAGACATATAGACAGACAGACAGATATACAGACGGAAATACAAATGTGGAAAGAGTAGGACACTGGGACGAAAACACGGAAGGGAAAGGTGAACAGTGAAAAAGACAAAAACAGAGACTGCAAGATAATATAAGAGAAAGAGCAGAAGTGATATGGCTAGAGAAGAAGAGTGAGGGAAGACTAAGGTGGACAGACAGAAAGACACACAGAAACAGACAAAGAGACATCCAGCAATTCAAAGAGATGACGTATATGACTGAATGGACAGTTAGCAAAATTCAGAAGTGACTTTTCACTTAACCATCAATGCAATTAAAAAACAACCTCTGCTAATGGAAGAAAAGGAATCAACTGCTCAGCAAAGACAGACACGACAGACAGACAGACAGACAGACAAACAGACAGAAGCCAACAGGCATCAAAATGCCAAACGAAATGTCAGCCACTGACTTACTTACTATGCTAATTGTTCTGTTACAGCAGGGCTGTTCAACATGGGAGGTGGGTGGCTTGTGGGCTGATTTTAAGTGGCTCACCCAAGGTCGCCCCATTTCTGCAATTTGTGTAAAAAATACAGGAAAAGAAAGGTCGCTGGCCTACGTATATTATTGCATAGCTATTCATTGGTAACTTAGCTAATCACTTCCAAATGTGAGCACATGGCGTACATGCATAAGATTATTTAGTATAATTATTCCATAATAAAATGTTAATACAGCTAATCATCGTTGTCTGAGTTTCACTAAATTGTATTCCTTGTTTTGGAGTTTACTGGAGCGGACCACGGCTTCAAGAATAATATATTCGGTGGCCTGTGGTGTCAAAAAAGTTGGACAGCACTGTGTTAGAAGAAGACAGAGATGGGGAGAGAAGGGGAGAGAAGGGGAGAGAAGGGGTAGGAGACAAATGCAGCCAGAGTTTCTATTGGCTATATCTTATAGACTGAGTCAATGACGACTCCCAACACTCGATCTTCATCAAAGCATCTTCCAAAGCTAACCGTAATTAACTCAGATCAAATACGAACTGTCTTTCCACTGAAGAAAAGTTGCTTAGAATAATTCCTTCTGTGAGGTCACCAAGTGCTATAGATAACTGGCTTCATAAAACCACTATATCGTCACACGCACGCGCACGCGCACACACACACACACACACGCAGTGGACTCATCAACTTGACAGACAGATAGACGGCAGGAGTAGTAAACGAACTAGGTTCTAATGTAGGAGCAAAGTATAACAGAACCCCTCCGACCATCAGCCAAGGCAGCCATGCCCTGGCTATTTCCCAAAGTCTGGCAGAGGGTGACATTACTCATCTTCTTTATGACACAACCTCCTCCTCCTAAAGGATAACCTAAACACAGACCCGCACAGTAGATAAAAGAACACAACAAGACACAGACAGTGACAGAGAGTCACAGAGACTGAGAGAAACAAAACTCACAACTGACTTTGCCGAAACAGACAGACAGACAGACAGACAGACAGACAGAAACACAGACAGACTTGCCACGACTTTCAATTAACAAAGTATCTTGTTAACACCTGATTGTTTAGGCGCTGTACTGCAGCGCGGTCTGTACCTCACAGTAAACATATCAGGTTCAATAATAATTTACGTTTGATGGCAAACTGTATGCACAGCCAACAGAGAAACTGTACAAAAAAATATATAATGCACCAAACCGAGAAACCTAAAGCCATGACTACTGAAGAAATGCTAAGAAACCTAAGCCCATGACTCCTGAAGAAATGCTAAGAAACCTAAAGCCATGACTCCTGAAGAAATGCTAAGAAACCTAAAGCCATGACTCCTGAAGAAATGCTAAGAAACCTAAAGCCATGACTGCCAAAGGAGTGCTAAAGCACCAAAAGTTACACAACACAGAGAACAATATAGACAATACAAATACAGACAGACGTTCAACCAAGCAGACAAGGATACAATAGTGCCATGGCACCAAAGGAAAAGACGTAAAGCAACTGTCTTCAGTTTGGAAGCAACAGAAGATCATACCTGTTGACAAATGTATTGTACACCTTTGCACTCTGACAACTACTCAGTATTGATAGATTTCAAATGCAGCTGCTAGTCATTGCTGTCAATCCTAAAACAGCCACAAAGCACATGGATACTGGTAGGAACTGGTGAATAAGTTGGTGCCCCGTGCTTGGCTTTGCATTGGCGCTTTAGAAATTTGGAGATTACGGCTAAGCAGCAAACACACTAAATAATTTAGAATTGTTTATTGCACAAGACTGGACAATGGACATTTATATTGCACCCATTTAACCAATCATTCATTTCATGCTGAAGAAATAGCTACAATTTTATTTTGAAATTCACTCAGTCCCTACTAAATCAATATGCTATTCAAATCGTAGTTCTGACCTCGGTCATTTGTGTTCCCTGGTGCAAATAAAAATAATTTAAAGCACAAAATTATCTAAGAGGAATGTAAAAATAAATAAGGCCGGGATGTATGGTGTAGAAAATGACTAATCTTTAAAAATAGGGATTTCACCTCCATAAATTTTAAATGTAAACTTTAATTTTTGATGCATCCTATTTGTGTATCCAAACATAATTTTAAACAGTCATCTTCTGTGTCAATAGGCTAAAACGAGATGCCCCCTAATATGATAGTTATCAAGTTGGACTACGGACCCGAGGGCCATAGCTTCAAATCCACATACTGGTAGACAGATATTTTATTATTTCCATTCCATATCTGTTATCTATTAGATTTATATGTATCAGTTCTGAAAGGGGTCAGGCACCTCAGAAACAGTGGCCTTATAGCTATGCCAAGGCCAAGAATATTAAATCCTACTCGTGATCAGTTGTCCCTAGAGGCAAACCAAAAATTTTGGTTGACTATTACATCTCTTGGTCCATGTGACGACAGATTTGATATGAATATTGAGACCATCAGTTTGGGTTGCAAAACTGTGGTAACCCTTCTCACTCAGAGGGTGTGAGAGAGTGTTGGTTATCTGGGCAAGAAATGGGAAAGGCAGCGCGCAGGGGTAAACGTCACACCCAGTCTGTCCTCATATCGGATGTTAGTCTGGTCTCGTCCGCCAGCACAGCTGGAGACTAGACAGCGGCCATAGTCCTACACTACTCCGGTGTAATTTATGACGCCATTGAAATTTAGTCCGGCCTTTGGCCTTTGCAACCTCGCAGCTGGTACTACTACCGCTACCATCCCACCCCACCCTCACCACACACACACACACACCGTTCATCCATTCACGAGGATTATGGAATCGAGATGGTTGGTCTGGTCTGTGGTGAGTTCAAACTGGACTGTTCAGCTGGTCTGTAAAAAGTCCTAACTAGAATGTCAACGACAGACTGTTGGATAAAATAAACAGGCAGAGAACATGAAACGGTTCATTCAAGAAGCGGTTCATTTAGGAAGCAGTTCGTACAGAAGGCGGTTCATCTGTAAAGTGGTTCATTTATAAAGCAGATCATTCATGAAGTAGTTCATTTAGAAAGCAGTTCGTTCAGGAGGTGGTTCATCAGTAAAGTGGTTCATTTATAAAGCAGATCATTCATGAAGTAGTTCATTTAGGAAGCAGCTCATACAGAAGGCGGTTCATCTGTAAAGTGGTTCATTTATAAAGCAGATCATTCATGAAGTAGTTCATTTAGGAAGCAGTTCGTACAGAAGGCGGTTCATCTGTAAAGTGGTTCATTTATAAAGCAGATCATTCATGAAGTAGTTCATTTAGGAAGCAGTTCGTTTAGAAGGCGGTTCATCTGTAAAGTGGTTCATTTATAAAGCAGATCATTCATGAAGTAGTTCATTTAGTAGTTCGTTCAGGAGGCGGTTCATCGGTAAAGTGGTGGTTCATTTATAAAGCAGTCAATTTGCAAAGTGGTTCATTTATAAAGCGGATCATTCATGAAGTAGTTCATTTAGGAAGCAATTCGTTCAGGAGGCGGTTCATCAGTAAAGTGGTTCATTTATAAAGCAGTCAATTTGCAAAGTGGTTCATTTATAAAGCCGATCATTCAAGAAGCGGTTCATTTAGGAAGCAGTTCGTTCAGGAGGCGGTTCATCTGTAAAGTGGTTCGTTTATAAAGCAGTCAATTTGCAAAGTGGTTCATTTATAAAGCGGATCATTCATGAAGTGGTTGTTTTAGGAAGCAGTTCGTTCAGGAGGCAGTTCGTTTGTAAAGTGGTTTATTTATAAAGCGGGTCATTTATGAAACACTTGCACCAAAAGTAAGAGCTGCTAAGTAAAATGAAACAGAGATCATGACTCACGACAAACACCCCTTCGCTATACACCCCTTCGCTATACACCCCTTCGCTATACACCCCTTCGCTATACACCCCTTCGCTATACACCCCTTCGCTATACACCCCTTCGCTATACACCCCTTCGCTATACACCCCTTCGCTATACACCCCTTCGCTATACACCCCTTTGCCAAATGTCCCTTTGCCAGACCACTGCCACTACAAACAAGGGGTCAGAAAGAAGGGGGTCATAATCAAATCCCTACCATAGCTTATTATACAGCAGAGGAAATATATTATTGAGAAATGGTTTCCCTCAAGTCGGCTGAAGTCTACAATAGTTCATAAATACCTTGTAATTCACATAAATCTAGGCTCACAGCCTCTACTGTTTGTAATCAAGGTCGGCCACAAATAGCCATATTTTCATCCTGATTCCTTTGACAGTCCATGGCCCATTCAAGGTCGGACAAGTATGCAGAAAATCCAGGTTTAGTCTTGAAGAGGTGTGACATCTACCTAAGTAATTAGTCAAATAGGATAAGATAAGAAATGGTATGGCGAAGTACTTGCTCTTCAATCAAGTATTTGATCAAAAGCAATCCTCAGAGACGTGAGTGATTCCGTTGGAACTTGGAAGTGGCCTATCAACCTTACAACCCACTACCACAGCGCCCCAGCCATTGAAGAAAGAGTCTTCTTTCATGTTCCTGATATTAAATGGCAACTGCAGCCTCATCTGTTAGGGCCAATTTTATTGGGTTATGTATTTCACTGCCATGGGCAAAGTACTTTAGTTGGTAACGGATATCAGTGGGCTAGTGGGTGAGGCATTTTGATGGACTCTGCTTATTCCAGTTTATCCCACGGGCCCATGAGTAATATCTACAAAAGGAGGTAAAGGAGGACAGGAGGCAGTACTCAGCTATTCCAATTCCTACAGAAACCACAAAGGGAGCAGACTCTCAGACAACCATGGTTATCAAGTGTTAGCAACTTCATTTTCTTAGCCTCAGTATACGAGGACGGATGGCCAGTTCCATCCCTCACCGTCTCGTCTTCCCACCTACAGTATATACATGGTCAGTGCACTAGTAATAGCCAAGTTTTCAAGAGGGCACATGCGGAAAAGAATTCTTTTACCAAATTTCTACCTTGTCAGGGATTTGAACCCTGACCTCTCGATTGACAGTCAACCAAACCACGAGCACCCTAAGCTAAGGTGTTAACAAGATACCCTTCCATTAGAACCATATGAAAATAACAGAATTATGCTGGAAGCTATTCAGCAATAGCTACCGAGCCTAAGTGAATGTCAACAATGTCACATTTGTGCAGACAAAAATATTTACATTATACCCTCGTGTGCAGAGTGTAAATATAAATTGAGCTCCTCTGAGTAGATATCTTGAAGGGGCGCTATATCAAGTATTTTTGATTGATTGATTGATGATGAAATAGAAACATATGATAAAACTACACAGGGTAGATACAGTTATACACAGCTTCGTCTAAATGCAATAGCCAATTCTAAATTCATGCAAACTGTTACCTGCAGAGTGCACAAGCTTACACTACATTGCATTTTGAAGTTAACAAGATGCATGAAATGAGGTCTACCCACTCCCTTACATTCTTACTTACACTTTGCTTTTGAGAGGCTCTAAAAGCACCTATACACCTAGTCACATTCAAACATGCCTTACATGCACCCTTACACACCCCCATACACACAGACTCGCATGCTTCTCCATACACAAAACAAACTATAGGCTACAGCATCCTCTATTCTCCAATATACTAAAAGAAGCTGTTCATCTTGTAAACACAAGATAAGGTAATTCAAGAACGATGAAAATGTCCTACAGTGACTTTCTTCCTTGAGAAGTTTATCAAAATTTGTTTGCCTTCTGAACACAAAATGCTGACATCTGATTCATCAACCAAGATTTCAAGTCAAAATATTAGTGCATGTATGATAGAACACACCCTATTCAGAAATCAGAAGCTAATATTATAGTGAAACATCTAAAGTGTGGTCATCCTGGTGCACAGGACATCAATTGTTTATCAATCGTCATATTATTGGTTGCTATAAGGAAAAATGAGACTGGTGCCATACAACTCTGTAGAAAAAAATGCAGCATGAGACAACATGAGACATGTGAGACAACATGAGACATGTGAGACAACATGAGACATATGAGATATGTGAGACAACATGAGACAACATGAGACATGTGAGACAACATGAGACACCATGAGACAACATGAGACATGTGAGTCAACATGAGACAACATGAGACATGTGAGAATGGTGCTATACAACTCTCCAGAAACAAAGACACGGCTACAATTACTTACGGCAACTGTAAAGAAGACTTCCAAGACAAAAAACAGAATTTCAATACAAATATACTGAAACATACACACTGTGCATATGTCCAATTACAATTGCAAAATTGAAGCTAAATAGACTTCCACTAAACTTAACACTGTCATAAAGATAGATTTCCCGGATATTATTTTAAAGATACAGAAATTCCACACTCTTCGATAATCCCCAAACGGACAACAAACCCGTTACATTAACGACTTAAGCCCATTTTGCAAATAAAACACGGTTCACCATCAGACCCACCTCTCCCTCAGCCGATGGTGCCACGTCCGAATACCTCGATTCACAGATGACGTCCTGAATATGTCGGATTGGAGTCGTCGCCACAGACGGAAACGAGTCCGCGCAGTCGTAGGCAAAGTAGCGATAGACCTTCCACGTCTTTCCAAAGTCGTAGGACCTCTCGATGAGCATTGCCGCCGGACGGAATGTCTTGAAGCGCATGATCAGATGGGTGAAGTGGAACTCGGCTTCGAGGTCCAGCTGAAGCGAGACGTTCTGGACGCCGTTTTCCGCCTGCCACCATATCGCCCGCCAGTTCCTACTGAACGTCGATGCGATGTTCTCGATACGGTGGCTGTCTCGGGCGTGCACGTCAAAGGGAGCCGTCGAGTCGCAGACGAAGCACTTGGTGTTGTGGTCCTCGAGATGGCTCACGATGCAGTAGCGGGACGGCGCTGCCAGTCCACAGGTCGATGTCGCCGACAGCTGGGACTCTCGGCCAACAAGAAGATCACCCGTGGCAGGGTAGCAACTGCTCTCGTTACAGGGAGAATAATGGGTAGGTACAACAGCCTGTGATGACACACCTGAATTCACAAACAGATACATAAGTAAACGACTGCATAAATGAATAACTATGAAACTAAAATAAATGCTCCCTTTGTTGATTTTATATAGATGACCTTTCACGCTTTAAATCTTTGGGCACTCCTGAACCTGCGGATCATCAACCCTGTGGATCACTTAAGAAGTTATAGTTATCCTTGAAGCTGAGGACCACACCAGAAAATTCAAAACAATGACCCAAATTTATTGATAATAATTATCTGTATTAAAATTTATTAAGGAACAGTCATAATGAATAATTGCCTGTACGATGTAAGCCATGTACGGCATGTTTTATGGATATTGGGTTCATAATGTCAAATGATAGTCGCCCATTGATTTTGTCTTTTACTTCACGTTTATACTAATTGCAAAATTTGACAAGCTCGGGCACGTCACTTAAAATGAGCTGAAGACCACATGTTATGTGTAGGACAGCACGACCTTAGGGTATCAACAAGTTAAAGTAGGACCAACATTTTAGTGATTATGTTTCCTAAACAGGTCATGGGCTAAAGTTTTATCCAACTTCCACTGATAAAACTTTCAATAAACCTGAACCGCTTGTCTATTATTTTATCTAATGATGAGACCAATGAGACTATACTCTACTGGTGCTGTAGATCCCGACTTAACAGGTCAAGGCTGCAAGCAAGTTAAATTATAGCAATTAAGACTAGTCTGTGATCACAGATATGCAACGAGTGTCAGAATATCCACTAAATCATTATAAGCTGCTGCAGTGATCAGTCAAACCATGTGAAAGACTCAGGGAAGAAAAACCTGACCCACGGAAGAAAAGCCGACCCTTAGTTTAAGTTAATTTCGTTCCAGAAGGATCGGCCGAGTAGCAAGAAATGATACACCATGGAATATTCCATTGAGTAGAGCAGACAAATATTTTTCACCACAGATAATGACGTTAAAGGCAAATAAAGAATGTATGATGAGTCACATATCTCTTAAATGCAACTATTTTATTATTAGACTTGTCATTTTCTTTTCAGAAATCAACATTATACACACGTTGTTGCAAAGGATAAAGTAAGTCAACTTTGAACACCAAAAAGTAATTGTACTTGGTAGGTAATTGAACCAATTGAAATTAAAACAACAGTAATTGCAGCTGTAATGTAATTGTAATGTATTTGATTAAAACTCAAGAACGTGCAATTGTAGCTGTAACAATAGTACCGTGATTATAATTCAATTGAGTTTTTAATTGCCTGAGTTGACCAAGGCATGGAATTAATGATCAGTTGATTGAACAAATAAACCAATATGTCATTTATGCAATAACTGGTAAGCATAAAACCCTAATGTTCAAATGGCAGAGTGTTAATTGAAATGTGAAACCTTTTTGATGTAGGATAATCGTTGGTATTGAAAGCCTAACATAAGGAAAGGTGTCTAAGTTGCTAAACTGCAGAATGGCTACACAAATTTAAGTTTTCCAGAGATAGAAAGATAGAGAGAGACAGAAAGGCACAGACACAGAGACAGAGACACAGAGACGTATAAAGTGTTGACTATTAACACAGCTTCATTACCACTTTTAAAGATGTACTTTTATGGCACTGCTGCTGGGGCTGTGTGACAAGGTGTTTGATCAGTTGTTGATTACTACCCTTAAAAGCACCAAATGTGTCATTTCAAGAGTCTCTTAATGATGGGCAATGTTTACATTGTACAAAGTCCTTCATTCACATCAACTGATGCCTTTGTCATTGGGTTGTGGCTTCTAAAAATGCACAAATTCAAGCATATTTCAGCTGAAGTACAAATGGTAATTTATGGTAATTAATTACTCATTCATTACATGTAAGTTTCATTAGTAAGCAATGACTCTCTTGATTACTGCATAACAATGAATTACAGATTTCTTCAGAGCTGCTTAACATCAAAGCAGGGAGACAGTATTTATAGACCAATTCATTACAGCCTTAGGGCGACGACGCTGCCGCTACAGAGTAATGAACTGTCTCAACTGCGAGTTCCGAGGGGGTTTAGAATCCCACCAGAGGCAATTTTCCTATAAGATTTCTGCTTGGGGGAACTCATCCTAGCAAACTGACTTATAATGGGTACACTGCAAATACAATGACCATGAAAGGATGACCCTGGGAGAGGACTGGCTAGCTGCTCTCGCGTGCCCACACCTCAGATTCACATCTAGGTGTGACAACACAATGTATGCTAGAAATTTATTTATAATAATAATATTTAATTTAAATATAATAACAGTATGCTGAGGCTAACAAAATGAAGTTGCTACCACATGATTAGATCCAGGGCTGCTTCAGGCTAGTCCAATGTGCCTCTTCTTCTTCACCTACTCCTCCTCCTTCTTCTTCTTTTTCTTCCTTCAACTTCTTCTCTATCTTTTATTCATCATCATCTTCTTCTTCTTCTTCACTATTCCTATCTAGTCTATTATTCATCTCCTTTCAATCTTCCTTCAACCATTTTTTGCTACTTTCCTCTGAGTTTTGTTTCCGCTGTTCGCTATGACCAACAACTCCTGGTTCAGCCGATGGCAGATATTAACAAAGGCTGCACACTCTATTTAAAAATGACTGAGCGCAAGAGTAGTCTTTACTCTCTGAGGGGCCTTTGAAACTCTCTTCCCTGAAGTCAGTGCTTCTGATGTGGGAAAACGAATACAAGTCTGCCGCAGATTAGCTCGTTAGGGTTCCCTTGCGTTAAACACACTTTCACATCGATCGGTCCTATTCCACAGCTCCCTGGATGATAATCTCTGCTGAATGACATTAGTCATGCATACATGTATACGACAACAGAATATTATAAATATAGTATAATGGACAACAATAGTCCAATATATGACAATAACCCAGCAATAGTCTGGTTCATACAATAACAGTAGATGAGACTGTCTATTGCTACATATAAGCCAAACCGATAGTGGGTTCAATGCAAAGTAACTGCCAATAGTAATGGCAGTGACTGAAATTAATCATTTAGCCATTTTGAAAAAAAAAACAGTTTTTCATTGAAAAAGCTTCATATATATATGAATACTATAACAAAATTCTTTCACGCAATGATATTGGCAGTGTTGCTAGTCTCACTACTGACATCGTTGCTAATCTCATTACTGGCAGTGTTGATAATCTCACTACACTTATGATTACAGTCAACTATCATATCATGGTGACTCTTTTCAGCTTATTGTGCACTGTTTTGCAAACTGATGTATTACTTGAGCACCTCTGAGTAGTCGACCTTGAAGGGGTGCTATATTAAATTCATAGATAGATTATATTGGTTCTTAATTATATTTAGCATCATATAGGCCAGTGCGCCAGCACAGAGAGCGCCTCTGAGTAGATTTCTTGAAGAGGAGTTATATCAAGTTTCATTGATACATTGATTCACTGAACTGCCAGAGATTATAGGCTACTGTAACAGTAATAGTCATTTCAAAGCTCTACAAGTAGTTTAACATACATTACAATAGCATAGTGATAACTAGACAGGAACCTATAGACACGATGTCAGTGGTGTGAAACTTTGCCTTTGTCCTGAAGCCCCCAATTTATTGTATTTAGCAGCATGGCAATGTGGCGTGTTCAAGGACAGCAGAACCTTTAATGCACAGAGGAGGAGTATTTCAGAGGCACCTTCGAGAACTTGCCTAATAAAGTGCGCCTGATTACCTAATAATGCATATGATCAATTCTGTTCTGCCAATACCACAGTACATAAATTATCCCATGTTGGGAGATTGGCAGGAGTGCATACTCTAGCAGGTGTATGTGGGTGCATTTGTAGGTGTTCGTGCGTGTGTGTGTGTGTGCGGGCGGGCATGCGTGTATGTGGGTATGTATTGCATGCGTGTCTGCAAATATGAGCAATTCCCATGTATTTCATCAATAAATCAAAGACTTCCATAAACACAATAATAATGTATGTATTCAGGCACGCATCCATGCAAACACGTAAAATCATTTTTGGATAAAGACCAAAATAATCAGTGCTTGGCAAAAGGGTGAGCATTCCAAACAACAATATCATATGCCGAACCCGAGAAAACAAGGGCATATGACCACCAGGGATGTGGTCTCGAGACCGCGGTCTTGGTCTCGGTCTTGGTCTCGAGGTTTTGGTCTCGTGCCCAATACTGATGACCACGTCCGGCGTCGCCCTATATGACTTATACCTATAACGTAGGTCGCACACAGTTTCAACCAATTAATCAATTAATCTATAATATTTTATCCATTAATTAAGATATCAATGCAGTGTCGTACCTTTTGACTGTAGGAATAGAAGAAGGGTGACCGTAGCAGTGATCAACTCCATTCCAAAAGGGAACAAGCGACGGAATAATAAGTAACGAACTGGGGTTAAATTCCGATGGAAAGAGACGGAACTAGTGGATGCTATAAGAAAACGCTATCGGCCGTTGCCAACTCCATGTTATCCGATATTAAGAACTCCTCCAGCGTTTCATCAACCTAAAGTTCGGCGGTCGAATGTTGATCTCCTCCCTCCTGCTCTTCTTCTTCCTCCTCCTCCTTCTCTTCTTCTTCCTCCTCCTTTATCCGTCTGTCTCCCTTTCACCTCGTCGTCCTCCGTCGTAGTCGAATCCTCCTTAGTTGCTAAGTGCAGCTGTTGCCGCCGCGACTCCTCCTTCCTCGCCCGGATTGGCTACCACCTGCCCTCCATCTACTGAGGTAGACTGACTACGGTGGCAGAGTTTGCTTCTGTATGTCTTCTCTGCCTGCTCTATGTCTCTCTATGTCTGTCTCTCGTTAATTATTGTTTCACTTCAGTCTCTGACTGTCCGTCCGATTCTGTTTCTCTCACTCTGTACACACAGGCAAACAAACTATGCATAAGCATCAGCGTGTGTGTGTGTGTGTGTGTGTGTGTATCTTGTTACTCGTTATCTGATTTCACTTCTCTCTCTCTCTCTCTCTCTCTCTCTCTCTCTCTCTCTCTCTCTCTCTCTCTCTCTCTCTCTCTCTCCCTCCCTCCCTCGCTGTCGATGTCTTGCCCGATTGACTTATGCCCACGGCGCCTGCGCGTTGCCCTTTGAACCGCACCATAGCAGTCAGCCTTGAAAGCCTCAACAAATCGAGCAACATTCCTCCTGAGCTGATCTAAAGTCGACCACGCCTACCCACCTTGTAGTCCACTGTTAATTACCCACCCCAGTCGACTAAGGCATAGGGTGAGGATTGTCTTGCCCCTTGGGACCCGTAGAACCCACCTGTCTACTCCCAACTTGTTTGACTGTAATAATATAATAATATCGTTATGTTTCGCGTGCCAATTTTATTCAATAAAAAAAATTAATACCCGTAATATCCCAACGACCGTCGGACTTCATCCAAGATATTCTTGACTTCCATCTGGTTTCTAGCCGTCGAAGGCCTCGATCCCTCTTCCCTTCAAGGCCACTCTTCATGCTATTCCACACTTTCGAATCTCCCTAACACTCGTGCACCACTCATCACTATAGATGGGCGAGTGAAGGACTTTTGCCCCTGGACATTATATGCATGCTTGTATGAGTGTACATATGATGCATGGTTGTATGTACACTATGCATGTGTGCATGGATGTGTCCATGTCGGCTTCGTGTTACTAAACCTGTAAAATATTTATTTTTAGCGGGTTGACATATTGCTTTGTTTCCAATACCTACAAAATGTGTTGACGAATTAAAAGCCAATTTGATACCACGTGATATATAATGGCTGCTGCAAATAATGGGTGTTTTTATGCGACATTGACATCTTCACAGCTTTTATTCTGAGATTATCATCTATATAGAGGTATTCACCCACTCTCACTCTAAATAACGGGAGATGATTATCGCGTGTCACTGACGAAATGCTAACCAACTGTAGCTGTTTACTGTAGCTGACATTCACCGCTTATTAAGGCGTGTCACGGACTGTATGCAGTATTTATACATCAAGCAAGATAAATAAAGAATCAGAACTGGACTCACTTTGTCTCATATACGACGCGATAATTAGTTGCTTGTTTTCATATATTTTACATAATGGCAGTTAAATATATAACTTGTTATCATTCGTTCATACCTCACACTAGGGTGGCAATTGTCCGGGAGGGCAAATGTCCTACCCAAAGTCGGGGGGCTTTTGTCCGGGGGGCTTTTGTCCGGGGGGCTTTTGTCCGGGGGGCTTTTGTCCGGGGGGCTTTTGTCCGGGGGGCTTTTGTCCGGGGGGGCTTTTGTCCGGAGGTTTTTGTCCGGAGGCAAATGTCCGGGGGCAAATGTCCGGGGGCAAATGTCCGGGGGGCTTTTGTCCGAGGACTTTTGTTCGAGGAGCAAATGTTCGTTCCCCAGATGGGCACAGTGCACCGTTGGGTCACTTCCTAGTTTCTACTTCCAAAGATGAAAACCTATCGTAGGTGTTTGAAGAATAACTTTAAAACCGCACCATCTACCCCAGCTAGAGGTATATCTATAGATTTGTATAGTGCCACAACAATCACAGGCGTCTCTTCCTCCGGTACCTATATTTTCACCTCTTTCTTTCCTTCCGACTCCTTCTGACCAAATCTAATTAAATGATTATTCAGCAGCACACTGTTAAAGTGATTATCTTTCCTCCCTTAGTGGATGGTATAGACAGGATGGATGAGATCAATGTCCAGGGGTCGTCCTAACCTGTCGTTTACGTATGGTTAAACATACTGACCGAATCCGCAACAGAACGTATACCACTGCTACCAGTCCTTTTATACATTTAGAGTTCTCGTTGCCCTTGGCCTCTCAGAGTTGTATGTCTATGTCATGTTGTCCGAGGAGCCACACTGGCCCGTCTATTATACAATGATACACAATACAACTGTAATTTGAGAATTCCCTCCTTACAGAAAGTTCAGAAGTGCACCTTGAAGCCGGGCAACCAGTAAGAGCCATAGGCAGACTGGAAGAGGTAGGTTTTCAGATTTGAGCGAAAGACAGACTCACTGAGATAGTTGCGAACATGAGGAGGTAGAGAGTTACAGATGGAGGGACCGGCAACAGTGAATGACCGCCGGCCGAAGACAAGACGTGTGCTAGGGACAACGTACTTTCCAGCAAAAGCTGATCAAATAGAGGAGCGGCGTTTAACAAAGCTGCAGTGTGACCATGGAGGACAGATGACCTGTGCGTGCTCTGTATATGAGGAGTGCCAACTTGTAACAGATACGCTCACAGACAGGAAGCCAGTGTAGAGAACGAAGAGCAGGTGTGATAAGGTCTCGGTAGGAGAGGCCAAGGCACAGTCGTGAAGCCTGATGCAGTATTCTAGTTATCGGAAGCAGTGTGCATTCAGGGAGCCCATAGAGTACTGAGTTGCAGTAGTCAAGTCGTGTCAGCATAAAGCAGTGTATCAGTGTTTTTAGTGATGCAGAGTCAAGAATAGAGCGAAGTTATCGGATTCTCCGGAGATGAAACATGCATACCTGAAGATTGCAACAATTTTAGGGTTGAGGGAAAGTATTGAGTCGAGGATGACTCCAATATCCCGAACAGTGAGTGATGGAGAGAGTAGAGAAGAGGATGGAGAGAGTGAGAGTTCAGCGCTCTGAGGAAGCTTATAAGAGCGGTCAAACCAGATGAGTTCGGATTTGCCCCGATTAAGTTTGAGACGCATAGACAGACTCCATCGCATGATGTCGTCAATGCAGGCACGGAGTCGTTCTATAGCATTTGTTACCTCGTTTAGTCGCAGATGTACATAGAGTTGAGTATCATCAGTATAGAGGAGGATTTCCACGCCGTGACGAGAAGGATGGCTGAAACTGTAGAAGTGTAGAGGGATGAAAAACAGAGGCCCTAGGACAGAGCCTAGCGGGACACCAAAGAGCACAGAAGCGGTCCATGGATGATACGAGCAAGTTGATGCGAATATACTGAGTGCGATTAGAGAGGTAAGACAGAAACCAATTGAGGAGGGTACCAGAGATGCCGAAGGAATGTTGCAGGACTCGAGTAGGATGCAGTGCGCAGTGAAAAGCAGCAGAGAAGTCTAGAAGTATTAGAGCAGTAACATATCTCTTGTCTGCAGCAAGGACCATGTCACTGTAGACTTTCAGGACGGCTGTTTCCGTGGAATGGAATTGCCGGAATCCTGACTGAAGAGGTGGAAGCAGGTTGTTTGCAGAGAGGTAAGAGAAGAGCTGAGTGTGGACAACTCTTTCTATCATCTTAGACAGGAAGGAGACATTAGTGATAGGTCCATAGTTAGAGGAGAGAGTGGGGTCAAGGCCGCTCTTCTTGAGACGAGGGCGAATGATTGCCCTTTTCGGAGAGTTAGGAAGCGAGCCAGTGGAAAGGAACAGGGTGAAGTTCGCAGTGTTTGGATGTGGATTTAGTTGATATATTGTTCGCACGAGTTGATATCTTCTTCTTCTTCTTCTTCTTCTTCTTCTTCTTCTTCTTCTTCTTCTTCTTCTTCTCTTCTTCTTCTTCTTCTTCTTCTTCTTCTTCTTCTTCTTCTTCTTCTTCTTCTTCTTCTTCTCTTCTTCTTCTTCTTCTTCTTCTTCTTCTTCTTCTTCTTCTTCTTCTTCTTCTTCTTCTTCTTCTTCTTCTTCTTCTTCTTCTTCTTCTTCTTCTTCTTCATCTTCTTCTTCTTCTTCTTCTTCTTCTTCTTCTTCTTCTTCTTCTTCTTCTTCTTCTTCTTCTTCTTCTTCTTCTTCTTCTTCTTCTTCTTCTTCTTCTTCTTCTTCTTCTTCTTCTTCTTCTTCTTCTTCTTCTTCTTCTTCTTCTTCTTCTTCTTCTTCTTTCTTCTTCTCTTCTTCTTCTTCTTCTTCTTCTTCTTCTTCTTCTTCTTCTTCTTCTTCTTCTTCTTCTTCTTCTTCTTCTTCTTCTTCTTTCTTCTTCTTCTTCTTCTTCTTCTTCTTCTTCTTCTTCTTCTTCTTCTTCTTCTTCTTCTTCTTCTTCTTCTTCTTCTTCTTCTTCTTCTTCTTCTTCTTCTTCTTCTTCTCTTCTTCTTCTTCTTTCTTCTTCTTCTTCTTCTTCTTCTTCTTCTTCTTCTTCTTCTCTTCTTCTTCTTCTTCTTCTTCTTCTTCTTCTTCTTCTTCTTCTTCTTCTTCTTCTTCTTCTTCTTCTTCTTCTTCTTCTTCTTCTTCTTCTTCTTCTCTTCTTCTTCTTCTTCTTCTTCTTCTTCTTCTTCTTCTTCTTCTTCTTCTTCTTCTTCTTCTTCTTCTTCTTCTTCTTCTTCTTCTTCTTCTTCTTCTTCTTCTTCTTCTTCTTCTTCTTCTTCTTCTTCTTCTTCTTCTTCTTCTTCTTCTCTTCTTCTTCTTCTTCTTCTTCTTCTTCTTCTTCTTCTTCTTCTTCTTCTTCTTCTTCTTCTTCTTCTTCTTCTTCTTCTTCTTCTTCTTCTTCTTTCTTCTTCTTCTTCTTCTTCTTCTTCTTCTTCTTCTTCTTCTTCTTCTTCTTCTCTTCTTCTTCTTCTTCTTCTTCTTCTTCTTCTTCTTCTTCTTCTTCTTCTTCCTTCTTCTTCTTCTTCTTCTTCTTCTTCTTCTTCTTCTTCTTCTTCTTCTTCTTCTTCTTCTTCTTCTTTTCTTCTTCTTCTTCTTCTTCTTCTTCTTCTTCTTCTTCTTCTTCTTCTTCTTCTTCTTCTTCTTCTCTTCTTCTTCTTCTTCTTCTTCTTCTTCTTCTTCTTCTTCTTCTTCTTCTTCTTCTTCTTCTTCTTCTTCTTCTTCTTCTTCTTCTTCTTCTTCTTCTTCCTTCTTCTTCTTCTTTCTTCTTCTTCTTCTTCTTCTTCTTCTTCTTCTCTTCTTCTTCTTCTTCTTCTTCTTCTTCTTCTTCTTCTTCTTCTTCTTCTTCTTCTTCTTCTTCTTCTTCTTCTTCTTCTTCTTCTTCTTCTTCTTCTTCTTCTTCTTCTTCTTCTTCTTCTTCTTCTTTTCTTCTTCTTCTTCTTCTTATTCTTCTTCTTCTTCTTCTTCTTTTCTTCTTCTTCTTCTTCTCTTGAAAACATATTTGCGCTGTTCCCAAGCAACAATTTAACCACTGAGAGAGCCAACTTGTCTGACTGCCTCAGGAAAAGTCGCAGTTCATTCGTCGCAGATCATTTCATCGCATTCCGGTCGATCGTTTGTTCGAATCCCCCTCAACTCGCAGCGCGTCACATCCTTAGACCACCTTCGTGCCTTAGTCCTTAGACAAGTTGAACACCCATGATAATTGTCTACCTAACAAAGAGAATCCTTGCCTAACAAACGCTGTCAAACAGCGTCAATCGCGCACCAAAGTGAAGAATCCTAAATTTTTATGCTCTTTGGTAATATTCGCCCGTTTCAGAAGGTAATTTTTTTTCAATTTTTTTCAAGATCTTCGAAAACTATTATAAGTTATTAGAAGATTACTTTAACTTGTGAAGAGTTTGTAGGCTAGTTAAATGCGACGTAGAACAGTAAATCTTAAATCTGGTTCACAAGCCTTAGGAAGACTGATGCTGGGCAATATCGTATTTCATGGATTTTCCGCGTGTTCGTTATCATTCGGTTCGCAGGTCACGCGGTTCGGTATTTGGGATGCAGAGGATTTCCGGGCAAATGCTAATGTAGGTTGAGGTAATCGACAATTTTGGGGTGCCTGTTTGAATAATCGTAATGAGAACTGGATTCCGGTGAGTTTTCGGTTTATGCGAGAAGACAATCCCGTGCAGCAGCAGTTTACAAACCGATCGCTTATCTGGCAACGTATTACTTCTAGGGGTCTACATCTCTTACTTCGGCCGCTAGCGTAACATTGTTCAATTTTGACGTACAAGCATAAAATTTCATATTTGGAATCAGAAATAATGCAGATTAACACCTGATGTATCCACACTCTGAAATATTACTAGTTAGAATTCTCTTTTTTAGGTTTTGGCTGATGAGCCGATAATAGAGGTTTTTTGTGCACCCGAAGGTGCATATCGCTAACTGATAGAGTACAGAAATGTGCTTTAATTATTAATAAACACAACGTTTTGTTCAATTGATCCATTGCAGTTGAAGCACAGTATCACTTCATGTTTTCTAGCTTTGGTGATAACATTTAACATTTAAAGTAGCTTTCGGAGGATGTTGGTGACAATTCCAATGTATTGCAGCTTAACACTTGATCGCAAGCTTTGGCTGGTGGGTCATAGGCCCTAATACGTCAAATCATCCAGTGGTGTAGGCCTACACCACTTTAGGTTTTATTAAGTTTTTGTACATTAACTACATGCAGAAGCAAAGACTGTCAATTTAGCAAAACATTCAAAATTGAATGAGATATCAATTTTGTATGTTAATAAGAAAAATTGAATTGTTAAAAAGGACATGATCTTCAAGTTTTGACTTCTATATATCTAAGGGTTGACTTTAATCAAGATCAGTGTGTTGTGTGTTGTGGTCAGTGGTGGCTCTACAGAGGGGCCAGGAGGCGCCATTGCCCCCTCCAACTGAGTTTGTGGCTCCCAGCGGTGGCCCCTCCAAATTTGAGTCCACTTTCAGTTTTGACAGAATCAGACATCCAGATTGCCCCTCTGTCAGGTTCCCCAGCCCCCTCCCCCTCTGTTGAGAGCTGTCACTGGATGTACTCTCTCATAATATACAAGAATCTATTTGATGTAACATATGGTTCTTTTATCTACGAATTTTTAGATATTGCATGGCAGCCAGTAAAAATCAAGGAGCAAGTCGGAGAGGGGTATCATTCCAAAGCAAAGGGCCAACAGACGAGTTATTGGGGAGAAGCCGTCAGAGATACCAAGAGGTCATACCTGTCTAAAGAACGAAGTGGACAATGAGAGACAGCCAAAACGATGAGGTCACAAAGAGAGTGTGGAGCTTGACCCAAAATGCTCTGGGAATAAGGAAAATAACTTTAAACAGAATGTGGGCTATGAGCGGAAGCCAGTGTAAGTGCTCAGTCATGAAAGCAGATACACAAGACAAGCGAGGAAGACAAGCAATCAAACGGGCAGCTGCATTTAGCACAGATTGAAGAAGTGGCAGGCAACAGGCAAGCTTTCGGAAGAGTAAAGACCAATTGTAGCATGTTACATTAATCTATGCATGAGGAAGTAAAAGCATATACCATAGAGGAGGGTCAAGTGGAAGTAGCTGCAGGTGATAGTAGCTAGACCAAGGTAGATTAGATATGTGTTCAGCCAGAAGCGTCGATCCCCCTCTGAGTGATGGAGGCAAACCCCCGGTCCCCAGTGTTAGGAGGGCAAGATATTCCCCATAAGACTAAAAAATTATCCCCTCCCTACCTGTAATTGGAGGCATTTGCCTCCGGACCCCCTATGTGCATGCCTCTGTGTCCAGGAAACGAGAGTACTGTCAATGGTAACACATAAGTCAAGAACTCTAGTAGAGAAAGTGAACAATGGAAATCGTTCAGAAATAGATCAAAGTTGAATTTAAGGGGCTACTGAGTTTTTGTTGAATTGACAGAGAGGCGATTCGAGGAGATCCATCAATGAAGTTTTGAAGAAAACACTCAATGGATTGAGAAAGGGCAAGCTGATCTGCAGGCGGACCACGGACGAAGGCCTTAACGTCATCAGCATACAGGTGTCCTCCTGCAGAATATTTTGCAAAAAAAGGATGTTAACAGTGAATATGATATAGAGAAGCAGATCCAGTATGAATCATTGAGGAACCCCAAACCTAACATGTACCCATGGGGGGCAGGTGTCACCTAGAACTGTGTTTCCCAGACTTTTGGAACCCACTATAGAAAATCTTAGAATTCCTGCGATCAACCTCAAAAAGACAAACAATATCAAGTTACAATTTAAGGGGCATTTCAATTTCAATTTCAATTTACAGTGCATGCATTTGATACACTCAATATAAAGAGTAGACTGTAATCAGTAGAATAGTATAGTGTTTATACAACAAAGAAGGTGAAAAGAACTGTTACATTTGGCTTCTTTGAAGTTAATGGAACTATGATGAAACAGCCGTGAAGCATGGCAACCCATTTTTGGGTCACAACCCTTAGTTTGAGAAACACTGACTTAGAATGACCATTTTGAGCGATATATGGGATAGGATCGAAGCCAGTGAAGAGGAGGAACACTAAGACAAATAGATTTTAAGTCAACATATGAGAATGTCATGATCAACCAAGTCAAATGCTGAAAAAGCATCATCATCATGGGCACATCGCCTGTAGATGTCCGATGCCATTTTCACCAGGCTTTTCCACTGCTGTCAGTCCACCACAGCATGTATAAGTTCTTGTAGTGGTTTTTTCGTCCATTCAATTATGTCATCCATCCACTCTCTGTGCGGTCATCCTCTTTTGTTTGTTTCCTCCATTCTGCCAAACATTAGAGTCTTTATCTTCTGTTCATCGCTCATTGTGTCCGAATAGCCCTAACTTTCTTTGTACTTTATGCTTCTTCAAAGAAGAAGCATCAAGAGATCTAATAGTGTAATATGGGACTTGTCTATGGCTGAGTAACCATCTGACAGAAGAGATAGGAGAGCAGTTACAATAGAATGATGAGCTCTAGAACCAGATTGCCTACACAGAAGAAGACCCAGTTGCTCCACAAAGGGAAGAAGCTGCAAAGAGACCAGCCGTGACTGAGTATAGGCCTACCTAACATGGATATCTATCCGCAATGTGGCGTTGGACAGTTTTTACGCTATCCGTTTTACAATTTTCATTATCTAGAAAATATTCATGTCTCGGAACTTGGGAAACAGTTGGGTCTGTCCAACTGATAGAAAGTTTTAAAAAGAACACTCATATCTATACTCCATGGCTCATTTCTTACGTCCTATCACAGCTGAGTTTTCATTGCCCGTGATGCCAGCAAGAAAATAATAAATATTGCATGCAAGTGTAGACCACTAGAAGTAATATGTTGCCGCTTATCTTAGGGTTCTTTGGCCAAACTATGGTCTTGCTCAGAAACGTTCACAGTTTCCTCTTGTGCATAAGTCAATTACACATTTATCTGTTTTCTCAGGATATTTAAGTTCATGTATGCATTTGTTATTTAGTTAATTTATTTTAATCTAGCTGGGCTTAGGAAAATAGAAATCTGAGAATCCTGCAGTGGATACGTGCAGTGATTGAAAGCCAGCTGTTACTTTGTTATGATGTTATAGAATATAGTAGAAATTATGTGCATGGTAATGTCTGTAAATTATTCGTCAGTATATGTCTTGTGCTTAGGAATTTTATTCTGTGAATCACAATTTCACATAAGAAAATGGCAGATCACAAGCTGACAAAAAGTCCCAAGACTCCATCAAAAATTGAAGAGACAACAAAACTGCGATCCATGCCACGGTCAACCCGCAAAAGAGTTGTGGTTGATCAGTTTATGGTGGTTCCTCGAGATCTTAACTTCTCTGAATCAAACCGCAATCTTCTAAATGGAAACCAGTCGTTAAATAAGCAATTGAAGGCGGCCGGGCAAATTGAAATGATGGAAACATCGCCACCACAATCGAAGGCAGCCAGGCAGATTGAATTGATGGAAACATCGCCACCACAGCCAGCGCCTGGGTCAACTCTGAGGATGCCTAATGCCAGAAATCAACGACAATTCTGTGATATCTGTAAAGTACATTGCAGTAGCTCAACATCTATGAAGCAGCACACTGCTGGACGAAGACATAGAATCTTCAGTATACACAAAGAATGGTTAGTATTCGACAGGAATGTTAGGGCAATTCATCAGTTGTCGATGTGTGGAATTAACTCTGTCAGAGTATGACCAACTCTTAAGTCAATCCATATTCACCAGATTCCATTGCTCTTTATGGCATCTCAATTGATTATCATTTTAAGTGAGATCACAAAGTCAGGATAGATGAGACATACATATGAAATTCTGGAAAAGGAAGTTGCAAACCACATGACTAGTCGTCTTTCATCAGACAAACTCTGTAAATCTATCTTCTGAATTTGTCCATTGTATATACCGTGCCACTGAAAATGTACTTACTCTGAACATTCGCAAACGCATAATTAGCTCCACGGACAGCAAAAAAGTAACTGCTTTTATTTACGTAAATTTTTTGTTGCCATAGATTCTTCAGAGATGTATATATCTTCCAAAATCAAGCATTGGTCTGGCCCTACGATCAGCTGGTTGCCACATTACCAGAACCCTTTGTACTGAACTAATCACTGTCACTCAATTCACTTCGATACCAATTGTCTTGAACTTTGTGGAGTTCACGATTTTCTGTGCCATGCTGACTTCTATATGTGCTGTGCACCACACCTTTGCTTCACTTCTCACTGCTTGACTTAGTGCAAAAATTTCTTTCCAGGAACATATATTTAGATGGCAAGAAGGTTAATGGATGCGTTTCCTGCAATTTTCAGGTCAGTTGCACGGCCTTCTGGCAGCAGGTGTTTCCGAGTTTTACTCTGGCCAATGATAATAAAATGATGGCATCAGGTCGTGGACTGGATTATCATTCGTTCAACTTTAAATAATTTTTTTGGTTATAGAGTATGTGGAAGTTGGTCTAATCTGGATGGAAACCTAAGCAGTAGTGATGTAAATGTACAATGATATTTGTCTCTAGTCATGGTCAGGAAATTGAGATGATGAAATGAAGTAACTTACTATGGAGAGACATCTGTGATAAGGACACATATCAAGAGAGAATAAAGGGAGGCAAGAGAAAGATACAGAGCGATAGAATTGAAGTGTTTCTGGTTGACAGAATTTCTTGAAAAAATTTATGAATAATTTGCAAAGGTCAAGATCATAAATTGAATTGTCATAAAAATGACCTCTGTGAGAGGTCATTTAAAGGCATGTTTTATATTATAAGTATATGTAAAATTGCAAATGCGAGTTTTATAATTCGTTCTGGTGTGCATACAGTAATAATTATAATGGTAATACATTAGTGAGTCTGTTTCGATTATTAGGGACAAGCTGAAAGCTAACCGCAAAGGAGTTGTTATCACATCACCGAGTGCCTCCTCCCCTGAGGATGAGAAAATATCAGTCGAATTGGCAACTGGAAAGAAGGTTGTTGAATTCTACATAACAAACTCCAGTGATTCCATTGTCGCTTTTGAGCACTGTGATATTGTTGACCTAAAGTCAGCGACACGACGTCGATTTACTGACTTTCAGTTGAAAAACAGACCCGTCCAGCAACCTCTGTTGCCCAGTAAGAAGTTACTAATCCAGACTATCTTATAAATTGCACTTTTGTTTGCTCCAATCTCCTATTGGCTGCTGAAGGCCGTTGGTTGTTCCCAATAGGACCACTGCTCAATCTATAGCATAGCTTATACCGTGGGTTCCAACCTGGAGTGCTCACAACCACAGGAATTGCAACATGTCATTTCAAGAAGTGTGAAAAGAAGGAGAGTATAAATTATAAAAATACATTAATGATAATTTATATATTGTTGAGCTGTCGTATGATAAGTTTGGGTTAGACCATAAGAGTTGAAGTTTATATCATTGTCACATTGTGTGGCAGATTGGTTTGAACGGTCGGCCCGTAACGCTCTGTGTGGGCTGAGTGAGCGTTTTCGACCCTCGTCCGAGGGGTCGCTGTATAGGGACCTTGAGCCTTTGCACACAATTGCTCTGCAGTACAACTGTAATTGCACCGTCGAGGCAAGCACTATTCTGAGCATAAAATGTTGGGAAAATGTGACATCAAATTTCAGCATAAATTAAAAAAAATTTAGGCCTACGTCTTGTAAGAATAGTTGGGATTCTGTCCAAAAATTATGCATTTGCTTAGAAGCAAGCATCAGTTGAGATCAATTACACATGAAGTTTACAGATTGCTTTCAAATAGATTTAGGATTTTCAACCAGTTTTTAACATAGTGAATGATTGGTTTAATGAGTTGTGGCTATGAAATACAAGTCTCTGATTGTTTTAGATGTACTTGTCTCGATTTTTTCTTGCAGATGGTCAGCTCACTGTAGCCTTACATTGTGTAAAGCGTGCCATTGGTTTCTACTGCACAAAAGTTGCATTTGTCTTTTCTGACCCGAAGATGACTATAGTGCGAGACGTTGAAGTTCAGATTGTTACACAGATAATGAAGGAGCTTGGCCCAAAGGCGCCTTATAAACACCCGCCAAGAGTGTCTGTCAAGATGGCACCTGTTAAAACTGTTGACGGTCTTCGTCCACAGTGGTAAGATTCTGTATCAAGCCGTCAATTTTCTTTTTCAATCTTCCATGCCCTTGTTCATTTATGCTGCATGCCATGTATATTGGAATCACTGATACTTTACTGTGGCAGATTGCTTAGAGTTTGCCTTCCCTGCTCTGTGTACTGAGTTCGAATCCTAAGCTTAATGAAATAAACGGTTCAATGTTTAGCCTTGTGACCATCCTTTGTGCCATATGATTGAGTTTGTAATAAAATTCAATGTAGCAGCTTCTGTTGTACTGTTGTAATTTATATATATTTACTCATACTTCAATGATCTGTCAAAGCGAATTGCATTCCATTCCAAACTGACATTGATGCCTTGCACATTATCAGAGTGGCTCGATACAAGTAATTAGATTGCAGAAGATTAAATTACTGTCTTTTAATTCGTACATATACTGTGCAACTTGCAACTGAAGTTTGAGAATATCCCTTCCCATACAAGTAGTTAAAAGTTAAGAAGTGCACTTTTTAGTCAGGCGGCAATTGAAATATGAGCCATAAATCGACTGCAAATATTACCTGAAATTACAAAGTAAAGATTGGTATTCACTTATATATTTTAATTTATATAATTATTGTCTTGGGGAATTGCAGGGATCGGTCAAAAGATAATCTGACTCAGGCTGTGCCTCTTGATCATTATGATATTCCTGTTGAAATACGAAGAGCAGTAAACCACGGCCTTCAGGAGGAATCGGAATCCAGGGAGAAACCATGTAGTATCAGGTCAGTGGCTGTTATGTTTCCTAAATTGTGTAACTGTGACTGTCCATCTGAAATTACCCATTCTAAATGACAAACAAATGATCTGAAATTACCCATGAAATTTCCACAGCTTCATTGACCTGATCTAAACTGATCACACTGCAGGTAAGTTACTGTATATTAGGATAACTAGTCAGGTGGGGCAGAAAGCTTTAAGATCTTTCTGTCAAGGCAGAATTTGAGCCACTGACCTCAGGGCTACCATTTGTGCTTGCTAGCCATTAAATCCACCTTAGTGCCACAGCACCAAAGGCTGCTTTGAACCAGCTCTTGGGGTGCTGCCGTTGGATGGCAGAAAGGCAGAGCTAATATTTGTTATAAAATGTCAATAAAGTACCAATTATCACTACTGATATAATAATGCAAATCAGGAATTTTACAATGTTTACACAATCTTCTACGAAGTTTGGGGACTAAATTTCTCCGTCTCAGGACCAACTGCATGGAACGGTCTCCCCGCACATGTGCAGAACGCGTCATCTCTGGAGGCATTTACATCGTGACTGAAGACTTATCTTTTCAAACAATCGAACGACTGTTATTTACATTTTGTTTTCGTGTACAGCGCCCTTTCTTTTGGCCTCAGCTGTATTACAGCGCTATATAAATTGTCTTATTATTATTATAATTAAAATATTTATTTGGTTTGATCAGAAAAGCCAGAAGCAGCCCATCTGCTATTAGCAGCTGCTCTGCACGTTTCTGACACTAATTTCAAGAAGATAAACAGTTAGAAGAATGGCAATTTCATTGGTTGCCAGTTATACATAGTTACATACTTGAAGTGTAGTGCCTGATAACATTAAATTGACCTATAGCTATTTTTAAAACCTTTATAGTTATAGATACGGTCGCAACACTAGAGTTGATGACAGAGAACATTGATTGTCACTAAAATAAAGAAGTAATAGGAAGAATAATAAATGGTTATGTTAAGTCTTCAACTTATTTTGAGTAAGGGCGCCTTGCACGTGCTGAAATGTTGGTAACTACTGCGTCGAACTTCTGTGTACCTTGCAGAGTGACTATCTTGACCAAGCTGGAATGACTTAAATATTGCTTCATTTTTATTCTCAGGAGTCGTTTAACGAGCTCTCTTTGCAAGGACAATTACCGCAATTGCTTTTCACTTCTGCTTCATATTGAAGAGCTTCAAATGGAAGTTGATATAAGAAAATACGACATGCTCAACGTACCACTTGAAATCTGCAGGGAAAACCGCAAACTTCTTACCTTAGAAGTAAGCTTTCATTTAAATAATTTGTCCATTGAGCCAACAGATTCTTCAGTCCTATGACAGAGACACAAAAAATTGATGAGAACAAATTCTTTACCTCTAGTATCTTTAATTTTTTTTAATGTTGAGAATGGAAATAAATTGAAAAAGCTCTACAGACTGGCCTGTGTCATTCATTGTTTTAGAAAGTCTAACGTTGTCCTATCTTTGTAACAAAGCTACAAGTGAATTTTGGTGCAATAATTACTTTTAGACAAGGAACCAGACACAGGAATTATTGTAATGAGAATGAGGGTGTTGCTTTAAATTTTAATTAAATTTTGAGAGCTATGTAAGATAAATTGAAATGTTTCGTATTAATGACTGTCAGCTAATTATAAAGTGGGGATCGTTACTTACTTGGCTACCATTTCTATTTTAGTGTTTAGTTGAGATTGGGTACTTTTTTTAGTGTACCTCTTTCATGGTCTAAATACGTGATTGTCAACTTTCAACAATGATTATTCTAGTAATCACAAACATTGCTTCCAAGTTGATCAAGTCTTTCAGAAAATCAAAATTACACCTGCTACTTTGAACAGTCATCTTAAGAAAAAGTGACCATTATGGATAAAAACAGATGATATTCTCTTTAAAGTCTATATTTTTCGTGCTTCAGGTTCCTGGCCTATCAGAAAATCGTCCGTCAGTTCTTGTTGGTGACCACCTGTTTCTTCGTGTACTGAAGAGCGATAAGACCCCAGAGGAGACAGAGTACAAGGCCTATGTTCACAGGACCTGTCTCAACAAAGTGGAGATAGGCCTGAGCGAAAAGTTAGTGCAGTGCTAACAGTTTATGTCGGAAGGTTGTGTGCTGGAGTGCCACTCCAGAATTATTGGATTTATTTCCTGGATGTGCAAAATTTCTCGTTAATTTTTGCCGATTAGTTCTATAGAACCTTCTGCGAACTTCTGGGGTGGGCTTCTTGGGTCAGTTGGACTGGCAGTTGTGTGCTCTGGTTGTAATGGAGATGTGCAGGTGCCATGTTTTGCACTTCAACTCAAGCCCGCCATGTCCTCTGGTGCGTTGAACTGTATTCCTCAGATAGTTGTCTATTGCACTGACGTACTGCTGCATTCGACCTTTGCGCAATAAGCATTTTTATGGTATCTTAAAATGCACTTGCTTAGATTAGTCAGGTGGCCATGCATGCTGCACTCTTCTGAAGGTACTCAAATGGTGCTATATAAATGTCTTTATATTTCTACAAGCATACATTCATACAATCTTACATCAAGAGAATCCTTAGAGCTAAAACTATGTCAGTGAAACAACAAGACCATGGAATGCAATGTTGTAGGTGTTGAAATTGAATGGCAATGAGCTAGAAATGGTAACTCTTGTGCTGCCAGTTGTACTAGATAGACTGTACCCAACTCTGTGATGGCAGTATTATTTTTATTATGCAGTATTTCTCACAATTTTTGTAGCACTAGTTTACCATACGTACACTGTTGTTTAGTAACTTGTACATGTTTTGTAGGATTCAAAACACATGGTTCCCAAAAATGAAGTTCAACTGTCGTTTCAACTTCAACCGCCTTCCTATTCGTCTCCAGCATCGAGCAGTTCTGTTCGCTGAGGAGAACAGTCTCTATGACCTACTCTTCCCAAACGTCGACAACATCTGCAGATTCGGATGCATTCAGCCGATTGATATTCCCATGAAGTTAGTTAGACACATTCTGCATCTGTTCATCGGATGCAGGACCTATTTGAGTTGCACGAGCGAGGCGCTCTCATGCCATACAAATGGTAGCAGTCTGTTATTGAATGATTGTAGGTTTGAGCTTCCTGAAATGGACTTTATGTCTCTGAAGAGTTTTTTCAAACACACTTAGCAATATCTCAGGTTCACAGTACCTGGTTTTTGTGCAGGTAACAAGTGCAATAAATGAACCACAGAGAATTGGTCAATAGAGGGTTTCTGGTGTTGTGTACAGTCTGAGGTTTTGAACCCAACAAGTCATGTAAAATAGAAAATTCTTTGTTAAGCAATGATCCGTGTAATTGTTACATAAGGAAAATTTTCTCCAGTTGTTTGATTGCTTTTGCTGTGTTTAGCACTTTCAACCAAAGTATTCTTCAATCAAAGGACGATGCCTTTGTTAATCAAAGGGTCTGATGAATAAGCATAGGTTGTCTTACATTACCTGACAAAGCAACATTTTTGTCTAAAGAAGCATTGTATTAATGTTGTCTATTGTGTTCCTGTATAGTTTCAAATAGTAATTTTGGTGTGTATTGCTCAATATAATACCATTTAAGTTTCCCTTAATGTCACAGCACACATCATTTAACTGATTTAACCCTATAATAGCGAGATTGTTCTGAAAAAGCAAAATGACTGGTTAACCAATGCAGCTTGTTGGTGAAGGTTAAAATTGTGTGTTATATAGCCATTATGGGTGTAAATATGCCTAGTGTCACAACCTCTCATAATAATATTGTGGCCATGAAAATGATTGATGATCGTGTATTGGAAATGGGTGCTGCTTTTTTCAGATTTTACAATTGTCTGATTGAAAACAATGAACAACAGGAGTTGGCAGTGAGGCACATTGTTGCAGGTTCATCACGTCCAGCACCATTTCTCATTTTTGGGCCACCGGGTACTGGCAAGACAATGACCATGGTTGAAGCTATGAAGCAGGTAAACCTGGTCATTTAGGATGAAGCATATGAGCTTTACTAACCAGTGACAGTACGTTTACGATACCTGCTGCTTGACTTTTGCATTAAAAAATTTGGTTGTTTTGTTAATATTATTTAATTATCACTGCTTTGTTTTTGTTATTATAATTTTCCTTATTCTATGCTTCTCAAATATTGTTGCTACTATTTTGGCATGTCTAAGGTAGTGGCAGAATTTGTAGTCAACTGTGGTTTGCAATACATATGCTTGAAAGAACTGCTTGCTGAGGTTTATGTATAAAAAGCAATTGTCATCTGGATAGCTCAGAATAATTCTTGGATTGCTATGATCAAATGTGAATTTCCAAGTTCAAGCCAAGAAGCAAGATTCTAGCCAAATTGCGTAACAATGAGGTGATAACAGTATAACTAATCTAGAGTTCTCTGAATTGAACCACAGATGTGGTTGTAAAAGGCTGGAGCATTTACCACTCTCCTTTTGTGATATATCTGAATCCTATCTTATGACGTCTATTTTTGCCATTATCATAATTCAAAAGTTGGCCACACTTAGTTAACCAATTCTTTGGAGAACCTGATCGAACCATTTCTTCTTGCCTTCAGTTCCTTTCATTTTTATTGTTGACTTGCAGGTGTTGAAGTGTATCCCACTGTCAAAGATCCTCGCCTGTGCTCCTTCAAACAACGCGGCCGATCTGCTCGCTGAGAAACTGTTGGATCACATTCCCAAAGAGTCTATTCTTCGGATGAACGCTGCAAACAGAGACGTCTCTCACCTGCCTCAGAAACTCAAGGCAAGCCAAGCACCCGAAGTAGTGTCTTGTAAAATTGTATACTTTATTTAATTGGAAACTACTTCTAACTAATGTCTTATTCAATGGTATATATAGAAAAATTTATGTTAGATTAGATGAGGATGATCAGATGACAGGAAGACCTTTATGTGTAGATGTTACTTTACAGTAATGTTCTGTCTGATTGGTTTTAGGATTGCTGTAATTATAACAACGGATGCTACTATCCATCCGTGAAGGATGTCATGAAACTGAAGATAGTCGTGACAACTCTTGTGACAGCGGGACGACTTGTGTCGGCAAACTTTCCGCCTGGTCATTTCACGCACATCTTCATCGATGAGGCGGGTCAGGCGGTAGAACCGGAATCCATCATTCCGATTGCTGGAATCTTTGAGTCTGAAGTGGCAAAGCCGGATGGGGGTCAGGTGGTGTTGGCAGGGGACCCTAAACAACTGGGGCCAGTGCTTCGCTCACCTGTTGCCATCAAATACGGGTTAGGTGAGAAACAGACTAGATTTTCGTTTATGGTAAAAGCATTTTATGTGATTTTCCATTTAGTAGTTTGGCCTGGATAGCAATTAAATGGTAATAAACAGTTGATTTTGGACAGTTATAGTTGTGGGTACTTGAGGGATGTTTAGTATATTGATTATTTCTCAAGTTTCTTGCTAGGCCTTATGCGATGTTTGATGTAACTTAAATAGTAACTGCAATCTGATGTAATAATTTGTATTTAAGAAACAAACCATTGATTCTTCAACCACTAGTAATACCTTAGAAGCCATCCATGTAGTATGCATGCAAAAATCTGGAAAAATTTGCCACCTCCCTGTGCATGTGTGTACTTTTTTACACCCTCTACCTGCAAACATTGTGTGGCGGTGGCCGATTGGCTTGAGTGGTTGGCCCGTAACACTCTGTGCGCTGAATGTGAGGGTTTGACCCTCGTCCAAGGAATCGCTGTGTAGGAACCTTCAGCAAGTCCTTTGCGCACAAATGCTCTGCAATACAGCTGCAATTGCACTGTCGAGACGTGTGCACTTCTGAGCAAAAAAGTTTGGAAGAAGGGCAATATCAAATTTCAGAATAAATAAATAAAATACATACGCTTGACAGACCCCAAATCCTAAAAAATGCCAGACTGTGTCGGACTTGTTGCTGAGCTGCCTGATTATTAATAACAGTTGGTGATGACGTGGTATACAAGTGACACCTCTCCCACAGTCCTAATTCCGGTAGTAATTGTCGGAATGCTAATAAAACTAAACCGTGGCTAACTTAAAGGCCAATATAGACAATTTATTATCAAAGTTTCACCACTCTCCATTTCCTATTGATGCACACATCACCCAGGAGACTTCTTTTGCAAGCGTATACAGTTGGTTAATCCCGTCCCCTTTCATGTGTGCACACTAAATGAGTGGCCCATAAAGCCAAAATTTGTTTACCCTGTTTTGATATCTCACATGGTGTCTTCTGCATTTAACTTGTTTGTGAATAGTAATTGTAAGTTTGAGTACATAAAGGTTATTGTTGTAAATTATAAGATGTCTCCCTGCTGGAGAGGTACATGAAAACTGACGTGTACATGCGAAGACCACAGTGTACCAGTGTATCGGATGCATATGACTCGCGTCTCCTTGTGAAGCTCATTCGCAACTATCGCTCGCATCCAGACATCCTGAAAGTTCCGAACGAGTCGTTCTACCTGAGCGAACTCGAGGCCTGTGCGGACGTGTTGGTTCGAGAGTCTCTGAGCCAATGGTCCGAGTTACCAAGGAAGGACATCCCTGTGATATTCCACGGAGTCGTTGGGAAAGATGAACGAGAGGAGAGGAGTCCTTCTTTCTTCAACACGGCAGAAATAGCTGTCGTCGTCGATTATGTCGACAAACTGCTCAGCACGAGGCCACAGAAAATCCACGCCAAAGAGATTGGCATCATCTCACCATATCGTAAACAGGTTTGGTTGGACATAAACTTGCTTTTTGTAGTGTCATGGGCAAGGAAACATGTTTGCATTGTGCCATTTCTATGTGAATAAGAGATCAAAGCGCATGTCAAATTTCCAAGAGACATTTGCTAGAATATTAGTTATGGTACAAATCTGGTTATTGCTTAGCTAACACTTCAGCAGATATCATCAATGTGCCGGTGGATTTTGTAGTTGGATCTGATCTGGAAAACGACTTTATCTTTCAGGTCCAGAAGTTTCGCCAGGCTTTGAAGAAAGACAAACCAGGCAGGTGTGATGACATCACTGTAGGAACAGTGGAAGAATTTCAGGGCCAAGAACGCAGAATCATCATAATTTCAACCGTCCGTAGCAGCACTGAGTTCCTCCCACTTGACTATAATTGCAAGCTGGGTTTTCTGAAAAATCCCAAGGTATGGGAAGATCGATACTTGCCCTTTCATCAGCATAATTGTGATTTTTTAACCTTCTGGAGCAGCTTTCCTCTTCATATGCACTGTTTTGATTTGACTGCGTTTCGTAAAAGATGCATTTTTTGATTAGTTAGGTAGTCATGTTGGTAAGGTTTTCAGCAGTTCATCAAATGTGCTGTTTTGAAGTGCCTTGATAGGATGTATCATCCTATCGAGGATGTTAAAACATTTAAGTCTCATGTAAGTCTCGCTTTTTGTGAGACCTACATCTAGTCGCCATTACCACTGACTTCCCCTCTTTATATATTCCTCTGATGTCCGGGACCTTAGAGTCATGTTGGATCGAGCAAGAGCTTAGTTCTGTTTCTCATATTCTTCGTCTCTGCCGTGATTCAGGCTAGATTTTCCAGGTATCAAGACTTGTTTTTCAGTTACACTTTCTGTGTGGTTTCTGTTTTCCAATTGCTTGTGACATGAGTGTGTCAGACTGTAATTGGAAAGAATAGTTGGATGATGGATGCTTCTTTGTTAAATGTCTTTCTCAATGTCAGTCCCCAGATGAACGATTGTGGATATTAGAATTAGAGAGCCTGCCCACATATGCCAAGAAAACGAAGTCGTGGAAGATTTTTATTTAACCGATTGCTTTTCTGAGACTTCCTTTGTTGACATTTATGTATTGCAGAGGTTCAATGTATCAGTCACACGAGCCAAGGCACTCCTCATAGTCGTCGGAAATCCTCACATTCTTTGTCGTGATGTCTACTGGAACAAGTAGGTCATTTTGGTACAGCCATGTTGCTTCTCAACCTGTTAATGGGAGACCCGGGAACCCGCCCAAAGGGTGACATCTAGGTCATATATCATATACCCAAAACTCTTCCAAAGACTAAATGATTAAGGCGACTGCTGTGTTAGTCACAAGAATATGACTTAATTGTGCAGAGTTGTCTGTACCCTGTGTTTGTATTGTTGGATAACAAACAATAAAACAAGTTAAAGCGATGTGATGTGAAGTATTTTGTTGCGGTTGTTATTAGTCGAGCAGCTAGATTTCATTAGTTAAAACGAAATTAGTCACCGTTTTAGTCTCCTACGTAGTGACTCCTCTTTGTCATCTTGCACCTATCTGAAATCTGTCCTTTTCAGCTGTGGTTGGGCTGGGAGCTCCTCTTTATCAAGTCATTGATTTATGCATACATACATACATACATACATACATACATATGCACACACACACGCATGCATACATAATTACACATGCACGTACATACATACATACATACATGCTTGCATGCATACATCATATCTTTTTGAGTGAATTAGTAACTTGTTTGCTGAGGATCAACTGTAGTCAGTTTGTTTTGTTGTGCTGTTTTCATTTGTAGCCTATTAAAGTTTTGTGTGGATAGGGGCGTATACGTTGGCTGTGAGTTCACCAATCCAACATTGGAAACTGATGACGAACTTGAAGAGTGCATGGAGGATCTTGGTAAACTTCAGCTGTCAGGTAAAACTGAAAGTAAACTTTGAGTCCTGTAATGCAGTGCTTCCATTAGGGATGAACCGAGCTTGAATATCTTGCCGAGTCCGAGTACCGAGTATTGCTAGTTCAATTTTGCCGAGTCCGAGTTTCGAATATTTATAAAAGTCAAATCTTCTTGATTATTATTTTGGCAGTTTGCACAACTATTTTAAAACTTTTATGATTTTTTTTGTTTTGCCTTAGTTTACACTGGGAACTTGTGACTAGTAAGCTCTAATAACAACAGTATTTCTGTTTTTAATTAGGTTGGTTGTCGTTTTGTAATTTAATTAATCCGATTTTCGTTTCAAACATAAAATCAGAAGGATTAACACTCAGACCCATTGTTTGTTCGAGTCCGAGTAATGCCTATTACTGCGAAACTCAGGCAGAGTCGAGCTCCGAACCAAGTTTCAGTTCATCCCTAGGTTTCATGTAAAGGTTTCAAGATTCATGTAATAATGCTCAGATGATTGATTACCTGCAAGTTTGATATATACTGTTGCAGTAGCATAGGACCCGTCCATATATTATGTACGAAAAAAATCGGATTTTCGGACCCCACCTTTTTCTCTGTTACACAGCGTACATTTCGTGGACACCCTCCCCCATGCACGCATACATTTGAGCTCTACCCCCCACGTTGCACAAAAATTAAATAGCTGAAGACATCTATAAGACATTGATTTTACCATAGGCTGTTTGTTTTGTAAAGTATCATATTTAACAGCTAAAATTTGTTGACTGTTATGAAGAAATAAAACACTAACAATACTTGCATTTTAAAGTTTTAATGCTACATAAAATTGATTAAGCAGGAATATAGTCTGTGATTAGGTTTACAGTTCTGATTTTAATATTTCGTATTGTGTAAGTCATAATTAGAAAATTAAATTTGCGTATGTATATATACACGCACCCGTACGCAAAATCGCCGAAATTCGAAGATCCCCTCGCTGCTTACGTAATATGTGGACGGCTCTAATGGTATAGCACCTAAAGTCTTTCACATTGACTACATATTTTTATACTAAATATCTGATTGGTTTGATTCTTTCTCATTTTCAGATACAGAATCTCCACTGCCAATCAGCAGCGTTACACAACTCGTTGAACCAGAATGGCGTGGTGGCCTATAGTGTATAAGCTAAACAACGGCGTGTACTCGACTGTCGTTGGTCGCACAGTTGTAGAGACATCTGAGACAGATAGAGCAACGCAAATGAAGTCAGACACAGAAAGAGAAGTGGGAACATTAATCCTGCTCGGTTTTTGCCGTCCATAAGGGGAATTCAAGTGTGTATATGAAGCTTTTCGGAAGTGCAACAATACCAGTTATATAATTGTGTACCTTAAATCAACCACAAGCAAACGAGGAATTTTCAGTGAGAAGAGTGTGTCTGCTTAGATTTCAGCCAATAGACCAATGGCTTGGACTGTTCTGTTTCAACCAATGATAGCCAACGATGCATTTATGGAATGAATGCATTTATGGAATGATGCCTTAGAAATGTTGAATATTAATGACCGTTAGCTTGTCGTTTTGGTTGATTTCCTGTTTTTATATTTCGCTTAGACGGTTAAGATTCCATTGTTAGCAATTGCTTAGTGTACTTAAAATGTGACTGTTCCTCAGGTTACCATAGCAATATCAAAAGCGTCTTGGCTTGCTCTGTAAATTGTCATCCAGAGTGGAGTGGGAACCCGTTTATGTGTGGACGTTCTGGGTCCAAAGTCACTGCGACCACGTATTAATAGACTGGGTTAAGAGCATCATGCTAAAATCCAGTTGTGATTTTCTACCAGACGATTTATGTTCTGGCTACGTTAGTACCTATTCTTTGCAGACATTCTACAGATTGAAATGCCTGGATTTAAATGCAGAAACATGTGTGAATATAGGTCTTGTGTGTTAATAACCGGGTAGGTATTGTTTAGGAGCCATGATGTAATTGTTGTACGGAATCTCACATAAATGGGTTGATCTCACGTTAATGGGTATTCACTGTACCTTTTGGCATTTTAATGATGTTTTGGGTATTGTTTTGTCCTAATGATTTTGCACAGAGTTAGTTGATTGTTAATATCAATTCTTGTTATCAATAAAATACAGTATATATATATATATATATATATGTATCAGGGATGTAACAAGCTTAGAGGGGCACCGGCCCCCCAAATCGGTTCTCTTTTATGTTTCTACAATGGCTTTTTAAGATGACCTTTTTTAAGAAAATTTATGCCCCCATTTTTTAAATTTATGTTGGGGAAATTCAAAAAGTGGGAGGGCAAAAAATTTTTTTTTAAATTACGCCCCCTCACTTTTCAAAATCTTGTTACACCTTTGATATGTATACATGTATGTATAATATGTATGTGTATATTTAAATAAATTCTTTTAATAATTTTGTAAGTGTCTCAATAACTGATACTTTAAAGTTGTTAATATGATTAAATCATATGATATCAGGATTTTTAAACAATTATCTCTTGCTTGAGAATTGACAACCATCAAATGAGCTGACATGCTAGCAAAATGATAATTTAAATAAGTTTCTTATTTGCTAATAAATGCATGTTTGTGCTCGTGATTAACTGGATTATGGGACATGTACAAATTTACTGCATGTATATTCAGTATATATATATGATAATAATAATATATACTACATGTGTATGTATGATATAATTATACATACATAATATATGACACCTGTGTGAATGGCTGAGTATGTGTGGGTGAGATAGTGTGATATGCATTTTCATATACATGCATCGTATATGACTCCTGTTTGAATGCCTGAGTATCTGTATGTGAGAGTGTGATATGCCTTTTTATAGACATGCATCGTCGTATATGACTCTTGTTTTTGAGTGAGAGATTATACTTTTGTGAGTCTGTGTGAAATTCAGAACTGTGTTTCGCTTCTTCACAAATATTTAGAGCTCGTGAATAAGCTGGTGCCCTGCGCTTGGCTTTCAAGTGGTGCTTTAGAAGTTTGGAGATTACGATTCGTGAATATAACAAGTGTTGAATGCCTCACAAGAGTTCTCCATGAATGACTATCAAACAGATCTCAATATTTAAAGTCTAGTTTTTTACAGACTGTTTGCAAATTTTTAGTGAATTGCATTAAAATCAACAGCACACTTGCTCAGTGGAAGACCCTTTGAGGAGGAGGAGGAGGAGGAGGTCCAAGACATGAGGAGGCATAATCGGCTCAACTTTATGTATGGTGGTACTTTAGCTGCACATCTCCACAAGCAAGAGAGTGCAATGATCTCTGACCCTTTGGATTTTCAACTGAAAAATATCACAGATGTCTGATGTATGTTGGTTTGGTGCCAGAAGGAGAATCTTAAAATTATTTTATCCTTTAAAGGGAACCGGGGGAGCATCGTCACTGTTCGTTGTTTTGGCCACAATGAGGTCATGTGTGTGTATATATATATATATATATATATATATATGTATATATATATATATATATATATATATATATATATATATATATATATATATATGGGTATGTGTGAGGTACTCAAAAGGAACTATATTAAGTGAATAAGAACCACATACTTCCCTAGAAACATGATGATTTGATGACGGTGATATTTATACAATATGGTAAATATTGGCCTATGTACACATCTTCATTTATGTGCTCATGCTTACACACTATGGTTTTACGTTTACAAACTGGGAGTAATATTAGTCCCACTTAAAATATACCCTGCTGCTTTGAATTAAAATAGTGAATTTTTTTATCATATATTTCTATTACTTACGGCTTTAATTACTCTGCCACAGAAAGCATGAAGAAATTACTTCTGCTCTAGAGTCAATGTTCTAATATTATTTTCATAGGTGGAGACTTTGTTTCGAGGAGCAGGTCGACAAAATTGGGGTTTTGGGTACAGTTGGGAAAAAAGGTTGATTCCCAAACATGAATGCGGCAAACATGAATGAACAGTGGAAACCACTGTAGAAATTTATGATATATTAAATATTTATGAAGTAACTCAATCCATCTCCACCTGAAAATTCGAAGGTGACCGCATTAGGTTCAATAAAGATTATAGGCTACTTACTTACGTCCCTATAACCTGGATAAAGGAGGAGAACACCGTTAATCATCTTTGTTATGACCAGGGATGTGGTCTCGAGACCGGAAAACTGCGGTCTTGGAATACATCGGTCTTGGTCTTGGTCTCGGACCATCGGTCTTGGTCTTAAAGGAACAGTCTTGGGATTGATCTCGGTCTTAAATTAGCGTTCTTGGTCATTTGTCGTATTAGAGCAATTTTTGCTATATTTGTCGGTTATTTTCGATTATTAGAAACACCAGATGTGTAGGACACGTGATTGTTATCGATTTATGGCGTGCTAAAACTAGTAGATCTTTATTTACATGTTAATACATATAGGCAGAAAAATATGCATTTGCAACGGAGCCAGCCATTTCAAAATTTGCTTTCACAAATTTCAAGGTTTTAAAACAATCTAATAATTATGTGGTCGGCACGTGTAGACACTGTTTTAATTCCGAGGTCCGTGGTACAAGTACACCATTCAAACGGAACATTAATCTACTTTTTCGTATGCTGTAAGTAATTAAGAGTGTGACATTCCCAGGCCGAAGCCAAGGGCCGAACCCACAAAAGTTCAGAGAAGACGGTAAAACTATTTTCTGAACCATTATTAAGATTATAAAGTATTCTTCAGCAGTAAAATTGATGTTTTAAGCTTGTTATTCCCTTATAGCGTCCTAATGAATTGAATTGTTTATAAAAAGAGTCTTGGTCTTGGTCTCGGACCATTCGGTCTTGATCCTGGTCTCGGACCTCTTGGTCTCGGTCTTGGTCTTGAGCTTTTGGTCTCGTGCCCAACACTGGTTATCACTCAGCATGACCTCCTCCTATATCAAGACATGGGACTGGCGCTGCTGGACAGCAAGCAATGGAGTAGTCTCTAATACGTAACGCAATAAGAAAGATTAAATCTGTAGGGATTAACTTCGCAACCAATAATGATCGGTTGAGTGGTCAATGAGGTTTTGTTAGTTAACTTCAGGTAGAATGGAAATATTGGGAAGGAATCGTAGTACTTGGATTCGTTTCCTCTTAACTGAATGTGATTCGTTGGAGATGTAATCGCATTTTAGGTTTGTTAGTGGCTGTTTTACGACACTGATAATATAGCTCATTGGCGCCGCCCTCCTCCTTTATCCAGGCTTTGGACTGGCACTGCCGGACTGCAGGGAGTGTGATGTTAACGCTTTGTTGAACGTAAGTTCGAAATAATCTATCTTACAACAATCCTATCGAAAGTGCGTCAGCATCTGGTGTAAATTTTTATTCTATTTATGAGCCGCTATTATTCTATGTGCTTGAAAATTCCTAGACTCCTTAAGAACCCGCTTCCACTCCCTCATTAAATGAACTGAAATAGGAGAATATATTATTATTATAGAGTGACAGGACCGATTATCATCATTATCATCATTATCATCATTAGTATTAAGGGAATTGTAGTCATATATCATGTTTTGTTTTTCTAACCAGTCTTCTGTTATATCCCCGCTTTCTGAGCACCGTTAACAGGGTATTACATGCTATATCGAAGTCCTTCAATGTCGCCGGCCTAATTGATGGTTGGTGTGCAGTCTGTACCGCATGGTCCTAGTAACCGACGATGGTCTTGGTAACAAATGACGGTCCTGTGATTGTCCTGGTAGCAAGCGATGGTCCTGGCAATATTTCACTACATTTTGTACTCTGAAAACCATATGGAGTCTGGAAACCGGATTCCTCGAGCTATTCTTTCCACTTTGATTTGAAGCAGCGCTCGTGAATAAGCTGGTGCCCTGCACTTGGCATTCTAACGGTGCGTTAGAAGTTTGGAGATTACGATAACGAACAATGTAAATTTTCTGAGTATATCTAAATTCACATGTCGCATGATATCGGTATGAGAGGAATAACTGTTTCCCGTTTCCTATAGATCGTCAATCAATCAATCAACTTCAATTTATTTGGCATCTCAATAATGCAGAATAAATGACATTTATTGTAAATCTTACGATTGTTATCGGATCATCCAGGAGACCCAATTAGGGATCGGAAGGTCTCGCTAATTAGGCCACCGGGAGACCAAATAAACAATAGCACCAGTCATACAGTGTAGTTTGTTTTAAAGCTGTTACAAGTAGCTATTAAAGTAGCTATTAAAGTAGCTATTTCAAGTAGCTATTACAAGTAGCCTATGTATGAAGAGCAATTTTTGGCAAAACATTAACTAAAAGTCTAACTAAACCTTATTAATAACATAGCAACAATAGTCACTTTTGTTGATGTAACAACAACTTAAGTCTAGGACTAGAGAGCAAACAGCTCCTGTATGTCGTTACTTCATACAATTAAGAAATAGGAAACATGGATAGGTTTACCAATCTGGTGTCTCGTATGACTATCGGAAGTGGCACTTCTTCCCAACACGTGAGGATCGTTAAATGCGATCAGAATCTGTAGCCCTGAACATCAAACAACGAAATTCAATTCAAGTTGATTGAGTGACTGACAAAGCTACAGAGGGTTCTGCACTATAACCCCCCCACGGATTAAAACTACACGAACCCAGTTGGAAGTATGGGGAGCAGGATGGCACGATACAGACAGTAAAACACAGAAGCACCAAAGTAGACATAAACACACAGACAGAGAGACAGACCTGAAATTTCCTTGAATGGTTAATGCTTGTTTCTAACTTTATTGCATTATACTATCAGAATAAGGGTCCTATGTCGGTTCTAAATGGGCGTGGTAGCCAGAAACATACAGACAGACAGACAGACAGACACCTACAGACACAAGCAGACATACATAGATGTATACCCAGAGGGGCGATCTTGTTTAAGAGGGGGACACCCAATGAGAAGGGTAAGAAATGTGTGGGCGGACAAACTTATAACGCGTCCCTTCTCTGTAAAAGGGACTTGTCCCCCTCGAATCCTCGGAATCGCCGCCTGTGTATAACATCCTTCAGCTGTTTGCGTATACCTTGGTGCAACTTATGACACCGTCGTTAAACGGCTGCTAGCTAATCTAGACGTCATTTGCTACGTAAGTCTGTTACGTCAACAATGAATAACGGTTTTTCTATGACCTTCCGTTTCTCTCTTTCTGTCTGTCTTCTGGCTGTCTAAATTCCCCTCTGTACATCCTTCTCGAATAAATTGTATATAGGCTAATATGTATAGGCTTATATTTGTTTAATTACCGCTAAGTTGAGATAATTTTGAATCGCTACCTTGTTTCGCCAACGAAAGTTTTCGAAATTCGTAATGGACGCGGCAGAAAAACCGAAAGTCTGCTGGCAATTGCAAAGCAATTGGTCAAAGTTAGCATCTGAAATCTACTATGCCACAGCCGCCCATGACCTCGTTAGGTTCAGGGCAGCGCTGGACGGCGGGTTTTCGCCCTGGGACCTCTTCTCAAAGGACTGGACCGATTCACAGCCTATCGAGGCGTTGCAATCACAGACAAGTCCTTGCAGTAGTAAACCGACCAGCCTGCTTGAGTTGGCTGTACTGTGCAACTTCCACCCTGCTGTGGAGTACCTCGTCCGGAGTACAGACGTACCAACAGTACCCGCTTTCTACTGGGCAAGTCGCTTGGGACTGACTGGAATAGCGCGCCTGCTTTGGACGGCTGCTCTTGACGTCGTGAAGTACGACGCCGTGGCTAAGTACTTCGAAGCGATGATCAAGTTCGACCGTATCGATCTGGCGACGGAACTGATCGATAATAACGCGTTCGATCCTAACAGGAAGTTGGTCGATAATTCATCGAACAGTCCTAAGACTCTCGTCCACGTCTGCGTTGAGCACGACAACGTCCGGATGGTATCGCGGTTGTTGTACCGCGGAGCAAAGACGGACGGAAGCGACGGCGACGGATACAGTCCCCTCAACCTGGCCCTCTTTCTCGGCCACTACGACTGCTGTCGGTGCCTGCTCCGTAACGGGGCCAACCCAAACTGCATGGTGTACTTAGGGGGCACGCCGGTCAATCTATCCCTCTACGAGCTGTACGAGTCCTACCCGTCAGAGGTACGTCAGGCAGGTGGCGCCGACTCCATCGCAAGGCTTCTGGTGAGGGCCGGTCTGGACCTGACCGAACAAAGGTGGCTGATTGGCAAGGACGTTGAGAGGCTGTCGCGTGGCGCCATTGGGGTCGAAGTTCATGAGATGCTGGCAACGTTGTGCGGCCAGCCGACTTCGCTGCAGACGATCTGCTTGCGTTTCATCAGACAACATCTCTCAGTCGTCGGACAGGGAACCAGCGTACTCGACAGAATTGAACAACTTCCAGTTCCGCTTCGATTTAAAGAGGAAATGCGTCTGGAGGATTGATGCAAGGAAGAAACTCAGCTTCACATTTATAGCATCGTTAGCCACTTAATTATAGGCTAAAAGACTAAGGACGAAATGTCTTTCTAATGACTGGTTTGTTTCTATCCCTATCGAAACCCGGATCTAATATCATGGATTAGTAGTCCCAGATCGAAACCAACTGTACATCACATTTATCTTTGTGACATATTTGACCAGGTTTGTTGACACAAGCATTCCCTACCGCATAAAATTCACGACGGACCCTTCTTCTCTTCCCTCCCTCTCGTTCCAGTGATGTGGCGTTCATAACTATTAGGCCTAAAGAAAGCCGTAGGCCTACATGTATTGAACAGGCAGTTAAATTTATTTATATCAATTTCGCCCAAACGCTGTGTGTTAGCGCATTTAGGCCTACTATTATATAGGCTCTAGTATGCTATAGACATTTAACATCATTCTTCCTAGAGCAAATCGTCTTAGCTGAAGCTGCAACAAACCATTGGATATAAAATTTTCTGCAAGTAATTAAAATGAATTATTTGTCTAACCTATTTTCTAAATCTAATAAATATTGAATTATTCAGACTATAGGTCCTATTATATATATATACTGTGAGAGGCGCTTTATAAATCCCTAAATAGAATAGAATATATATATATATATATATAGGCCTACCTGAAGTTTAATGGTGTCGCAGACTCAGGGCCTACATGTAATTAGCTCACCAAGTTGACGTAAGTTCTTATATTCATCAGAGTAATAATTAATTAATTATGTATGAAGCTGCAGCGATAGAGTAGCCTGCATGAAATATCCAGCCGAATTACGAGTTAATACGAAGTTGAAAGCAGTTAATTGTTTCCATACACATTGTGCGGCACTTCCTCTCAATAACTCAATTGAACGATATTTGATCAGGCATTGTATATATTATAGAACCAAGTAAACACACGTAGACTGCATACAAAAAAACATATCATACACACATACAAAAATAAATACATACGCACATCATTTACACATAGTACTATTACGCATGTTTACGTAGCCTACATCGTTTACACGTATGCATAATTGCATACAGTGCATGCCTTCAGGGCCGTCCTTAGAATTTGTGGGGCCCTAGGCAACATTGTTGTATGGGGCACTAAAACTATAGGGATAAGGCCCCATCCGCCAACTGTTTTCAAGCATACGAAAACGCAAAACTGACCATTCCTAACACTCATAGTAAGGACTTTACATCTTTTTGAAATTTAAAAAATTCATATATTCATTCTTAGTTAACTTAGTTTCATTCAAAATTAAAATTTAGAAATAGTTGAGTTCCAAACTTCCAGTTACTTTAAGTCAGAAACTGTCAGATTAAGTAAAATACTTCAATTAAAATTAATTTTTCTTGCTTTTATGTTTGCAAATTTTGTAATAATACTGTCATATGACAATGACGAGGCTATTCCTTGCTCAATCGATAGGATAGCAAGTCCAGTCAAACGTTCTTGACTCATCGTTGATCGGAGGTAATTTTTAATTAATTTCAACTTAGAGAAGCTCCTCTCAAAGTAAAAGTTTAATTACGTACTTCGAAAAGTCCTCTATAAGATCCGATATTTAAAAAAAATTTAATTTGAAAAAAAATCGATTTCCACGGCCACTATATGACACAAACGGGTAATAGTAATTTAAATAATTTAATTTTTTACCTGGCGGCGGGGCCCCTAAATTGGCGGGGCCCCAGGCGACCGCCTATGTTGCCTATGTCTAAAAACGGCACTGCATGCCTTCATGATGCATAGGTCCTACATTGCATTCATACATCCATTCATTCATTTATGTATAATTATACGCCTATAGGCTACGATAAAATACATGCCTTCATGATGCATACATTACATTCATACATTCATTCATTTATGAATAATAATATACGATAATAAATTTAATTGTTGATGACTCGTCGTGGTTACACTCTGTGATATAATAATATCCGACTGATTGTGATCTTAGTCTTTTAACTCTCTATTCTATGATCTGTGCGTCGTTGAGATGTTCGTAAGGAACAATCCATCCGCAGTTGTCATCCAGAAGCAAAGGATAAGCGTGTGGTTTGAAATCTGGGTTTGGTATTATCTTCGCACTTTCCTCATCCTTCAGCTGCTAGAAGGGAAGCAGAATAAGACATTGACAAACAACTAAATGAAACAGTCTTGCTGATAATGATAATAGAGGGATTTTTATATGGTGCTCCACTTACATGCAACCTATCCTTGAGTAATATTCAACATAATAACATTAGAACACGCACTTCTCAGTATTTTAAAAATATGAGCCGAGTGTGAGTAAAATCAGGCGGATTCTAATAGGAGAATTTATGTATCGCTATAATTATGGCTTAATACCAAATGTTTTTAACAACTTTTTTGGCCTCACCTCTGATCGCCATGGCCACTTCTATCAAACAACAAGCTCGAAATCCTATGACCCTCCTTATGCACACACACAAATACTCGATTGTTTTCCATTCAATGTACTGGATCCCATTTATGGAACCTTCTCCCGACATATATTCAACACCAGCTAAATATTAGATTATTTAAAAATAAACTTCGCTTCTATTTGCTTGAAGACAACTCTAAGTATTGAATGTTTGTATTTCTGTCTATTCAGTGGATGCAATGAACCCTTAGTTAAGGCACCAGTTAAGATTAATTTCTATCTATTTTTACTTACCTGATAATTATGTGAATGTTATTAATATTGGTACCCATTGCCAGTTTATAAATTCTACATGGGGGCCCTGGTTAGCGGGGTCTATGACCCCTTCCTTTAGATTCCTCTGTGTAACCATAATATTAATTTTTATTAACCTGTTGTTTGTCATTGTCACAATTTATTGGGTTACCAAATAAAATTGAATTGAATATATTTTGCTAAGGATCCTCGCTAAGGTTCTGTTTCTGTGATAGATCCTCCTAAATATAAGCTTATGCATGGTCTCCAAGTTAAGTAATATTACAGTCTTCTAGGTTTTCAACTATCCCTCCTAGCTTCCAGTGCAAAAGACAAAATTATAATTTATTTTGTTACATAAAATCGCATTTGTGCTGCAAAAGGTTCGACTAATTAGAGAATATCTCGATAAACGATGGGACTCGACTGACTAAGCAATTCCTGCAACATGACTGAATCTTTCACATGTAGCGATTATTTACTTATTAAAGTAGTCCTATGTAGTACCTACGCTAGTTATTGCATCTCCTTTTTATCGACATTATGTACCTAATCTGGATCTATGTCGTTGCAGGAAGGAAGCCTTGCAGTTAAAGAATGTATTGCTCAAAGCCAGCTGACAACGTTATTTTTGAAGGCCAACTTCTGAAGCCAAACTCGGCACTCGATTGTCCACCGCACCCAATGTCATCTGTTATGCACAGATGACGCATCAGACATGTGCCGGTCATTTTATGGTTTCTTCGCCTTAGTAAAACGATCTACTCAAGATATAGGGTGAAACCTCGTTTAGTTAATACAATATCCTAGACGCTGCTGAACTTTTCTGCGACTATTAGGATATAACTTGCATACACAGTCATTCGTGTTGATATATAGAGTTACTTTTGACTGCTGTGGATTTCAGGATTGACGCTGCGCTACGCTTTAGTACTTTGTTGTTTAACGACGCCAAGTCATAAAAAAGATTTGAACATCTCCATCAACCCAACGTTCGTCATCCCCAGCAGCATCTCATCATACCCAAAATTTTCTTCACCAGAGTCATCTCCATCAGCACCACCATTAAAACCACAACTAAATATTATCAGCAGCAGCAGCATTATCGTCATCATCATCGTCATCATCATCACCATCATCATCATCATCATCACCACCATCATCATTGTCACCATCATCATTGTCATCACCACCGTCATCATAGCTAGTTATAATAACATCGTTAAAAAACAATGAAAAATTGAATCTCAGCAGACAGCAGATGCGCTATGGAAGTTTTCAGATTAGATTAAAGAAAATAGAGTATGTGAGTCTAAGGCACACGAGAACAGATCAAAAGATCATAGACGATGAAAGCAAACCAGGGTTGCTAATTTAAAAAAGCCACTCGTGGCAGACTGAAGCGACCTTAGATATAAGAGAATACCTTTTGTTTTCTATCCCTCAAGCAAAAGACGATGCAAGTGATGAGCAGCAGAACGAATCCCAGAAGAATCGAAAGCCACGCCAGATAGTCGGCTAAATTAGCGGTCTGTAATCTGTCCCTACCATCAGGAGGAAGTCCTTTGTAGATGGCGACAACAGGCGCGTTAGCCTATAAAAGTCAATGAGTTCAATAGACACAGGTTAGTTTACGTTAGGAATAATTGCTCTATTTAGGTACCTTATCTCTATATTTTGCATTGCTTCATTACGAGCATTTCAGTTAAGCGAAATGATGCCCGTCAAACTGGACAAATCTTGCGACAACACACCACTCTGTTACATCTGGCAAAGACCCTTCCTGTTATCCAAATTCATTCATCCATTCACCCACCTACACATCCAAACTCACCTCCTACTTGCTATCTACTTATTTACAAATCCAACGACCTCCCTAATTTACCTATTATTTATTAATTTATTGAGTCAGACACACAGTATTATCACGTCGCAACGGGTCAAACACCATATCCACTCTTATCGAGTACAATTCAGAGGAGAAATTACAAAGTTTGGGCAATTGTTTACTAGGTCGATTGCAGATAATGGCCGTGTGACAGTCTCTGACATCATCGATCGATCGATCGATCGAGCATTTCAATTAAGCGAAATGATGCCCGTCAAACTGGTCGATCAATCCATCCATCCATCCATCGATCCTTCCATCCATCCATCCATCTATCCATCCATCGATCCATCCTTCCAACCATCCATCAAACCATCAATCCATCCATCAATTCATCCATCAATCCAACCATCCATCCATTCATCCAGCCATCCAACCATCCATCCATTCATCCATCCATCCAACCATCCAACCATCCATCCATTCATCCAACCATCCATCCATTCATCCAGCCATTCATCCATTCATCCATCCACTCACCAGCCCCCCATCAATCAATCACTCACAACATATAAGATCTGTAGATGTACGAACCGCCTCTCTGAGTTCGCCTGATTCGTTCAAGGTTTTTGCGGCAAAAAAGAGTAGTTCACCAAGGTCAAGGTCATTAAGGTGATAAAATTCAACGTGACTGAGATCACCAAGTCCTGAAACAAAAGTGATCATAAAACAAAAGCTCAGCCGGTCGGTCAATAAACGAATCTTTCCATCCATACATCCTATTATCAGTCAACCTATACCGACCAGCCTTCCAGCCTACCAACCCATCGATCCATCGATCCATCGATCCATCCATCCATCCATCCATCCATCCATCCATCCATCCATCCATCCATCCATCCATCCATCCATCCATCCATCCATCCATCCAGTGGCGTAGCGAGGCAAAGCGCCGCCTGGGGCGAAGGTACAAAATGCCGCCTTTGCCTATTTTTCCATCACTTCGTTCTTGTATATATAGACCTACCCCGATATATGCATAGGGCGATAGGCATAGGGCGCCTGTTTTGAGTGCTTTCATTATGCTCTTATATACATTATGATTATTCTATTCAGTATTCAAATAATCGTAGGGCCTACAGTTAGTAACAGCATCAGCATGCACTTTCAAAATTAAAGCTGTATATCCTTTGATTAAATTAAAATGAATTATAATTAGATATAAAGAAATGAAAATAGAACAAGATTGTATTAGTTAAGAAATTAACCAGTTATAAAACAAACAAATAAAGCAAACCTCACAATAAAGTTACTAAACGTCTTGCAGGCTAGATCGAAAATTATAAAAAGTTCCCATAAAATTCAAATTAAACGTTACAAATCATGGGGCCTATTCTTCCTCTATACGTATTTAAAAGAAAGTCCTATAGGCCTAGGCGATAATTTAATCATAGTGAGACCATAGTAAGTATGGTACTTAGAATAGATTAGTAATTGACAATTTTGACCAATTGGAGCGCTCATGAACATATATAGTGCCCCTTGAAGGGGCACTATATAAATTTTCGTAATGAATGAATGAATGAACTTATCATATGGATTACGGATACGGTCTCATACTTTCATTATACCTGTCAACTGTTACAATTCAAAAATTTACTTTTCTTGCTTTCCCTGCAGCAAAATGACTAATAACCTTGTCATAGTTAATTGTGCTTGTCAAAGAGCGTTCAACTGAAAGATTTGCTAAATTGGAATGTAGTGATTCTCTAATTGTGGGTCTTAAGTAGGTTTTAATTAGTTTATTTTAATTAGTTTTAGTTTTGAAAATCCAAATTCTGTTTAGGCAATAACTCTTTCATCAACCCAGATTCTAATTAAGAAAGATTTTTGATAAATCCAACTTCTATTTAAGTTAGATTTCGATTGTGACTCCAACTTTGCATTAATTTTTTCATCACACAAAGTAGGCAAAAACGTCTTTCATTACTTACATTTCTGTTTCATAAAACTTTATTTGCATCAATACCGGATGCATTTTGCAAGTGTTTTTCATAAATCAAATTTATATTTAAGCAGAGATTGTCTTTAACTAAGCCTACTTTTTACTTAGGAAAGAATGGTTTTTCATCAATCTAAGAATTTGCGCATTATTATAATTGCAAAATTTATTTCATTTTATAGGTGCGAAAGGCATGGGAAGATAGACAGAGGCGGCATTGCCATTTTGCAGCGTATCTATTAACACTAGATGCCATTCGATGATCCTTCTGTATAGACCTATCGTATATGTGTTTGTTTTAAGTCAAGAAGAAGCAAGACAGCATATGGTGCCTGGTTTAGACAAGAGCAACAAGAATCTTGAAGAGTGCAATTTATACAACAAGAATTTGTTATTTATTTTTTGCCAAAGATGCCGCCTCTAGGACAAGTGCCGCCTGGGGCCATTTTGCGTATTATTATTATTGCAAAATTTATTTCATTTTATAGGTGCGAAAGTCATGGCAAGATAGACAGAGGCGGCATTGCCATTTTGCACTATTGACACTAGGTGCCATTCGATGGTCCTTCGGTATATCGTATATGTTAGCTTTAAGTCGAGAAATAGCACAAAAGCTTTAGGTTTAGACAAGAGCAGCAAGAATCTTGAAGAGTGCAAGTTATACAAAAGTAATTTTTTATTTATTTTTTGCCGAAAATGCCGCCCCTAGGACAAGTGCCGCCTGGGGCGGTTCGCCCCCCTCGCCCCCCTCGCCCCCCCTCGCCCCCTCGCTACGCCACTGCATCCATCCGTCCGTCCATCCGTCCGTCCATCCGTCCATCTATGTATTTATCTACGTGTGTATCTATCCATTTATACTTATTGCAATTTCCCTCAGTTTTCGGTCTATCTAATATTTTATGTGCTGGTAAAGTCTGCAAGAATAAATGTCGGACACTCGTGTGACTTTCGACTCTGATTTCTTCCATCCATATCCAAGCCGTTGTTGTCCTTAGTCCTCTGAGCAGATATATTGAAGGAATGCCATTAAAAGTCTATTATATTGATTTATTACAACGAGTTCCGTCAGCAATTTTTTTCTGTTAACTGCTCTGTCCACTATCTCCAGCACAGTGGCTGAATTAACAAGGTCTGTCGAAGTTCAGATTAGGTGGACGCTAACCTCAAATGCAGAGGTTTTAAAATTATGACAACCGTGAGAACATGACTCGGCTGGATGCATTGCATGATCATGTCTAGCTGAAGCTACAGGCCCTAGTCCCCCTACAGTGGTGGATCTAGACTTTTCCTTTAGGGGGTTAGGGGTGGGCGATATCATGGACTAACTACAATAATGTGTTAGTTGTTCCTCTGCAAAGATTTTGTGTGAACCCGCATGAACGATTTAGTGATTATTAAACCCCAAGATAATTTGCAGCAATTTTACATCAGGATTTTTGCAACTAAAATCAGCTGTTGACGTAAATGTATTTACATGTAATGTAATGCATATCAAGTATAATGGATCGGTTCGACTAATGTTAAAAAATTAATAGTTCTTTCTTATTTTCTTACTAACAATTAAATCTAAATTTTTATTTCCAAGGTCGAAGCAGTTAAAATTAAAATGACTTATCAAAGTAATAGTTTTTCGACCCTATGTTACAACACAAATTCTAGCCTTCTGTTTTCAATCTTTGCAAAGCGATCAATCACGTTGTCAACATCTACTTCAATTTCTCAGTGCGCATTGAGAAAGGCCAAACCGGTCAACCTTTATTGACCTAGTCTATGTCTCAGCCATGTTTTCAGTTCTTGTTTGAACAATAAAGAACATGCTTTGGTTGATATAGGCCTATATAAATTTTCTTGTTGCTATTAGACCAGCAAAAGAAATAGGGTCCACAGTCAAAAGTAAGCTTGCAAATGCAATTAAGTCCTAGTGACAGATGATCTATTGTAATTCATACTTCATTACATCTATAAGTTCAGATTGAATTAGCCGATAAAGTCAAAGCCCTAGTCCCTCTGCAACAATAACAATAACACGAGATCTAGCGCCTAAGTAACTTCAAACTATTTTGAAACAGCAAATGTCACTAAATTTTTAACTTATATTGCCCCTTATTGACATAACATACAACCAAAGTAATTAAATGTTGGCTCATTCTGAGGCAGATTGCGTAAATAATAGGCCTTTGATGCGCTAGCGCTAAAAAACACAATTCCACGCTAAATTGCTTCATAACATGGCCCCCTACAGCTGATTTGGGGACTTGAAGGGCTCTTTCAAGAATCCATCTAACCTCTTCATTTAGGTCCGTTGATGCCCAATAGATCCGAATCAACCGATCAAGAACTTCCCTCACATATAAAATTAGGCTATTAAATTAAAAAGGTATATCGAATACACGTAGGTCTATGAAGGCAACGACTGGAGCAAAACTATTATCACCTGTCTCGTTAATGAATATAGTCATTCTCAGATTTCCATCTTCATCGAATTCAGGATCGATGTCGATGAAGAGAACATTTTCCTCGGTGAATGTGTCGTCATTTTCTCCACTCTCCTGCCTCCTCCTCCTTTTCGCTGGAAAAGGATCTTTAGCAACGGTAGTGAGTGGCTCACCAGTTGTCATTTTAACTGCAGATGTTGTCGGAGTTGTAAGAGCAGCGGGGGTAGTAGTGGGAGTTTTAGTAGTGATACTGGTAATGGTGGTAGTGGGCATAGTAGTAGCAGGAGGAGTAGTAACATCAGTGTTAGTAGTAATATCTGCAGCTACAACAGTAGTCGTTGGTAGAACCGCTGTGGTCGAGTACATTGAGGCCGTGGTGGATTTCCTGCGATTCAGATAATCTAGGATTTTCCGGAGTACCTTTCGACGAGCGATTTTTAAGGCTGTACCGTTCTAAATAGCAAGCATGAACATTAGGAATTGGCTTGAAGGACGACGACGAAGACCACGATGAAGATGGTGAAAGGTCAGCGATATTAGCGATGACATCAAATGACGTCGACGAAGACAATAAGTTGTCTCTGAGTTGCAACCATGTTGGTACAGAAAACAACGACAATGATGATAATTATAATAAGGAGGTCGTGGTGTTTATATGTAATTATAGCCCAGTAATAGTGATGACGATTTTTTTGATAAATACTAAAGAGGTAAGATTACGACCAAGATAAGAATGCTTAACTGCTAAATAATTATTCATGTCGCTATGTATAGGCCTATATGTAAAGTTAACCTTTTTGTCGATGTTCTTGAAATCGAATTCAATCGTGACAACAGACTTGTTCACTTGTTCTGTAGTCAGGCTGCTTGGATGTCGAAAGGAAAGTACGTCCATGTTCTAAGGCAAATAGAAAGCACGAACTAACCTAATCTTATTATATTATGTGAAACACCAGCCTCTAAAACATCTCGAATGCTATACCCCTTCAAACCAGAAGATATAGTAAATTGGAGCAGTGAGTAGGCCTAGCCACACTCGTACATAGACCATTTTGTACCTTGTATGTGCCGTGTTTGTCGTTAATCATCTATGTCATGATATGAAAACGTCGTAAAATAAACTGTACAGCCTACTCACACGGTTTCGTAACTGCGCAACTGTTCGCACTCTGGCACCTACTAGACCTAGGCTGACTACACGATGTCGTTAGCCCTAAATACAACGTCTGCTATCCATTCAAAACCAGTAGATAATAAAGAGCGATTATGCCTTTAGAAAAATCATGATTTTTATTATTAAAACGACGAACATGATAAGTTGACAATGATTTTAATTGTGGTTGTGTAGCTTGATCTTTTTAGTGATTGTGCTGTTTAGTGTCAACGTTCATTTCTAGACTTACAGTCTTAGTTGTGGCATCTGAAAAAAACCACACACAGTATTTGTTAATTGAGTTTCTGGCCTTCTGACAACGAAGGCGACATAATTGACGACTTAATCTGAGCCTATAACTAAAAGCATTTCATGGATTGTGTTCTATGGACGTAGGTAGAGTCCTCTAAGGAATCCACATATACTCAATGGATATTGGAGAAAGTCGGAAGGCAAGGTTATATTGCTTGACTGCTCGTTGAGACCAACAGTGAGAAATCCTATTTTTGAAAGATATAGGCACAGAAGTTTCATGGTCATCCAGACCGATACATGCTTAGGTGATGGTGTTACGTGGATGACTTAACTATCACATGGAAGAGAGTGAGGAGCGATAAATATGAACAGTTGCGTAACGTCAGCCCAGAGTGCATGATTAACAGAGAATGAGAAAATAAGTATGCTGAGTAGGCTACGGAGGTAAAAGACTGAACAGCAGAGGAACGAGAATAGAAGGATAAAGCAAGTATCAGCCTATATATCAGGCCTTCGCTAGTTGAGGGTCCGTGTAAGAGAATAGCTAAAGATGAGTAGATTGATGCACTCATCGGGATTGAGAACAAGACACATGCCACCGGAAGTAAATGGAAGCAAACGATCAGACGATGCCATGTATATATGTCTCGTCTCTGAACTTTTATGGGGCTGACTTCAGGGAACCCTTCAAAAGCGATAATGAGGTAAAAAGAGCTAAGTTGCAACATAGCTTGAAAAAGAAAAGTCAGCAGAAGACTTGCATAATATACAGAAGCATCGCCAAACTACAATACTATACAATACAACTACGCATTTATAGCGCGCTTTGACAAGACAAGTCTTCAACAAATGGGCACTGTGTTGCAGTCTTAGTCATAGATCAGGGAGAATAGGTAGGTCTTCAGTTTTGTCTTGAAAAGTGCAAAGGTTGTGGCTTGACGAACTGAAATTGGGAGACTATTCCATTCTGTGGGTCCTGCGACTGAGAATGCACAGTTCCCAAACTTCTTGTTGGTGCGAGGTATGGTAAAGTCTCCACGCGTAGATGAACGTAGCTGAAGCAATATAAGTTTCAACTTCTCAAGAAGAAAAATATGATACTCTAACAATTAAGCTATATCAGTTTAATAAATATAGACTTTTAAAGCAAATTCTATGATCAAAGCAACACGCAACCTCACTTCCGTTTGCAGTTTCAAGACTCTTAAGTTGTACCTGAAAGTTCATAGTCTATAACGTTCCCAAACAAAGACATGTTCCAGCGCTATCATGATAGTTTCGCCTACATGGCATAAAGGCCTAATTAATAGCTCGCTGTCACCAAGGAATAAGCTCACATATAAGCTGGTACCCTGCGCTTGGCTTTTAAGTGGCGCTTTAGAAGTTTTATGATTGCGATATGCAGGAGTAAAATAACGATGGGATCTTATGGAATTTTCCTTGTAGGCCTATTCTGTCCTTAGTTGCATACATTTTTATAGAGATGTGATTACTTGTCGCGTGCTAATTATATCGCAGTGAATATATGTTGCGTGATGAGATGCCATCAAATCCAACATATACGCAGCTATTATGTCTGATTGAATTATCAAACTCTGTTATGCAGGCAATAACATTAGTCATGAAAATAGGAATGAAAATTTCACATTTAACCCTAGAACTTCACATATAATCGCATTATTTAATATTATCTGACGAAAGATGAAGATCTGTTTTGAACGGATCGACACTTTTCCTTGTCTCGTGAAACTTTGCAGACTGGACTGTCGTTTGCAAAGTCTCGATTGTGTGAATCAGGACAGAAATTTGTTTCGAGATTCTGCTCGACTTGTGTCTCCTACTCAACTCAGCCACAATGAACAATGAGTTCCCCGTTCACAGTGGGAGGATCAGGTTATCATGGAGGGAAGCTCTGACTGTCTGTCAGTATTTGCCAAGACTAAGAGAAATGAAGCCGGTGTGAGAGGCAATGTTGACCCTAACCGAACACTGTACTCTAGAGTCTATGTAACTTATAGGCGCGATTGACTCTAAGTTAGTTCAGGATCATTTTAATATGCTAGGAGCAAATTGCTGACGAGCCCATGAGAAGTTGATGAAAAGACCATTGTAGAAATTTTGGTTAGGCCTACATGACATTTAATCACGCGGCACTTAACCTCGAGGACACTTAATCTCACGACACTTAATCTAGCGACATATAATAGAGCGACTCTTAATCTCAAATCACAACTTTTTTGCACCATTATTAATTTAAGTGGCGACAAATTATCATGTTTAATTAGAAGCCGTATTGATGATAAGAATGCGGTTTCAATGGAAGCGGGTATACTCGCTTAAATAGTGACACTGAGAGGGCATTTCATTCAATTAACGTGCTAAACTCCCAGAATGAATATGCATTAGAGAATCGAGTTCAGTTGAACCAAGTTCTAATAAGTGCGATTTAATGTCGCGCGATAATATGTCGCGAGATTAACCGTCGGCACATCAGAAATTGCTAACTGTCAACAAGGTTATTACAAAACAATCACAACTATAGAATACACACTTCCCGTGTGTTGTGTAATCAAGTAGAATCGAACTATTGATTGCATACTGCCCATATAATAATGTACTCGGCAGTTAGGTATAAGCATACCGGCTGCCTAGAGTACGCCAAACCTTCGGTAATGTGGGATCTAGGGTCTAAATCACCTGCTCTGGTTTGTTTTAGGTGTAGGCATATACTTAATCATATTACAGCTCACTAACTGTTACCGTCAGTTACCTTATACTTTAAATTACACATGTGCCTAATTAAGACAAACTGCGGATTTCAATTTGACTAGATTCAACCCTATCTACCGCACTGGTAAAAGTTCTAACGGTGACCTCCTCTCTGCACTAGCTTAATCAATTAAAGGAAGATTCCTTCGCCCCTAATTCCAATTTGTAATCGAATTGCTTTAAGCATAGCCCAACCCCAAGACGAGGCTTATTCAGACTTGATCACAAAACGGAATGTACGGAAGTGGGTCATAAGAGCTGTCAGTGAGTTTAAACTCAACCATTATCGATTTAAAATAGGCCTACCTATATATTTATTCAGAGAATAGAGAAAAGAACACGTGACGTATTTAACCGAATATGCTTTCTTTACTAATTTCTTTATAACGTAACTGCGGTTTGTATTTTGGACCGTCTTTCTGCCTGGCAAGACTTTCGTTTCGTAACAGACGGAAGCATTAGCAGCTCTAATAATTATTTAGAGTCGATTTTTATGGTTTTTCATCATTACTCACCGCTTGAGCTGGAACGATCAATAGAACAGATTATAGCAAGAACCAGTAGGAGACAAATTCCTTTTCCAAACAGTTTATCCACCGCCTTCGCTCCAAATGTAAATATACGCATGATTACGCTTTAGGAAAGTAATACAAAGCATGTAATATCTAAACACAATTCTTTTCAGTTAGCGACAATAGTATTATAGTCTGACTCGGGTCGTGAAAACTGAAGCGCAATATAGCATCAGCAGCCTACATGGACTTCGAAGCGACACAGACTTCTCAAGAATAGTAAAGACAAAAGTCTACAGCACATGATCACACGCATCTTGAGCCTATTTTTTTAGCAAACATGGGGCTTGCTTCACGTACATTGTCTGTTGTGAAGTATTCCCGGTTGGCTGCTGCCTTATAAGTTTGGGAAAAGCGTGTACTGTTACTGTCGGTCTTTAGGCTAACTGCATTATGTGCTAAGGATATCATCATAACTCAATCATAGCATGTCTTTGAAAATGTACGTGAATGTGTCCCATCTGCTAAATAGGCTCGTAACAAAAATGCGTGAGTAGGCTGGACAGCATCGGAGGTAATCCTCGTAATAAAAATGATCTGCGTAAAACAGCTCGATGTTCGTAACAGCTCGTACTAACTAGATCTAGGTTATATCGTATTCTTGTGCATGGTTTTGTATATTAGTCCAATTTTCTACCCATTACAGTCTGTACTCTCAATGCAACGAACAGTCGTCACATTTGGAATATCATTGGAGGACTCTGATCACCTCCATCATCTTGTTTTACAATTGTCTTGTGCGCTGCATAGGTTTTTGGGGAAGCATACAAGCTCAGGATCTTTATTACAGGACACGTTATTACCGGGATCTTCCACTTACAGCTCTACATGTATTTTCGAGGGATAGTACGGCATGGACATCTTATTCTCGTACCGTCTGATCCAAAGGCAACTTCGGCATCATGGAGAAATAGCTGTAGTGCAATTACAACCTGGAATGGTGTGGCGAGAAGCTTGCAGTGAGCAGACGAGAGACATACCGGACCAGAAAATATCATACCTATCGAATAACTGACAGTTATTTACTGGTATAGCATATGCATAATAATGAAAATACACGAATCAAAGAACTTCGTTTAAATCGTCCAGAAATTATTGTGAATTTGCAGTTACCGAGCACCTGGATACTGCTAACAACGACCACTACTGGTTGAATTCTTATCAATTAATGTTGAGTAACATCTGTAAGTAGAGGTCTAATTCTAGCCCATAAGAGTTATTAAATGCATCTATGGTCTGATCGGCCATCACAAGACGAATGTTGTTTCATCATTTCGCTATACATGGACAGAAGCAGATTGGAATATAAAGGAATATTTGCGACTTAGTAGCTTTTCATTACAAATCCTCGATATATATACAGGACTATATACGTTACAAAAGATTACACAACTCACCACGTCAGCGTGACATTATTTGCAACTCAGGGCTTGAAGTAAGAAAACGTTGTGACCGAGATAGCCAACAATGAAAGGCACTGTCAAAATGTCCAGTCATAATTATAACGAGTTAACAACGGGATTGAAAGCAGTTAATTGTCTTGGCATTTACACGCTGAGGCACATCATCTCAATGAAACGACATTTTGATGAAGCGTTGTCTTTGTCCTGAATATCCAAGAGAGCTACATAAATGCTTAATATAGGCAAATGCGCATACAATACATAAACACACGCGTATACAGCCTACATCATATATAAATGCGTACATACATTATCGTTCAAACTTTGACGGTACATTATAGAACTTTTGCTGTAGTCGGCCAAACCTTCTGGAATATGTTGCCTACAGCAGCCTGCAACCATGAACTCCTTGGCCTCTTTTCCGCTATAGGTATTATATACTATTGAGTTTGATATGATTTCATTGTGTTCGATCAGAATATAGATATAAGAGACGCGGATGAATTCTCCTGCAGTTGCGCCATATAAATTTGCAACTACAATTACAGTACAGGCATGCATACAGCACTCACACACATAATTATATGCATAGGACCTACAGCGTTTTTACATATTAGCATACATTGTATTGCACATAATATACATCTTGAAACAATCATTTTGAAACAGTCAAATATATCTAGGCTGCACATAGAATTAATATATATATATATATATATAATAGCAATTCTATTAACATACATATATAATATATTAATAAACTTGTTGATGGCTGTTGTATATATATATATATAATATATTTATATCAGAATGATTGTGATCGTAATTTTCTCTATATCTGTTCACTACTGAATTGTTCGTAGGGAACAAGCCATCCACAGCTGTCATCCAGGTTCCTCTTAGAAGGAGGCGCTTGTCCATTCGATGGCGATGGTCTCGATTCTTGCAATGGCATTCCCTTCTTACGATCGTCATATCTCACCTGACAGAAGAAAGGCAGAAGACGAAATTAGCAAATAAAAAAGTAGTGGATCTATAATCAGAAATAAAGAGATTCAGAGTATGTTCTCTTAAGCAGGAACTGGGATGGTTTCTGCTACAGATCCTCCTCTCTTATAAGGAGCCGTTTTAGCTTATTTTATCCTGGGCACTCTTTATAAACCTTTTTTAGGTTGATGCGATCTTATAGGACCTAACTTTAGGTTCCATAGAGATTCAAAGGAAGGTCTTACTTTAGGTTCCATCGAGATTCAAAGGAGGGTATGTTGGGGCTAAGTGCTGGCCTGGCGCATAATTTTACTATATAGTGGTGCTTGAATCTTATTACGATATTATTAACCGAACTTATTCTAGGATCGTCATCGAATAGTTTCTATCAGGTATTCAGAGATAGGTTTTAAGTATAATTATCAAAATCGACCATATCGCCTTAATTCTTTGAGTGCTGTAACAAGCCAGGCACATTTTGTCGCCGGCAACGACCTTTGTTGTCAAAAGCTGTCGTTATCGGCCTACTCTGGGTAAACTCCAACCATTTCGCCTTTATGAGATTTAACGTCTTAATCCTTGTTGCTTCGCCATCTTATTCAAACTCTTCTCCTTCATTCATCTCGTAGTCCAGACTTCATTTCTTTCCCTCCTCTCCATCTATATAAGCAAGCAATCCGAATCTATCCTCCTCTGCATATAATTATTAGCAAAAGAGAATGGTTTTTTAAACCTCTACAGACTCTCGCTCGGCTGGCTGTCTTGCTCTTGAATTGGCATAATCAGCCTCGCCTTCCTCAAATGATGTGAAACTTGTTTCTTAGCCTGATTGTGCATTCTGTCTCTCGTCTTCTGTTGGTTTATGACGCACTGGACATGCTATGAAACTGAGTCTAATACTTAATGTGATAGCGGGACAATTCCTCGCCTTCCCTTCTAGTTTACTAGTTTACTCCACAGAAAACTACATCGCGTCCATAAACAAGAAACGTTAACGGAAGCTTACACATCCACACTCATTTGTCAACTCATTTGTTGTAACATTACGCACGTGATCTGTTGTAGCACTACACATGTGATCTGTTGTAGCATTACACGTGTCACCTTATATATGTAGTAACATTGCACATGTGACCTGTTGTAGCATTACACATATGATCTGTTGCAGCATTACACATGTCATTCGTCGCCCTTCAAGTTGGAAAGTTCATGTCTGTTTTGGTGACCTCAGATTGGACCAATCGGGAGACTGATGACGCGCTTGAGCTTCAATAATATAAAACGTCCTTGTAGCGGTATGGCCGTGTTACGGCGCCATATAAATTGTCGTTATTATTAACATTGAAAACGGTTAATTAAGGCCCAATTAATCTGTATTTGTGTTTGATTGCGTTATGAGGAAATAAACTTGTTGGTATAAGTATAATAGTAATCATAATCATCATCATCATCATAATCATCTTCTTCACCACAATTACCGTCGCTACCGTCACCATCAGCAACAACAACAATTATCTCTTTAGAAATGCGGCAACAACGACAATAGCATAACACTAGCATCATATCCAGGAAAATGGCGCCATAGAAATTTCAGATCGGACTAAATAACCATAAACTGAATTAATCAAAAGCATAGGGTAACAGATAAGAGACGATCAGAGCAAACTAAGAGCAGACCATGGTAGATAAGAACATACCATCTTAGATAAAAGCAGGCCTTGGTAGATAAGAACAGACAATGGTAGATAAGAACAGACCATGGTAGATAAGAACAAATCATGGTAGATAAGAACAGACCATGGTAGATAAGAACAAATCATGGTAGATAAGAACAGACCATGGTAGATAAGAACATACCATGTTAGATAAGAACATACCATGGTAGATAAGAACATACCATGGTAGATAAGAACATACCATGTTAGATAAGAACAGACCATGGTAGATAAGAACAGAAGCGAAGGCGATCATAGGAGTCTGGAAATACCTGTCTATTCGTTATCACATAGCACCAAAGGAATATGATGCCTATGAGGAGCAGAAGAAAGATGGCCAGCAGAATCGGAAGCCAGACTCGAAAGTCTGCCACTGCAGCCTTGGTAGGAGGCAGTCCTCTGTAGTAGCCATTCACAGTACTTCCCTACAAAAATCATCACGATTAACATAATGTTGACCCATGATGGGTTAACATTATGTTAAGGCCCCTTGATGCGACATTTTGAACCACTCTGTTTCATCCACTCATTTCAGTGAAGTTCTTGAAAAGAATAAATTTTGCAAAGGGATATTCTTTTATTGTAATAGGAAACATTAAGAGTAATAACATCAGGAGATTTGAGAGCTCACTTAAGTTCCGTACCAAATGCATGGCGAGAGGTCAAGTGCCAATAAACCTCATCGACGTAAGAAAGACGATCATTGATAATTAATCTGGGTCGGGTCGGTTCTGTATGAGATGGAGCGGAGCGTTACAATAATCAAGCCTAGTGTGAAGACAATAGAACATTGAACATGATTAACATAAACACTTAAGCTTTTTGCAAATGTCTCAATCATGATGCACCCTTCCTAAACAGATCGAAGCCAATGCCTTCGTTGTAAGCCGTGCGTCTAATAATTCGTACAGTATGCCAAAGCTAAACACCTTCTTGCATAGCTTAGTCCGTGGATGAAACTAATGAAGCCTTTTGTTTTAATGTATCTCATTGTCGTCGCTTTTTCTGTTCCTTCTCCCTGCTAAAACTGAGCGATAGGTTGCAGCTCCAGAAGTTATAAGTAGGCCTAAGTAATTATTAGTATTTTTTAACGCAAGCCAAACGTTATTACTAGTTTCTTGTTTTCAGTAACTAGAATCTGTAAATTGTCTAATTTCCAATATTTTCTGAAGGATCTTTTCTTGCCTCTGTATATAACTATGATGTGTGCTTGTATATATGTATATATATATATGTATATATATTGTATATATGTGTATATATGCGTTTATTTCCATGTGTAATGTATATGCTACAGGGATTGTGTGAAACAAGAATTTTGTAAAGTACCCAATTTCTTAGATTTTAGACAATAATGTATAATTACTCATTTACTGCTAGGATTAGAGTTAAGGCTAGGGTCAGGGTTAGGGTTATTGTAGGGTTAGTGCAGGGCTAGGGTTAGTGTAGAGTTAGGGCTTTACAAATTGCCTAGCCATTTTACGAAGTCCCTACTTCCACACATTGCCTGTAACGTGTACACCTTGTAATAGGCTTGTATGCATGTAAATATGTATATTATGTCTGACAGTTCTGTTGTTTGTGCGTATATTCATATTTTTACAAACGTTAGTAATGTAACCATAGTGCCATTTTTTCCAATCGATTCACCTGTCCATGCATCAAGCCTTCCAGGGAATTACACATCTGCCTAACCCACCTCAATATCTGTTGACTACCTATAGACAAGCATCCTTATCTATCTACAACCTACCAACTAACTGACCGGTCCACCAAACTACATACTGATTACCTATAACTGGATCGTATCTATCAAATATCTACCTACAGATATACAACACACACATATATATATATATATATACTATCAATGACCTTACCCGTTACTGTATTCTATTCACCATAGACCTTTCTACCCATGCACCTATTTCGTCACCAATTCACCCGTTCAGTCGTTATCCAATCAACCCTTAATCCAGTCAATCAATTAACCAACCATCCATCCATTCACCAACCAAATCACCCAATGCCCGCCCCATCCATCCATCAATTCATCCATCCATTCATCCATCCATCAATAAATCAATCCCTTCGTCCGTCCGTCCGTCCGTCCGTCCGTCCGTCCATCCATCCATCCATCCATCCATCACATCCTCTCGTATATCAAAGCAGTCAACCATCTACCCAGATTCCAGTCAATCTACTAAATATACATACCTCTGTAACATTATCTAGTTTGCCGTTTTCGTTCAATGACTGCACGACTTGATAGAGGTCGATGTCAGCATATTCGGCAGATAATCCTAAAGCAACAAATAATTTACAAATTAAAAACAAACATTCTCTATTTGTCTTTTCATATAAATAATCAGTATTCAGTAAATCAGTCAGTTGATAAATCAATCAGTATACTTTTCTGCAGCAATCAATTCATTGATATGCTGAATTATTTTCAGCACAGCTCACTTTCACTTGAAATTCATCAAGCAAAATGTTTTCCCC
>OY365807.1:17069610-17165361 GCA_959347315.1 Bimastos eiseni
ATGGTGTTGGTAATAACTGAAACTGTATTATGACGACGAACAAGATTATAATTATAATATGGTAAATAGTAGCTCATGTCACTAAGTGTGTTTGATAGGTTAACCTTTGGGTCAATGTGCTCCGAACTCAATTCGATCGTAAAAACAGAGTTTCGTTGTTCTGGAGTAAGACTGCTGGAATGGTGAAAGGAAAGAGCACCGCTCGTCTAAGGCAAGTAGAAAACACAAACAATCATATTTGGTTGATTGATTTGATTTGAATCATCGGCTGCATGCATACTTGCATAAATACACGTACATAAATATATCTTGCCCTAATTTATGGACCCAATCCTACTATCCATTTAAAACCAAATGATGAAAATAATGCCTGTTAGAATGATGATGATTGTAACCGCGACGACGCATGACGACGATATTAATCATCCTTGCTTGATCTTGTTAGTGATAATGATAATTATGGTTACCGTTCGTTTGTTGACTTACCGTCTTAATTGCAGCATCTGAAACAGAAGACACCATGAAATAATTTAATTGACTTCTGTCAACGAACTGTAAGAAAACAGAAATGATGATGCAAACTTAGTATAGCGTACATATAATAGCTGTTTACATTTCTTCCACAAATAATCCATCAGAATCGAAATAAACTTACACGGTTAACTTCTAATCTGACCCATAGCTCTACAATAGGCTAGTTAAAAAATTAAGCACGAGCGTAATACAAAACTCTTCTTTCACAAATAATCATAAAGAATGGAATGAAGTTAAATTCTAATGCTATTTATGGTTGAATATGATTTTTTTACTAATTATTACGGTCGCATAAACGGATTCAGATGCAGACTGCTCTAAACACGACTGCCACTGTGCAGGACGAATGCAGAGTTGTTAGCGTAAGGGAATGTCGATCACGGGCAGACTTTACCGAATACCACACCACAACAGTAAAAAAATTATTTAGTTGCTTGCATGGTGGTCCTATATTATTATTATACTGGGTCATGATGTTATACTGGGATCAGCGACTGACCGTACGCTATGCTTCAGAAGGTCAAACGTCGAGAGGGTGGACTGTCAAACGGAGGCAAAGATCATGTTTATCTCAGGACTCAGATTTCATATGCAGGAGATTCATTATGGCAAAAATACACAAGGCATGAGAATGCATGAGGAATGCCTGAGCTCTAACATGTATCCACACGCTGATACTCCATCATGCAAACCACTAGACAATTTTTTGCAAAGCTGTGGTATATTTCGTAAAGTCGCCCGAAAGGGTGAGTGTATAGATTTGGCCAACGCGGAATCAACCTTCCAGCAGTCACCAACAGATACACAGTTTTGAAACTCAATTGGACTTTGAATTGTAGGTCTAACAGACCTTCACATGCAGCACTGGATCGTAGGCACAGCTGGCACCAGTCAGCTATCAGATATCTATCAATTATAGCAGACGCGGTCGCTTAAAATAATACTTGTGACTCGTAGTGTCTTAATTTGCTCCATACGTGCATATTTCTGTTTGTATTCATGTACAGAAAATTTTTTTTTTACAGGACAGAGACTTTTCCCAGTAGATTCTGAATAATTAACCTGCCTAGCATAACTACACCTGGCATATGGCAATAGAATAATCAACTGAAGTAAGAATACAGAGAACAGAGTAGAGTAGAGTACAGCAAATAACACAACTTTCTTAGCAAAGCAGTAAATAACATTACTCGACGGCAATTTGTTTTATATTTGTAACAGTTTGGTTTAATAGGAAATCGAAAATGTAAAAAAGTGGAAGTTTAAAATCCATCAAAATTCAAATTGTAAACGTAGGTGCTCATAAGTTCTTGTTGACACTAACTAACACAATTGAAAATTAAAGTATCGCATACTTGTGTAGGCCTAGAGTGAACTTAATTAAGAATTGTACTTCTAAATTTGTTCCGGGTACGGCAACCGTAGAACAGCCACAAGCAACATTCAACGCAGGCGCCTTCGCACAACCAACAGATCAAGACGCAACAGAAGGGTGTCTCACGTTGGCGCTAAAGGGCCGCTAAGACAAACGCAGGAGTGGCAGACAATGTTTACCACCTGCAGAATGCACAGATTGACCGCGCCAGACTGCGTTAACGTGCTGGCAGTCAACGCAGTCTGTCTGCACGGAGCTACCAGGAATTAGAAAGAGGCATAATTTTTAAGGCACTTAGTTCATCAGGAGATGATAATCTGAAATAACGAGCCTCAGTCAAGGCTGCTGGTTGGAACAGATAATGAACTGGTGCATGAGAATCAGGGCACCATAGGACATCGTACGAATAAACGTTAAAGAACTTCAGTTGTGTTATCAAGATCTTGATGGGAACGACGTGTCAACAAGGGTAGCGTGTGACTGTGTATGAAGAACTAGAGTAGTCAGACAGAGTCAGTTACTGCCTTTCTTGTTTTGTAAGATCTTGTTATTCGTCTTGCATAATATCCATGGGTGAGACCACACGACTCCACCAGTGTCTAGTGCTTCATCTTTTTTTATTTACTGATGGCACCGCGTACCTTGTCTTATATACATTTCGAATGTGTTCTTCAGGGTTCCTGTTCATTTCGTCGCAGTTCAATATGTTCTTCAGGGTTCCTGTTCATTTCGTCGCAGTTCATCTCGTCGCATTTTAAATACGACACTAACCCTAACCCTGACCCAAAACAACCCTCACGACGCATAACCTGATTCTAACCGACCATCAGGATGCTTAACTTGACGAAATGAATGCGACGAAATGATCTACGACGAAATGATCTGCGACGAAATGAGCGGTCACCGTTCTTCAGTGTTGTTTACGGGTAACTCTGCAAGGACCATAATGAGAGAGAAAGAAATTAATTTATTTTATGATCAACTTCAGCAGATAGATAATGTAAACCTACAGAATTCCCAGACTCGATATAATCGTGTTGTTGGTTGAGTTTTACGCAACAGTCGGCATATTATGCGTATTGCTTTTATCCTAAAAGGCACCATTGATGAATTCAGTTGAGGATAGTATAAACGATGGCGGGCAGAGAAATTCCTCAAGTTATGTACTACAGACGACTTGAAGATAAGAAACACTTTATTTGAACAAAAGGAACCACAAAGGACAAGGATATCAGCCTATGGAAAGACACATAATCGATCGACTAAAAATTTATTATCAGTTTGAACAGAAGATGGAGTTACACTCTCACAAACTGTAGATCATTCGATAGGCAAATCGGTTCCCATAGCAAGCAAACAATGGCCAATTTTAAAATTAGATTAAGAAGAGGACAACAGAGAACTTCAAGTATTGTACCAAGAAACTGACAGTTGATAACATGCGACAAAAATCCTCTGTAGATGCCAACGTCGTTGGCGCACAAGCTTGAACGACTGTCATCTTGTGAAATTTGTAGTCAAATCTTGCAGACATTAATTTCTTAATATCAACTGCCATCCTATCATTGATAGGTCCTGTTGTTGATTGTTGTTCAGACTCATTAAAACTACCTCTGGCAATTGAATTTGATGATATTCATTTCCGGATGTTTGAACTTGATCATGGTAGATTTCTTTTGTACTGATCATAGTAGGTTCCTTCGTATCCAACCCATTTATTTCTACGGAGCACTATTATGTCTTATCTGTAGGCCAAGGCTTAGGCCTATTTGTCTAATTCTTTTATTGCTGAGGCGAGTACTTCTGATTCTGACAGAGTTTTTCGTTCCATATTCTGCTGTTGTTGTCAAGCTTGTATTCCTCTGTTGCGATGCTGTCTATTGTGGCTGTGGTAGTGGTGATTGTTGCCAGCTTCTTCTTCATCTTCTTCTTTTTCTTCTTCTTCTTTGTTTCTTTTTTGTCTCTGTGGCTGTTATTGCAGCCTGTCGATGTTGATGGTGTTGGTGGTGTTCTGGCAGCTAACTTTTCACATCCGGCCCCAGTCCTCTGGCCGCATGCGCGGAACCTGAAAATCCGGGGTCGGGACTGTCGTCCGAATTCTGACATGGCACCATACAAGTTCAAAATGAACAGAAGCATACTTGAGGAGAAAGAAACGGTTTGGTTGGTTAAAAGCAATGCCAAGTAAAAGGCGTCTGCATACAGTGAGTAAGTATAACTGTCAAAGCCATTAAATTTAATTAGTCTAATGGAGACAAATCATGAAATATTCAGCTTTGTATGTGGCAACTTATAAATTCAGTGTAGGCCTATGGCAATTTGTGACTTGTGTTAGGGCTTAACAGAAGAGAATGAAACGATTGAGGAGTTAAGAGAGTCAACGCGGGCAAACATAAGGTCAGAAAATATAAGTTTGAACTTTGAACTGAGATGGAACAAGATACACTATGGAAAAAACTTGCAGTTGAAAAAATTGAAAAAATTTCATAACGTGTTGAATAGAATACTTTTGTCCTGGGCAGAATCTGAAACCGAAACAACATTCAGCATAACTTCCTGCTGCATGTTCAATAGACGATGTAATTATTTTATAAGGTTGATATGCATTCGCCTTTGTTGTTGGCTTAATGGTTGCTTGGGCTAAGACTTGTGGTGTGATAATTTGACCTGTCGTGTGATTATTTGAGTATACTATAGCGTGATTCATTGATGTCATCAAACTGGAACTTAAACAGTACGGCCATTATGAATGTTCTCACCAAGCTCTGGTATCGGTATATAATGCAAGGTGTGACATTGGTCTAAAAACATGGTGACAATTTCTCCTTTTTCCTAATGATCATTAAGTGAGTAATCCGATAAAACGTCATTGGTGAATGTTTAGCATCAGATTGCCAAACTGTCATACGAAACTTTGATGGGTAGGCCTAACTGTTTATTTCGTCATCTGAAGAGTAGAGCTATGGGGGAAATGCAGTCTTAAAACTATGAGGCAGATAGATATCCATACCATCGAAGACTTCGTCCAAGATCACATGTGCTTATAATAATAGTTTACAAAGTACAGGACCTATACAGCATGAGATTTATGCTGTGTTTCATTAAACGCTGGTATACGACAGCCTCGGAGTTATGCGTGTGTTTATTCTGGACTATCGGTCGTAAAAGGGACAATGTAATATGATCTAACCCAGGACAGAACATCTTTTAATGATTATGTCTGCTCAACTTGCGCCCCCTAGCCAACTTAGCCATTGTTAATATACTGGCCGCATCCTGTCATTGGGAAATTGGGAATATCAGACGACGAGCTGGCACTCGTATGCCAAGGTTAGAAAAAGTGAGGCGGTTAGCACTTGGTACCGATGACTATCTCTTGAAATTAGCTACCGGTAATGGATTATCCTTCACTTATCGTCATTGTCAATCTGATTGCCTCTTATAATAGGCCAGCATCCAAGCTTATCCCAATCCGAAAGGAAAACGAAATGATGGGCCACGAGATCTGCAAAGGAATCTCGCCATATACTTTTCCCACATTATGTAATAGATGATCCTGAGAAAGTGGTCTATTCTATTCCACTGGATTAGGCACTGAGCAGAATTACTTTTACTTTATTAATACTTTCATGTTGCTACTGCGATATGAACCGTAGAGCCCATCGTCTTCATTTCAAGCCAGACATTCGTAACAGAAGGAAACATTAGCGTATATTAGGAGTCGCTTCTGATGGTTTATCCATCATCACTTACCGCTTGAGTTAGAACAATCAACGGAACAGATGAAAACAAGAGCCAGTAGGAGACAAACTCTATTTCCTAACAGTCTGTCTACCACCTTCACTCCAGATGTAAACACACGCATGACTACGCTCTAAGAGTGTAATATAAAGTATGTTATATGTAGATGCAGATCTTTCAGTTTACAAAATCTAACTACTAAATACAGCTAAGAGCCAACAATGGTATTTAGAACATACTAGGCTGACGCAGGTCGTATAAACAGAAGCTCAGCGCCAGCAGCCCACATGGAGCATACGAAACGACACAGACTTCTGAAGCATGGTAGTGGCGAGGCTTTAGCACATTTGACAGCAAATGTCGTAGACGTTAGACTAGATTCACGTACCAATACCTATTGTGAAGCAGTCCTGATTAACTGAGAGCATGTGGAGTGTGCTGTTGTTCCTCTTTTAGCTTGCGTAGATAAGGGGGACTAGCAAAGGCCACTAATCGGGGTAGGAGAGGCCATTGGATATAATGCGGCGGCTTCTGCTACGTCTGGGCGGAGCAAGGCTCGGTCCTCGAATTTCGAATATCCAACATCTCACGCATTTACTATATATACATAACATATACATTTATGCATATATATATATATATATATATGCACATGTATATTCGAGTAGAGACAGAGACATAGAGAGGAGAGAGACACACATTCCGACGAATACAGTCAGACTTAGATTCAAAGGCGTTGTCAGACATTTTAAGAACACGCGTGGGAGGTTCAGATGAACTTTATAAGAAACCTGCGCAATAGAGGCAGAAAGGAGGAAGTCACAAACATCCGCTTTCAAAATGCGCAGAGATCAAACTCGACTGCCAGCGTTTGCTGAGTCGTTGCTTGGCGTAGCCTCATCGTTATAACACGTGGTTATATGGTTATATATATACACATAAGCTGGTTAAAATACTAGGACATTCTCAATCAAACATACTGGCTGGGGTGGCGAACCTGGGGATGGAGTCGAGGGGACAAGTCTCCCTGACCTTTTACAGACAGGGGACACGTTATATTTCTTGCCCCTCTCATTGGGTGTCCCTCCCAACTGTCAAATGAGATCGCCGCCTCTGCATACTGGACTGGTGATCTGAAACAGGTTACCACCCATCCTTCGTTCGCAACCTTATATTAAACCTATATTCAACCAGAGCTTGTCTGCTTTTCTAATAAAATAACCATAACCATAACCAAGTGTTTTTATTGGTCCGTAAAGTAACTGAACATAGTAATTGCATCACAAACAAGAAAACGAAGCGCAGAACAGCAAAACATGATTGTTCAACAAAATTATGTAAGAGACGGATCAATAAGGAAAGAGAAAGAGAACCCTAAGGGACCCAAGGGATCCCGCTAGCCGGGCCTACCTTTACACAGCAAAGTTTAAATAACAGCAGGTCAACAAAATATAGGAGTTTTAATAGCTGAACTATAGTTAACTAAGTTGCTGCATGTATACAAACCCATAAATAACATTAATAGCTAATTAGTGTCAATGATTAAGGAGACTAAATTTACCCAGTTAAAGTAGCAAATAAATGCTCTTTGAGTTGTTTCTTAAACATATATACTAAAATTGTGGGATTGTCTTATTTTAATGGGCGTCTTATTCCATTCACTGGGACCACATATCTGATGGAAAATAGACGAGTGTTCGTTCTTTTAAAAAAAATACACATTACCTAATAATGATTAGCAATTTTCATTTGGTATTTACCTTCTCTCCGTCATCTATCTCCTATCTTCTCATAGTTCATTGCACTTTCGCCTCTTCATTTGGCTAGTTATGTCTCAAACTAATTTATATTTTGCATTACTTTGAACCAACCACCTGCTCGTAAATTTGCGCCGATGGTGGGCATTCCTTTAAAGCATGCAACCTAGAGGTAACTTGCGGCGCTATATGAATTGTCGTACTACAATTACAAGCATAAATGTATACAGGGCTTAAAGTGTGCCTGGACGGTCATGGACTGCGTCCAGGCACTTATTTTCGAGGCTGGACGCCGTCCTGCCACTTATTTGGCCAGCAGAACAAGGACGCCGCCATGAGTGTTCATGCAGCCGTGCAATTCCTCTACATGCGTACGTTATAGAAACTTTCTTTTCCAACTTTCGAAACGATGTCGGCGCCACTGGCCCCTTGTCGACAATTTCACAAAAGAAAGCAATTCTCCGTAGGTCTACGATCGACGTGCGCTTTAAATTACAACAAATATTTCACCAACAAATAATTGACGACTAAATAATAGTTGATGGACAAAAAGCGTAACGAATGACAAAAAAATTCTATTTTTCGCCCATTGTATTTGGTTAAATGGAAATTGGATTGATAATAATAATGTCTGCAAATCCAGCTTTTTGTTCAGCAAAACCTCTTTTGTCAATTCAACTTCTATTTAGGCAAATATTCTTTTCAATGGTCCAACTTTTATTTCAGTAAGCATTATGTTCATCTAAATAGTATCTGTTTTGGAAGAATTTCGTTCATCCACCCAACTTCTATTCCAGCATCATTGATATCACCAATCCAACTTCTTTTTTATCGAACACCGTGGACCACAGTCCACGAACCATTTGTCGTCGGATTAATATGTTGGTGCTCTGCCTTTGCAATCTTTAGTTTTTGCGTTTTTGACACTAGGGGTTATCCATAAATGAAGTCACGCGCTATGGGGAGGGGTCACAAATTTGTGACGATGTGTGACAAGGGGAGAGGGGCTCGACGAAATGTGACGTCACATCATCACGTCAAAATACGTGATTTTATTAAAAACCTACACTCATTTAAACAGGATTCCGCTTACTTAGCAGCAGTTGGTTCAGCACAAATAGAGGCATAAGACAAGGAGATCCGATATCGCCTAACACATTTATTACTTTCTTGGAAAGAATCTTGGACAAAATTAGAGCAGAAAAAGAGAGGGGAGTTACAATTAGCGGCACAAATTTCAGTGACCTTTGTTTTGCCGACGACATCGATTTAATAGATGAAAATGAACAGAGACTGGAACAGACAACACAAGAATTAAACAAAGAAGGTAAGAGATATGGAATAGAAATGAACTACGACAAAACAAAAACAATGATATTTGGGGAGAAGATTGCTACAAAAAGGATTGTTGTAGATGGAATCCAACTGGAAAATGTAGAAAGATTCACATACCTAAGGAGCAATATGACATATGACTTGGAATGTAAAAAATAGGTACTAACGAGAATTGCAAAAGCGTCACCATCATTAAAAGCTATGGACAAAATCTGGAAAAGCAAAGCCATAAGTTTAGAGTCAAAATTAAGCGTTCTGCAAACATGCGTGTTTAGCATCATACTATATGGTTGCGAAACATGAGTAGCAACAGAATACATAGAAAGGAGAATTTTGACATTTGATAGAAAATGTTACAGGAAAATATAAAGAATAGGCTGTAAACAAAAGGTCAGCAATGTAGAACTGTACAGAAGAATACAACCAAAAGAAATTCTAATGCAAAAAGTAATTAAAAGAAAGTTAGGTTTGTTTGGCCATATGCGCAGAATGAGTGATGATAGAAAAATCAAAACATTGTTGTTTGGAAGAATGGAAGGAAAGAATAAAAGGGGACATCCTCACAAAGAATGGCTAGACGATATAGGGGAATGGTATATATTCCCCTATAGCGATAGACGATATAGGGGAATGGGGAAATAAGCGGATTAAGGAACTGGCACATATTGCACAGGACAAACAACAGTGGAAAGTCACGACGAAGTGGGCATCGGACATCTACGGGCGTTGTGCCCAGGATTAATGATGGTGATGAGGTGTTACCACAGTTAAACAACACTAATTATGATTATGAGTCTTTCATCCTGAGGAATGCATAAGATTGTAATCATTATAGGTTACTTAATTTCTCCATGTTTCTTCGTTCTACTATTATACTCTGAAATATTTTATAAATACAATTAATTTTTTTATATTTATAAGAAAATTTGCATAACATTCTGGACATCTGGTTTGATTTTTTGGGGAGGGGTCAGGGCCTTGGGGCGTGACGTCATATTTGAGGGGGTCATGGCATTTGTGACGACGTATGACGAAGGGGAGGGGTCATATATCGTCCAAAACTGCGTGACGTCATTTATGGGCGGCTCCCCTAGCGTCCAGGCACTTCTTTCTTTACACTTGAAGCACTGCATGTATACGCTGTGGCGGTCCAAACTTACATGGAAACACATTTTTGTAACATGCTGCTCCACAAGGTTGCCCTTGTCCCATTCGATAGGAAGAATTGTGCTGAAGAAACTGAAGAACCAAGAGCATGTTTATGTCGCTCTTTTTTGACACTTCTTATGAATAGCAAAAACTGAACATGCCTTGGGAGCGAATTTGCTTGGATTGCCAGCTAACTTCCAATACTTTATAATGTGTTTAGAATAAAGTCGTTAAGCGTATTCAAAGTCACTATATGACAAACGAGTGGACCAGCGCTTGCAGAAACCATGGCCTTCCATTAGCAAGGCTTGGCTCAACATGCCTATAATGAAGATGCGGTTTGCCTTAGGAAATAAGGTGGTTCTATGCTAATTGTCACCATACAGGCTCGTGTTTTATGTATAAAAGAGCAAGCCTTGTGGAGACGCATTTCAAACTTTTATTTGTTAGGGCCACCCTATTTTACATGCTTGCATATATACATACAAACCTACATGTTACATACATGTATACATGTACGTGCATACATACATACACAAATGCATATATGCATACATACACACATACACACATACACACATACACACATACACACATACACACACATACACACATACACACATACACACATACACACACACATACACACATACATATCTATACATGCATAAATAATACATATTTGTATACTTACATAGCACATACATTACATGCATACATTATACATACATATACAGACCTAGGCCTAACGCTTGTTAATTATGGTTACATGGTTATCGATTCGACCAATACGCAATAACCTCTGATGGATGCATATACAGTGGGGGGGGGGGGGAACCGATCTAGTGCTTTGGATCATATCCCGTTTATCACATGTTTTGTGTATGATTGGAGCACAGAGGAGACAGAGAGACAGAGAGACAGAGAGACAGAGAGACAGAGGGGTGAGATTGAGTAAGAGAAAGTGCAAAGGAGAGACATAGGGATGAGAGAGGGATAGGAGGAGAGGAGGATGGGGAGAGGCGGATAGAGATGAACGGGGAGAGGTAAAGAAGGGGAAAGGATATTTCCATCCGTTTAACTTTCTAATGGGTCTGAAGTCTATGCAGTTTCATTTTCTTAGCCTGGGCAATGGGCATGTGAGGGTGTACGACCAATCCTCTCCCTCTTCGTCTCATCTTCCCACCGACGGTGTGCGGTCGGTTGGCTAGAGGGCGTAATCGGATCAGAACTCTCCAACCAAGTTTCTGCCCATGACTGGAATTTGAATCCCGACGTCTCGATTGGCAGTCTAGTATGCTGGACATCACACTGTCGATCACCCATCTAACCAAATGCTAGCACAAAAGTATCTCATTTGGCCTTAGGGTTGTATGTGCGCCTCAAAATCGTCATTATCTCCCAAAATCTCTCACAAATCCGGTCCATCTACAGAAATGGTGCAACGATCATTATTGCTGAAGTCTGACGCCTACATTTTCATCCACATTCTGAATATTTTTTATTAGGGACTTAGTTGCCTAAAGTAACCGTTTAAGATTTCTTCATATTGGCGAATCATAATAATGTTAGTTAGGTCTCAAGTACAAGTACTTTGATCTCATATATAGACACGAATACAGGCATGCTTATAACTTGTGCTCGAATTGTACTGGAATGCAAGAACAGCATAATTTTATTATTTGAAACTTATGTTGCACTGCTCAAAGAGTAGCACATATCACATGCTCTCTCAGCAATAGCCTATGCGATGTTAAATCACAGACGTTACTGTTACATCATTCAGCAGACATTACACAGTAAACTCCAATAATCACGTTGAACCAACCAATGGATCCTGCCAACAGTTTACAGATGTCAAGGATTTTCAAAATCTGTGGACCAAGTTAAACTAATAAGATGGAGCGAGGACATGTGACAGCGCTCGTGCGCGCAATAATTATTCTGTCTCTTTGCGAGGTTCAATGGCAGCTTATTTACGAACCCAGTTATATCCTAAGGGGCAAATAACAATGAATGCACGGGCAGTGTGCACACGTCGAGTTCTGAGTAGGCCATTTAGGGTTATTACACGTCTTGGTCCTGATGGAGAAGATTCTTTAAGGTGTCCATTCTATCTCCAACCTCAGTAACGTTTCCAGGATGAAAGGATCCTTGAATGTCTGATTCTTATGAATATCAACAAACACATTACTTCCTCTCCAAGCTTCAGTCCCTATCAGTCAGCATAGTTACCGCGAAGTTACCACTTAAAATGCTTTTGTCTCTACACTGGATAGCATCTTCTCGTCTATTGACAAGGTCTCTCCGTTTGCTTTGACCTCAGTGCAGTCTTCGACACTGTAGACCACCAGTTATTTCCTTCAAGACTTGACAAAAGATTCGATGTCTCTTGGACTGCCTTAAATTTGTTAGCTTCTTATCCGGTTGGCCGTAATCAACAGGTGCACGAGGTGAACAGTGCTGCTCAGTCTCTTTGCGCTGCTGGGGTGCCACAGGGAACTGTCCTCAGAACTCTATTATTTACAGTCTTTACTGCCCCAATCTGTCGTATAGCGAAGCACTTTGGGATCCAATTAAAAGAGTATGCGGGATGCTATTCGGCTCCATGTTGCTCTGTCAAACACTGGTCAGTCTTGTAAACTAAAACTTGAAGAGTGCCTCTTAGCTATGTATGCATGGTTCTATGTCAATGGTTTGGCCATAAACCTGGACAAGTCTGGGGCAATTCTGCTCGGTTAATGAAAACATCTGTGTTCTTTCCCTTTGCCTTCTAGCATTGATCCAGCGGACACTTATGTGGGGGCATACTATTACTACTGTCAAAACACAAGGGGTTACCCCGGACAGCAAGTCCACATCTTGACCTCACATAACAAGCGTTTGTAAAATAACTCTTATCATATCAGGGCAATACGTCACATCAGGTCGGCCCTAACTAAGAAAATGTCGGAAACCATAGCCTGCTCATTTGTCTGAGCTCGCCTTGATTATGCTAATTCGCTTTTTGTCGGTCTCTCAGATGTTGAACTCAAAATGCTGCAATGCAACCAAGACACCTCAGCTCGAGTAGTGCTGCGTGACCCATTACGAGCAAAAGCCCTACGGACAAATGCACCCCGACAATTGCGCCCCGACAAATGTGCCCCGACATATGCGCCAAAAAACGACCGACAAAGCGACCCCACATTAGCGCCCCAAAACTATCTCGTGCCATGTAGACACTCATGTCCATTATCGTTAAAGAGCGAATTAAATTCACTATTTTAATTCATTAGTACATCTCAGTTGTGTAGAAAGTTAGTGCGCACAGCCATTATCATGCACATAAGAAGCTGAACTAGAATCTGCATTGATAAAAATAATTCATTATTAAGCCTAAATGGAAGTTAGATTGATGCAAATAATTGTGCTTAAATGGACGATGGATTGATGAAAAGAAGTCTGTTTGAACAGAAGCTACAATGATAAAGGTATCAACATAATAATCGAGTTTAAATAGAATTAGGTCTATGTGCATTATATATCATTATTTATTATAGAATTAAATAGAATTATACGTGGAGTGCAATCGTCGGGGCGCATTTGGCGGACGCATTTGTCGGGGCACATTTATCGGGGCGCATTTGTCCGGAGCGCTTTTGACGGTGTACCGAGTATGCTCCTTAGTCATACTCCACCAGCTGCATTGGCCTATAAGACGCCGTTTAGGGGAAGATCATAATCACGGAAAATGACGAATGTCTGATTATGTCTCTGACTTCACCTATCTGTTTCGCTTTGATTCTAATAAGGCCATTAACGTTGAATAACCTTAATGAAATACAGCAGAAACCACGGCAAAGACAATAATTATAATAAAATAGATAAGATATTTAGTCATTATTTTAATGATATAATTACTTCTACAGAAAAGCAGTACGTACATTATATAGATTGACTGAACATTGAACACTGAACACCGGATTATAGAGCTAATAATATTATTGTCACTGTTGTCATTACTTTATCATTACATTGTCATTACTCAATCATATCATTGTCATTACTCAATCATATCACTGTCTTTACTTAATAATACCATTGTCATTACTTATTCATGACATTTTCCTTTATTAACAACAGCATTTCGTGATGTCAGGTTTTTTTCGGATGTTTCGTCAGTGAATTTTTCGAACAAGCGACCAGGATGAGATTTGTTGATTAAAATGACACTAAGTCTTTTACAGAGTCAGACTATTGTTTGGGGTGCATCTCAAATAATTATAATTATTGATTTACGTGGACGCTATTTACAATGTGCCATTAGCGTAACTAATGTAAACAATGTAACGTAAATGTTAAAAGTAACAATATCACAATGTAACGATGTGCCGATGTAACGATGTGACAATGTAAACAATGTAACGTAAACAATGCGCCATTAGCGTAACTAACATTGATGCGTTGCTTTTATAGGACAGCACACAACTATTTGAATGAATTACTGAATGTCGAATTTTCTCGTACATTTTACGAACAGTTCCTCCCTCGTTACTACTAATCGCCAAATCACACCCTGGCAAAAATCCATCCGCAGTTGTCGTCTAGAATCAGAACTTCGTAGTGTGTCCATTCTTCTCGTCATCAGACCATCAACACTGGAATTAACTTTTCCCGTTCCACTTCTCCAGCCGACTTCAGTCACATGCAAGAAAACATGCACAGAAGAGATTAAATGAAGAAATATAGAATTAAAAGAAAGAAAAGCGATGGAAGCCGATATATTAGTTTTTTGTTCACTAACCATAAGACCGATGTGTTAATGTGCTAATTTTTTTGACCCTGTGTTACAGAGACAAATGGCTGCCAGTTAAGCCCTCTGACCAATAGGCCTAAGCAATGCAATTAATCCTGCAATCCCAACAGAATATAGACTGATCCCAACACTCTCAGAAATGTTACTCTAGACAGTTCCTAAATGGTTTGACACTTTTCTTATCACCCGAATATCGACAGCTTAACTGTGAAATCGTGATCGTAGCCTGATCTCCACGCTTCGAAAGCGCAACTTCAAAGCCAAGCGCAAGGTACCAGCTTATTTACGAATCCATTTATTTCCAAAGGTGCAAATGACAATCACTGCACGGGCAGTGTGCACGCGTTGAGTTCTGAGTAGGCCATTTAGGGTTATACACGTCTTGGTCCTATTTACTGCTCTGGGCTGGATCTAATTGACTCAATTTATGGAAACTACAAACAAACTAGACGTCTTTACCAGCTTTATCCAATATCATCATTCACCGCTGAAGTAATAATAAAAATAACAATAATAAACATAATAACAATAATTATTAGTATTACAGCAATAATAATAAGAAGAAAAACAATATTAGTAATAATAATTTTTAAACTAATAGTAATAGTATCTTTGTTCAATTTTAAGCTGACAAACCGCAGTCTGATTGCAAGTACAGCATGAGCGGATGATAATAAACGGTTATAGGAGTCGAATTTAACTGTCGACAGCCATGCAAGGTGTCCATCACATAATAATAGTATCAACAACAGCATCAGCATCAGCAACAACAACAACAACAACGACAACGAAAACAATAACAATAATAATAATAATAATAATAACACAACAATAATAATAATGATAATAAAAACAGTCCAAAATACAAACTTTAAACAATATCTATACGTGTAAGTCGATTTACATGTAAGCCCATGTATGCTTGTTATAGGCCTATCTACATAAGCATATGAAAGCATGCGCATGGTATGCGAGTATATGAATATGTCTAAACAGAGGTACGCCATGACTATAATGTATGAATGATTGTACATTTTGTGTGAACGTGGGTGTGTCTAATTTTCAATGGGAATTTGATTTGTATATAATTATGCATATGCAGGTAGATATTTGTGTGCATGTTAGTATGTGGGTGTAATGACAACACACGGCGAGCACTACAGTGAGTGTAGGTAACTTGGAGAAAGAGCAGCGAACTAATACTGAAAAGGAGGGATAGGCTATAAGTTGACAATACGGAGAAAAACTGTCTTTTCGGTCACCTTATTGCTTCTAGATCTCCAGTAAGAGATGAAGATGAAGATGAGGAGAAACGTGTTACTGGCCAGTAGAATCTGAAGCCAGAAGAAGCTGAAACCCAACTGCGGCGGCGTCGCAACCGGAGACAATTCTTTCGGAAGTCCTTTGTAGATATTCACAGGCTACGATTGAAATAACACGTTCCTAGGTCATCCCGTTCAATGCATTGACTGTCTGATATTTTCATACATTCTTAAAACCCACTCGGTTAGAAAAAGAAGTTTGCTAAGCGTGCAGCACTTTCGTTATCTGTTTAAATAGGAATAAAATTAAGCGATCTTTCGTGCATGTATTTTACTCGGTGACTACCCTACCTGTTGCAGTGCCAGTCCAACGCCTAGAGAAAGAAGGAGGGCGATGCTAATCACCTCTGTTATGACCCAAATTCGCAAAACAGCTATAGATGCACTCATATCTACCTGCTTGACTACATACATAATGAGTGCACACAGACGGATACACTTACGCACAGTCGAACATACGTAGGCCTACATACCGAGAGACGGACAGATATAGGCCTACATACGTATGACAGAAACACGGGTGGTAGAATGCCATATGTAAAGAGACAACGTCTTGCGATTCATAACGAGTGAGCATGAGTATGCAAGAGTCTGAGTAAGGGATCAGCGTTAAATGTTGAAAAGGTCATTCTTATAACACCAGTGCTCCCGTGTGAACTTCATATTCTGATGTAATGTCATGTTAGTGGATATTCTATGGCGTGTTTTGACAGCTGGCTTTGCTGCAGTGAATATATTCGTCGAGAGTGAGTGGGACTACTCCCAATGTATCCGTTACTTGCCTTAAAAACGTCTTGAATGGCTGTTCTGCAAACCATTAGACTCTAGACTGAAGGGAGGAACAGTGGATGGCTTTGTCTTCTCCAAAAAGTTACCGAGCAAAGTCTGTGGTGGCATTGTACGTACACCTCGATGTTCATAGAGCATCATATTACTAGACATGAGAAATTGGAGTAATTCCATCCGGAATTATCAACTATTTATCCTTCTAACAACTGTTTGGCAATGTATCAAGTACTTGCATACACGTTCCTTTATTATAAAGAAAGCAAATTTAAATTCCTATCTATTGTGCAATCTTTGATGTCCACCGATCAGAACACATACATATCTACTGTGCAATGTGTACATCCAACCATCCATACATCCAGCAATTAATTAACTAAATTAATTATAAGACTTGCTAATGCACGTACTGATGTTTGGAATTCTCCTGATTTGTCCAAGGCATTAGCGGCTTCATGAAGGAGCTCACCAAGGCTACCGAACGCTGAAACAGGAAATTATTCTCAACAAAAATAACACATGACACATTATCATTCAGTCACATGTCGCTTGTTTATTCCCAGAATGAATTATTCAATCAATCTACGTATTGTTCAATCCGTCAATTTTAAAAAAATCGACGAATCTGACCATCGATCCATTGTCTCACTATTCTACAAAAAAACGCAATTTTCCATCTTTCGACCATCTCGACGCAAAATCGTCCACCAATAGATACGATCACGAAACTCTGCAATTATTCATGCAGCGTATGTCTCCCAGGAAAATAACGACCAAATAAGGCATTAATTATATATTCGAAAACATCTACACCATACATATTATTTGTTTTGCTATAAGGACAATCATTCCACGATTTTAAATGCATATCTATAACTTTAGACATACCCTGTTACTGACAGAGTCGCCATTTTGTGGCCATTTTGGAGTCTACATTAACGCCAGGGTCTGACGTCAATAGGACGCAGCAGTAGATGAATTTATTGATATTAGGCACAACTTGAAAATGAAAATGATTTAAATGTAACAAAGTATTAATAAAATGACAGTCCTCGAACTATTCTGTTTTTTCTGTAAAATATTGCTTAATAAGCCTACATGCTACAATTTTAAATATATTATTTACAAATTATTTCCAGTTCAACTTTCAGAGATTGTGAAATAGAAAAAGTATGAGAAGTAAGAAGCTCACAACCTTTGAACCATGCAAGCGTTCATTTAGTCATTTAGTCAGGGATACAGCGGATCGATTTGTTCACTTAAAAAACTTGTTGCAGAAATTATAAAACACAATAATTATTAAAGCGTCCTGAAAACACTATAAAATCGTATGCAGAATCGTCTTAATCTAATGTGCTTCGAGGTGCGAGTATGCCATGAACTAGTTGCCTATATTGCTAATGTCTCACAGCAAGGTGCCTCAGCGCATTAGGAAACGGGTTCGCTTCATCCATTAAAGCGATCAGCTGCGGTAAACGATCTCACCCGATCACCTACTTAATTAAGTAGTTAATTAATTCATTAAAAGTAGCAGGATCGAGGCCATACCACTGACTATAGCGATAAAATGCATGGAGACATTTTAATCAAATGTCCTAGCTAGGTGCGACTGTCGCAATAGGAAAAGCGCGCATTCTGCCGATGGTTTACCTAGTTGAGTAGCCAATTCAAGCATATTATATTGACCGTAAAAATTTGTCTCAGAGCTCTTTAAGTTCTAGCCATTTTGCTGCAGCAGCGATTAGTCTTAGCAACGGTGACTGAAGGAGCGCAGAAGACCTGTAGAAAATGAATTGTGAATTAGAATAAATATCAGGGAACGATTCTTTCTTAGAAGTAACACGAGAAAACGATTCAGTGCTTACCGGAGAGAAATGCCATGATCACCAACTGGTGTGTTGGGATGCAAAGACAAAACACCTAAATGCATTCTTAGGCATGCAATCGCAATTTTCTTCCTCTTGCCAAAGTTTCCAAAAGAGATAACAGAGTGGAATTCAACTCTGATCTCATCCATCCATATATCACTGGTCCTTAACATCTGACTGTTTGAACAACAAGCAATAAGCCGCATCATGTTGTCTCTGCAACTTGTTATGTCCCATTATCTCTCGCGTATTCGCTGACTGGCAAGGGCTTGGAAGTGGTGATGTTCCCTAAGGCAGCTAGCTAACATCAAAGTTGGCAGCATATTGACGCTAACCAGCCACAGGGCATTTATAATATTTTCCATAGGCACTGTATACATTGATGGAATGACACGCTATTAAACATACATAGCCCGGATAGCGTGATCTTACTTTAGCGAAAATTAAGCTGCTGGACTGCAAGGTTGGAAGGGGATCAGTGACCTTTGATGTATGCAACCGAATCACCAATGAACATGCCTTCTATATAAGGTGAAATAAGAAAATAAAGGGTATCAATATTACATGCAAATGAAATTTTAAAGTAACCACACACCTGAGTCGTCCACGTTTATAATTACTCTTAGGTCTCCATTTTCATTGAATATATTGCCGTCGCCGACAATAACAACATTCTCTTCGGTGAATGTACCGTTATTTATTCCAATGTCTCGCTTCTTCCTTTCTGGATTGGGGTCCTTTGGTGCAGTGGTAGCAACAGTGTCAGTAGTTCCAGATGTAGTTTCAACTGCAGATGTTGTTGGAGTCGTTGTAGGTGCAGCTGTAGTAATGGTTGAAGTGATGGGAGGGGAAGTAACAGTGATAGTGGTATCAGGAGTAGAAGTAGTAGTAATTGCAGCAGGGGAAGTAGTTAGGTCTATAGACGTGACAGTAGTAGGATTAGTAGTAGTAACAGCTGCAGCGGATTTTCTGCGATTACGTAACCATTCCAAGATTCTTTTTCTGACTTCAATTCGGGCGAGTGCTACAGCTGTGCCATTCTGTATTGAGAACAAGAGACAAACTTGGTATATAGGCCTAGGATGATGAGCCAATGACAATGTTTAGGAGGAAACGTTGCTGTTGAACACTTAATAATTATGACGACAATCGTGACTTTTTCAAGTGATAGCTCTTGGATTTTCAAGAACTCGATCGTTTATCTCACCTAAAAGACCTATTGAACCTTTCGGGACGCCTAGGCCAGTGTTTCCCAAACTGTGTTCCGCGGAACCCTAGGGTTCCGTGTGGTCAAGACAAGGGTTCCTCCGAAGACTTTAAGTGTGAACATATGGAGGCTCTTTGCCTAACATCTGCGTATAAATTTATATGAAAGAGAATTCATTTGTCATTGTTATCGATATTTTGTGCTTTATTAACCCTTACCCCTCCAATTATTACAACAAACGCATCAAATTTAGCCGCTAACAGCGACCTCAGGAGTGGTATGGGTTAATCTAATATGGGCCTAAACCTATAATTGTTTGCAATTCTCAAGCGTTTTTACCTACCACAGAATATGTTTTGCTTTGGACAGGGGTTCCGCCCAAAAAATGTAAGATCAAAAGGGTTCCACGACCAAAAAAGATTGGGAAACGCTGTCCTAGGCCATGACATCTGTTCATCTAAAGCCTCTGGAACTGTCGGTGTTATTTTCATGACCGTTCTCGGTTGAAATGAACGCAACAATAATGACGAATAAGATTATGACAGTGATACGCTGAATACATGTATATAATTGTAATGATGACGCTGGTGAAGATTAAGCTAATGTCTGATAGGAGGATTAACTTCTCATATTTTCCCGTCAAATTGACCTTTCTGTCTATGCCTCTGAAATCGAATTCGATCGTTACAGCTGAATTCAGTTGATCAGACGTCAGGCTTCCCGGATGACGAAGTGAAATTGAGCCGCTCGTCTAAAGCGAATTGAGAATTTAATCAGCAAAGACATAGAACTAGAAAATAAAGATTACAATCAGAGGCGAACAATCCTGCTGCAACTAGGCCAAACTTTTGCTGCCTACAAAATGTATGTTCCTGAGCATTATCATTTTTCAGCTTTCTTTGAGAAAAAAGCACATTCAAACCATCACCCATATATGAGCTTTGATGACCGCCAACCTGTTTTGCTTAACCCCTTAAAAACAGAATTTCACATCATTGATCTGACACGGGTAAAACACGGGTATACGCACACCCGTGATTAGTCTACCCTACCCGTGCCCGAGGGTCGGATATGGGTTACCCGAGGGTACCGGTAGACCCGCAGACATCTAAATGGAGTGTCTGGATCATCAGTGGCCGCGTGACGATATCTTGATACAAGCAATGTGGAATATGTTATGCTAAGGACATTGTCATAGATACACACAAACACGGATACAAGCATTATATATATATATATATATATATGTATATATATGTATATATATGTATATATATATGTATATGTATATGAGCAATTGCAGTGGTTATGATCAAAATCGTGACGAGCTTAATACGTAATCAGTTCCACTTCGAGTCTATGTTAATGTGATTACTTGAGATTTCAGATTTGTATAGCACCGTTTTGAGAGAATCTCATCGGGGACTCTATATATGCTTGATATAGCGGCTGTCCACGTTCATTGGAATGCATCGTTCAAAAATGTTCATTTGTACAAGTAAGCAACTCGGTCTATCGCACGCAAAGTGAAATGCATGCTCAACACAGACCCCCTCTTCTGACAAGCGAGTCAACAAACTACAATGTATGCTGTCGGCTAGAATCAGGATATCGATGATGATGATGACGAGAAGGAGGAAATTATATGTTGTAAATGATCTATAGCCATTTTAGAAGCATAGTTCTCAACTTACACGGTCGTTTGACGCCTCTGAAACACAAAACAGAAAACTTACATTAAAAAACAAACTCTCTGCAAACGAATTATTTATATCATGTCAAATGTATGGAACGACGATCTTTTGGGGAAAGTGGGCCTTTTAACCCCAATGCATGGAGCCTAGAACAAAGAAAAATGTGTGTATGCAGCACTATGCGGTTACTTCCATTTTAACCACCAAACCTGAAACTAAGCAAGAATTCATTACTGAGCGAAATATGTGCAAATCTAACATTAACACTCCGTGACCTACAAGTCATAGTCGTCGGCGAGTTGTGTTGAATAATTAGAATATATTGACATGAAACTAGGCTAAATGTTAAAAAAATTTCAGGTGATGAAAACTAATAATAATGCATGAGAAATTATTATTCTAAACATCATTCAAGTTAGTTATGTCGAAAAACTTTAAGTAGTGTTGCCGTTTTGTTGCTTCTGCGAAATCATTAAAACTTAGTTTGCATGAAATAAAAGTCAAGTTTTACAAATATCCCAACTCTTTGTACAAGCTTAATAGGCCTAACTGTTGAAAATTCACTGGACAAGTGTAAATATTCCTCGTAAGTGCTCAGTGCATACCACTCTCACAGTAGCCTAGGGAGTAGAGCTGCTAACCTCGGCAACAATGAACTATATACTCTAAAGCACATCTAGTGTTGTGATCTTTAAAATCTTTAAGGTCAGCCATTGCAGTGTTTATGACAGTCTGCACTTTACGCAGACATCAATGACTGCTGGGAGTAGACAAGAGCATGACTCTTTCGAAGAGGACCAATTATGGAGCACTGTTGTAAACTTTTCATGTGATCAAGAATGCACTTAACATAATTACTGAGTTAGAGAAACTTAAAATATGCAACATGTTTCATTAGTGTGATACATGCAGGTCTACTGTCCCGATAATTCTGTATCCATGTTTTCCCTCTTACTTCTGTACCGCCATATTCGGTGAACAAAAGATTGATATTATATATAATATATCATTATTAATTATACATAATCGGTTAAGATCGTTTAACGGACCTCCTTTATAAGAACATGTACTAGATGTATAGTAGAAGTAAACAGCAGAATACGGTAATGGGGAAGTGGGGATCCTTCCTTCTGCAACAAACTGATAAAAGATGACTGATCTAATGTAATTTAAGTCAGCTTGAATACCTATAGATGGACGAATTGAACGAATATTGTATTGTATCGTTATTTTATCATCACTTACCATTAGCACAGGAACGATCGATTGCACAGAAGAAAACGAGGACCAACAGGAAACAAAACTTTGTTTCTAACAGTCCACCCACCACCTTCACTCCAGACGTAAGTGCACCCATGGTTATGTAGTAGAAATACACGAAAGATTATCAATCAATCAATGGGACTTGCTATAACGCCCACATACGTTGCAAAGAATCACAAACGAGTGTATTCGCCTTGGTTTCCTCTGTTTATGTCGTTGAAAGCAAGCTAGAGAGCGTTTACCCTGGTTTTCAGTAGGCTTACATCGTCCTCATCGACTTCGGCTTATATAATAGTCTTGAATAAACCGCTCCCACCAGTAGGGGCAATATGTCGACATAGTTTCAGCGAGATATGAAATAAAATATTCACAGAGGGCGAAGTACGACTTACCATCTGGTCCAAGCGAACATTATTATTATGAACAGACTCTAAACCTGGGCAGACATATAGAGTATATGCAAAGATAGAAAAACTGTTTTCCGGAAACAGGATGGTGTAAGTTAAACAAATTTACGAACCCCTGAATTGACATGTAAAAGATATGTGCACATGTGTTCATGTGAATGTGGGTGTTTGCTGGTTTGTGTGTGTATTTATTCACCTATTGATGAATGTAGGTGTGTTTTATATAAGAGGCCGTTCACATATTATATAACGCTCAAGGGGTAGGTGGGCGGGTTCCTATTTTGTTAGCGTTATATTGTGCATGGTGTTGGGGTATAATTGAGGGGTTCGTAATATAACGAACTTTTTTTAGCTTGTGCTACTTTGCGCGCTTGCCTGCCAATTGGAAATTCCATGTACTACGGACCTGCATTGTTTAATCGAAATTCACAATACGCTGCGAACCAAAACTACTACCATCAGTTGCCACCTGGCCAATTGATTTGAGGTTCTTACTTATTATTTATACATCCACTTAAATTTAACAATTTCCTGTTCACAATTTTAACAATTTCCAGTGCATAGCTTTAAACGCTCTTAAATTCAGTTCTGTGTGATTTGTTTTGATTCTGATTAAAATTAAAATTAATTCACTTGAAATAATTATTTCGATAGGTATTATCAAAATGTTTGATTTCATTTTCTATAGTATGTGTGCATGTGTATGCGTGTGTTTGCTTGTTTGTTTGTGTGTGTACGTATTTATTTATGTACGCATTCATTCATCTCATCCCCGGGTGGCGTAAAGCCAATGGACCTGCCTTCGGGGAGAGTACTCATCATCATCATCACCATACCACCACCACCACCACCACCACCACCACCACCACCACCATCATCATCATCATCATTATCATCATCATCATCATAGTATGTGTAAAAGTAGTTTATATGATTGCTTAAATACCCAATTGTAGATGTAGTATACACCCAATTGTAGCTGTAGTATACACCCAATTGTAGCTGTAGTATACACCCAATTGTAGCTGTAGTATACACTCATTATCATACGCTATTAAATAGGAAGAGTTTTACCGCGAACCTAAGTATGTGATAGTGCAATATTAAACCAATCGATTCTGTGTGATACTGTAATCTTGATTTTTAGTGCAAAACAGGAGGGAAACAAACATGGTGTTTTTAGATAGGATTTACGTCACTACCATGTATTATCATGTTGTATTAGTAGGCTTTGTAGTTGCTTCTGGAGTGGAGTAGGGGTAGGTAGCATATCTGTTACATAACATAGGGGTGGGGATCACAGCTGCTGTTATATAACGTTATTAGGTGTAGGGGTGGGCCAAAAATTGAGATTGCATGCGCTATATAATATGCGAATGGCCCCTAACTATAAAAATCATGGACACACCCATTACCCTGGTCTCAATACCAGCGGGATCATCCGATCCATAATTGTTTCTCCTGGGTGACATGATAGTAATTTTAAAATATGTAATAATTCTTTTTGTTTTGTTATGCCTTTTGAATTGCCAAATAAACTTTGATTGATTGATTGATTGATTATGTGCGCATGTATCTAAGTATCTTTCACTCTGACGTGTTATTATATACATATCATCTATTTGTATGCCTGCCAATCGGTCCGTCTGTATATCTGTCTATCTGTATGGCTGTCTGGATGTGTCCGTTCATTTGTCTGGTGATCTTTCGCTGCATCTCTAGATTCTCTGCTCTAAATTTCATTCTAAAATTCATGGAAATGTAGTTGCGTGGTTGCTAAAAGCCTCGGCTGTCACATCTCATTGTAAAGTCTGTGTCTCCCTTTGGGATCCGCCTACCATTCCACTGAAACCGTATCAGTTATCAATTACGACAGTTACTACTATCGCACGGATAAAAGAAACATATTTCTGCTCTACACATTCTGGATCAAAATTAATATACTGCTTTTGATACCGTTGACCTACTCTTTCAACCTCTCCCTAGCATGTTTGGTTTACCTTCTCACATTCTCAGTTGATTTAGTTTTACATACTTACCTATAATTCTTACTCAATCTGCTCGCATAAATCAACTCACACACGATTCTATCAGTATTTTGAAATCCTCGACTCTGATGTGCTGATATGTATATATGCGTGGGGCATCTGTGGCCGAAACCTCGACCTCTCAAGGCATGTAAAAATCACTTCTGCTGCCGAAGGTTCTTCACGTATGTCTAAAAACGACATCGCAATAACTCTAACTCTAACCGACCTTCACGACGCCTAACCTGACCCTCACCGACGAATATTATAAACATTTAGGTGTTTTTAACATGGCATGCGCAGTCTTCTCTGCCCATTATATGTTGTACGTGTTCGGCCGCTGAAGCAAAAATGTTCGTTGGTATACCTGCCAACTTTCGACCGCAAAAGATTGATCCTTTATATATATATTATATATATATTATATATTATATATATATGAGACGGAAGATATGTGCGGCACCGTGGCTGATTGGTTAGAGCGGTCGGCCCGTAGCACTCAGTGTGCACTGAATGAGCGGGTTCGACCCTCTTCCGAAGCGTCAGTCATTGTGTAGGGACCTTGAGCAAGTCCTTTGCGCACAATTGCTCTGCAGTAGGCAACAACTGCAATTGTGCCGTCGAGGCGTGTGCACTTCTGAGCAGAAGATGTTGGAAGAAGGGCGATATAAAATTTCAAGAATTTAAAAATTTCAATTATTATATATATTTATATATATATACACGGGCAATCCTTTCTGAAGTAGGCAGACGCTTACTATGGCCGATGAATCACATGGTTATAAACTAAAAACGGAACTAAAAACGGATCAAAGATTAATACAATTCTCTTTAACGCCAACGCCTGAGCAGGGGATTTTATGCGTTTGCTTTGAACTTTGAAGCTATTAGGTGGGTTAGCAAATCTGAAGTGAGGACTGGGAGGTTGTCTAGTGCTTTCCTAAATTAAAAAAAGCGAAAGAGGAAGAATCTGTCTGCCATTGGCACGATCGGGGATTTGCTTATGTCATTTTAGTATCTTTCACGTAAACAAAACGACCAAAAGTTAGTGTTTACTAGCTGAAGTACCCGACTTTGCCCGGGTCTAAATAATGTACGGTAGTCCTTACAAATCTGATATGTCTTGAACATTGCTTCCCCATGCTGGTTGAACGACATTTTTAGCGAAGGTGGTTATTACTCCCAGCGAAGTGGTTGCTACAGTAGGCCTACACCCATACCTGGCCCCGACAGGGCGCGATGGAAGTTATGGATAAAAGATTACAGGCATTGTGGACACTATTTATGCCAGAAAAATGCGTATAATTATATAGTTGGACCACAACAATTATGGAATTTTTGCGCTTAGTCATTTGTTGCCAGTAGATAATGTTCAAGGACTGCGTTTAAGTTTTCCATATCTGACTTACTTGAATAAAGACGCTTCGCGATATACAATGTAGGCCTAGTCGGCCATAACGTAATTATTGATTTAAGATAATTATTCTTTATTTGAACGAAGAACGAAGATCGTGTTTCTTGTTGAGACGATGTAAACAACGGGTTTTAAGTTCGCTAAATTGCCGACGAAAAAAGCTCAAAAAGCAACCAACCGTTTTTCATGTTAATTAGTCGCCTAGATTCTGACTTATCGGGTTGATGGGTACGAATCTAGGCGACCTGGTTCATTATAATTCTTGCGTGACTTGGCTAGACAAAACGCAGAGGTTCACTACGACAGGAAAGGTGAAGGTGGAGTTGGTATACTAATTAATATTAATCAGTAGCAATTAGCCGGTGTGAAACAGTGGCCGATCGGTTAGAGCGGTCAGCCCGTCACGTTCAGTGTGTGCTGAGCGCGCGGATTCGATTCTCGTCCGGGGAGTCACTGTGTGGGGACTTTGAGCAAGTCCTTCGCGCACCATTGCTCTGCAGTACAACTGCAATTGCGCCGTCGAGGCGTGTGTGCGCACTTCTGAGCAAAAAGATGTTGGAAGAAGGTCGGTATCAAATTTCGAAAATGAATGAATGAACATGAAAAAAGCGCGAAATTTTGGGCGGTTTTTGGTCGAGGTTTGATAAAGAAAACGTGGAATGGGTAAGATTTTGGAATAGCCAACCCCAGTATGTTTTTCCTGGGGCGGTAAGAAATATTCGTTTATAATTTGGGAGCAATCGGTGGAGTTGATCTAAAGATTTATTGGAACATGCATGGTTACAAACACACTTTTATATTTTATATAGTACTATAATAGAAGATAATGAAGTTCAAGCATAAGTATATCAACTATATGCGTGAGAATATAAGGGCTATGTAAGCCTATCCATCCATATATGCTACACATATTGTGACATTATGCTCTGTATATGCCTATATATTATAATATATAACCAATACCATGTTTTATTTTTATTATTATTATTGTAAAATTTGTAACGCGCGCAGGGTCACACCTAAATGTGAATCTGAGGCGCGGATAGTCAGTCGCCAGGAGAAGATGCAATTAGATTTCCAAATCCTTGAAAGCAAAAGAGAAATAGTGAGTTTTGAGTCGATTTTATGAAGTCCAATGCTGATGATTTAGGAACCATGCGATTGAGAACATTAAAGACTTCAAAGAATGTGACAGGCGGTATGTCATCAAAGGCAGGGCAGGAGATTTCGGAGTCAAGCAGTAGGTCATTCCACACCAAATTAGCAGCACATCCAGCAATTTTAAATTTAAGATCAATAATTTTGTTAAAGAAAAAATGCTGCAAATTTGCACACAGTCTGAATTTCTGTGTCTGAGCGTTGGCAGTTGTTTCTATCCGTTGAGTGTAGAAGACGCTGAGCGATGCGCCATCGGTCCCGAGGATTATCAGCACTTTCAAGTTGGCTTCAGAAATACGAGCTTCGTGAATCGTTTATGAGTTTATTTGTTACACGGCAGTGTCGACGATAACACTGCCTATCCTCATCAAGTCCAGAATGTTTCCACTTTCTTTCAAGTCGACGATGTTCCTTCTTCGCACGGGATGCTTCAGATGAGAACCATCTAGTAATAGGTTTAGATGGTCGCCTGTAGCAAGTCTGAATCGGAGCGAGTTTGTCCAATATCAGTGACACTGTTGTTTTCATTTGTTCTGCAAAATCGTTTGCACTGCCTGCAGGAGTTGTGAATAGGTCTGAGTCAATTAACAAGTCACACGCACAATGTACATGTGCGCGTGTGCAAAAGGAGTATTGGGGCCTACGTGTTATTGTTCTGTTCAAGTGTTTATGTTTTTATGTTAAAGTTCAGATTTTTTATCTGATAAAAATTGTGATGAAACGAACGTACAAGAGAATCTACTCTCACAAAAACAAATATAGCGTTGAAATAATATTATACTGGTTGAGAGTTACTTGAAAATGTATATTATTAGATTCTCACGTGAGTAGTTGAGAATGCATGCATAATATCGTATATATATAAATATATATGTAGTTATGTAATCGTAGGCATGTGTATGCATGTTCCATAAGTTGCTGACAACAACAATTTGGGAGAGATATGTGAGCTACATAAAAATAGTAGCGTGTAACGTATAAAACAATAGCTTTTATATTGGCATATATTACATAGATCCACAAAATGCTATCTGTGGCTTCTGCTGCAGTCCTAAATAATGTTTTTATGGCTATAGCGCCTGAAAACGCAGGCAATCTCAAACACAGAGAATTTAGAGATGGATAAACAATTTAGGATTATTATCTGAGAATGGGACAGAAGACTTTTGATGCGAAACCTCCGAACGAGTGGGGTGGGGAAAGCAAGATCATCCGTTTGAACGTCTGCTGTTTGGCTTCAGAAGTCGGATCGGGTCGGTCCATTTTTGATGGGTCTGATTGGGTCGGTCACGAAAATTGGAACCTTACCAACTCTGATACATACACACAAACATACATACATGCACACACACAAATACACACTCACCCACACCCATATATATATACGCACATGATTAATATGTATATATATATATAAGTATATATTGGAGTCAATCCAGTGTCTTCGTTATCGAAGGTGTCACGTTCGTAGTCTATAACGGAAGCTTCCGTTGTCCCTCTGGCGAATAAACCAGAGCAACCACGTATAAGTTGAGACCTGATAGGTCCTGCACCTGACCCACATGGTATATTCGGCACGTTCGTGCAATGCGAGTCGCCTGCGGTGAGTGCTACGAAAGAGAATGACGTTTGTCATGACACGTTCGTTCAATTTGGATAGTTTTATATGATGTTATTAGTCCACCGTTACACGCATCGTGATATTTTCACCAGCTTTTATTTCTGGTCAAAATATGGGATCAATGACAAACTGGAAAGAGTACCGGTAGAACTTAGAATTACCAGCCTTGTCGAAAGTGATTGAAACTTTGAAAGTAACAAAGTACATTACGTTTAGCAATCTCTATACAAAATGAACACCAGTAGAGATCTCATCCTTCAGGTTCTCTGCCCCCTAATCAGCAGGTTCGTAAATTCGTACGTCCAATGTCGCCATTCGTCACGTATGCCGGTCCTCTACTTCAACTTACTGTAACCATCCGTCATCATCCAGCACAACAGCATCATTATCGATCTTAGTTCTCAGAAGGATTTCCTCCTCATCATGTGGCCTAACAATTTTTTCTGACGGCGTCTATAATAATTTCTAGCAAGGAATGTCTTCGTCCACCATTTTCAGTGCCTCTCATTGACCTGCTTTTCATCCAGCTGACTCTCTACATCCTTCACCGTCTTCACATCTCAAAGACCTCCAATTCTTTACGCATTTCCTTCTTACTGTCCATGCTTCCAATCCGTATGACACCACACTCCACATCATTAAATTGATTATTCGCTTTTTCAGATTCTTTTTCAGCTTTACTCTTTTCAATTTATTGTTGTACAGGCCTAAAAGGCATCTTTTCCCATAACTATACTTATCTTCGATTCCAAATGATACCTTGCGTCATCTGTGATCATACTTCCTACGGAATTTTCCGACTTATTCCAGTTCATTTCCATCGAAAGTGATGTTTTCTGTTGTTTTCTTTCCGTTGCTTATCCTAATGATCTTTGCCTTTTTAATGCTTATAATTTTTGTAATATTGTACACCGTTGACATCCTGTTTAGGTGATCCACTATTTTCTGTTGTCCCTTCTGGCCACTTTTGCCTGGTCATCTGTGAATCTTCGTTAATTTTTCCACCACCTGTATGCCCTTCGTAACTCTTCCATCGCCTCTTGTATGAATTCTTCAGTGCCGATGTTTTAAAGTAGGCCTATTGGTGAACTTGGTCACAGTTACTCATCTACCTATCACTCCTGGTTCTGACAATTCTTTTTATATTTTTATTTTACTTTTTCTCCCAGGTGGCCCACAGCGTAAAATCTTCAAATCATGGTACTTTCGCCACGTAAGCCTAAGTTTAGGATTTATTAGAAATTGTCAACGCCTCGCATCACATACATGCATACAGCCATACATATACATGTATACGCACGCACACGCGCCACGTCTCGATATATCCTTTAACCACGACTGTTTCTAGTCGACTCCTAACTGCTATTGAGCAATATATTCCAGCCAATATCATTCCTCGCAATTTAACGAGCATCAGGGTACATGTTCATCATTCGGATTCGTTCCTCGACCCATTCGTTCATCCCACCACACGTCGTCTATATTCAGGCCATCTGTCCTTCCACCCAACCGCCCGTGCACACCATCTATCCGTCACAAATATTAGATGCAAGATGAGGTTCTCCGAATGCATCATCGGCTGATCAGTTTTCGTCTTTGTCGAACACCCGGAAGGTCTCCCTCAGTTCCTCTTCGTTGTTTATGTCCTTCATCTTCTTCGCCAAAATATTCAAAAATTCTCGGAAGTTTACGATTTCGTTTCCTGTTCAACAGACATGTACATCCGATCCATGTTCATTGTCAAAATGGCGCTATAGAAATAATTAGGTTAAATTCAATCCTGAGGTCGCTATATAGACGCTTAACTATTGGAAAGAAGCGAAGACCTTCTTCAAGTCATTATGACTATAACTCTCAGTTGTAATTCGAAAAAATTGCACTTGCTAAGCCACAAACAATTTCGAGGACCCACCCGCTATCCAATTCCGCACACGTTGGGATATTCGATCGAGTGAACGATTCATACGATAATTATACGAAGGCCATCGATTCATTCCAGCTCACGTCCGCTTTAACTATATCGTAATATGGCCATTAACAGAGATCGATTGCAGAGTTAAGATCTGATCTAGATCATTTGGTTGACTTTGGTGAATCGTACATCATTGGAAATGGATTGACGTCTCTATGATCCCTCTAACGTCTTCATTAGAAATGACCGCCATCTGGTTTTGCATTCGATTTTACGTCACGAGTCACCATAATGACGGTTCTCATTATCATCTCTGCTTGTCTCCTATTTAAACGTTGTCTGTAAATATGTCTCTCTGCATAAGAAGTATTTACATCTTATTAATATGATACCGAATTGTTCTTGCATAACAGTTTAACGACGAGCTTGACTGACTCCCCAGCAGTATTCAATGCACTCTTGTCACAAAAGTATTAGATAACAAGCAATAAAGTGTAGCTGCGGGAAACCGCTACGTGCACCAAAACAGAGGTCGCATTTCGAATATCGACCGCTCTCAGGAAATCGATAGCTTAACACTTCGGTTTCATTATTCTTTGCTTTGTCGGAGTTGCAAAGTGGAAGTTCTGAACATTGTTGTTGATGTCTTGAAGATGACGATGATCATTATATTATTATGACGGTGACGATGACTTTGACGGTGATATATGGTTTGACGATACCTAGCGGCAATTGGACAAGCTTCTGATTTGCCTGAGCAGGCCAGTATCACGTGTGTGTGTGATTTGCGAGAGTGACACTGACATGTTGGGTCTGGCGCTAGTTTCTTATGAAGTTGAGGCTCGCGCTCTGATCTGATGCGTTTTGCTGATGCAGAATGTTTAAGACAGATCTATAGGAGGTCGACGGCAAGTGCAGTGTGGCCTTGTTTGACAGAGTTTGAGAGCAGAGAAAATGCCTTTGTATTCAGTTGAATGTTGTGTCATAAAGGACTTTGATTTCAGCTGACAGCAGAAATGTACACGCCTGTAATAACAGATTTACAGACCGGTAATAATAGATTTACATACCCGTAATAATAGATTTACGACGACGTTAGATGTACATGTTGTGACAGATTCATTTACACAGATTCATTTACTATGTTAAAAAAGAAGACGAAAGAGTGAATCTCTCGCTAGTCACGTAAAGTGCAAGATGCACTACAAAAGGGAAAATCAAGGATTCCATCGATTCCTTTACTTCGAAGTCACCGATGATCATTTAAATGGCCGCCTTTGTAGTCGTCATTATCATCACCTTATGATAAAGAAAAATCTGCTCTAGGCATCTCTCCTCAGAATTCATTTTAAGTAAAATTCTTCCTCTTAAATACCTGTATGTATCCGTAGAGAACACGACATTAAACATCCTCCGAAGCTCATCTACCCTTAAATAATTCACCGTCAGGTGTAAAACCACGTAATGGTTGGCGAAGCAACGTCGGCGGAGTCTAAGTAACGCAGCAGCGCGTCAACCAACCTAAATGAGAGTAACAGTGAAGGATGACATCGGATTAAATCAATGAATCCTTAATGAGCGGACGCTTCATGCCTCGCTTAAGATAAGCGCCTCATATCTTGTGTCTGTGTAGAAGTTTAGAAGTTAACAGGACAAGAATGGCTTCAGTGACTCTCCTGCTTCGTAAATTGGTTAAACGATATCAATAGATGGCGCTAGAAAGTCATTAACATACCTAAACACGGTATATATCCTATAAAAAGAGCGAAAATTAAAAGGGCGCAATCAAAAGGGCGAAAATCATAAGGGCGAACGATCAAAAGAGTGCATGATCAAAAGGGCTAAAATCGAAAAGGGCGCACGTTTAAAAAGGCGACAATCAAAAGGGCGCACGTCGAAAAGGGCGGCAAACAAAAGGGCGCACGATCGAAAGGGCGAAAAATCAAATAAATGAACAGAACGAGTGAGTGAACATCTTGTAATCCATGACAAACAATGATTAAAAAGCACGATTCAGTGTCATATTACACAAAATCCCAATGTCACATATAGCTTAAAATCGGCTTATAACATACACTGTAATATATTATTAGAAAAAGTCCTATTAAAGATTGCCATCGTCAGTTTTTGAAAGTTTCCCTAATAGAGCTTGGAACTCCAGGTTGTGAGCAATAACCCGTAAGTAGTCGATGTTAGAACGCGAACCATATTCGGCCACGATTTTTTTCAACCGATCAGCGCAGTCTAATGAACAGAACGAGTGAGCGAACATCTTGTAGGCCTAATCCATGACAAACAAATGATTTTGCTGAAGCGGTAACTTCGTTGACACATTGCCTTCAGTATGGCACCTAGCCACGCATTTCCCTACGCGTAGTACGCGGTATTCGGTACACTTCCAATAAGTCTTGATAGTTACACTCATCTCTTTTGCGAAATGTGTAATCGTCGAAAACTAACATATCGTCACCTTTATTGCTTTTGACGTATAATAAGCTCATTTCTATCCAGAAGTATACACAACCAGCACCCTTTCACTGACAAGTGTTCAACAACGGAAGAAGAGGGTCTTATATATACATATATATATATACGGGCTTTATTTGCCATCCCGGTTATTTTGCTATCAGTTGTTCCATCTCTGAATTGTTCTTTTCTATTACTTACATTTATTTGATTTCATCCCTTTTGAACGTGCGCCCTTATATCTGTCGCCCTTTTGAATGTGCGCAATTTTGAATGTCGCCTTTTTAAACGCGCGCTCTTTTGATCGTTCGCCCTTATGATTTTCGCCCTTTTGATTGCACCTTTTTTATTTTCTACCTTTTGATAGTAAACCCCTAAACACATACCTATAGATATACAAGCAAATTAATTTCAAACTGAATTCGCTATACAGATGTGTATGTATGCAATTATGTATGTATGTGTATGTATGTACATATGTATGTATGTATGAATATATGTATGCATATATGTATGTATGTATGTATGTATGCATGTGTGCATGTATATATGCATGCATGCATGCGTGTATGCATGCATGAATGCAATCGTATGTACATGTATGTAGGCAATTACATGTGTATGTATGCACGGAATGTATGTAATCATATATGTATTTATGCACGTATGGAGTTTACATTGCATTTGTAATTGATGCTTTTTATGATGTGGGTGTCAAGAAGTTGCAAAAGGAATTAATCGATGTAGCTCCAAAACCAAACTATAATTCGAATCAAAGTCCAGAAGATTAGTGCGCTATCATAAGACAGAGATGGTGGATTACAAATTTAAAAAAAATGCGTTTTAGGTTGAGAATTAATGACAAAGCGACTCAGTAGAACTGACAGATACAAAAGGCTTGGCAATTGATTAATTAACAGAGATTTCCGTTTGAAAACAATACGCGTTTATAGATCGATCGCGCTGGATCGAGTAGGCGAGCGATGCACTGCCACCTCTGGGTGAATTTATGGGCGGCATAATAATACATTTTATCGTGTAAATGCCATCTCACTCACCTGCGCCAAAGTCGTCATCACTTGAGTCTGAATGACCCGCATCAAGATCAGACCAGCCACTGTCATCCTCATTGGTATGAAGTGGATCATCATAATCGCCAGACTCGGTTAACAAGTCATTATTTTAGTCTGTCTAATGCGCCGACTCTGCTTGAGGTTGGCTAGCTGCGCCTCGTTTCCATGGCATAAACGAGCTCAACCGCACGTGTACATTATTGTTCAACATTGACATATTCTTGGTCTCCCTCGCTGTCATTGTTGCTATGAATAGCAACAATTAATGACGTAACGCGACGTGGAAAGCAATGCAGAAACGTAAGCATGTGAGTTGTCACGTTCATATTAACGCTATGGCTTTAGCTCAATGTTCTAAACTCTTTGAGTGCTGATATGTTAGACGCATTGATGCAAGCAAGAAGCTGATTCAAGACTACTGGGGACAAATTCATCTGTCATAGGTACATGTATATCTTCAAAACATAAGGGTCACTTACGTCTGTGTTTGTCACGAATCGTGACAAACGTCGCACGCTCGTACAATCCAAACATTTGAAGCAATCATCGATTCAGATCTAAGTCAGTCATCCTGTTGCCTTTTAGAGTTCACTGCGATCTGATCTGGAATTCAATAAAGAAAAGTACAGATGGGCCTGCCTGACGTAAAGGCAGTCGTTTCGCGCTTAGCAAAGGTTGTTTGCTATGGACCAATAACCAATCGCTCACCAACAGCTCATTCGATTTCTTCAACTATATCTACATACCCACACCTTCAGAAACACCTGCATACCCATACACTCGCTTACGCACACACACACACACACACACACACACACACACACACACACACACACACACACACACACACACACAGAGGTGCCTATGTTGTGCGGTTGTTCACTGAATTATATTGCACCATATTGTACTAAGAGAATTTCAGGTTGTTCATGGCTCCTGTAAAGTAAATGCGCTAAATAATGCGATCGTATTGACGACATGTCGATTGATGCACTAAAAAAGCCGGCGATCTTCGGAGGCCATAAAAATAGGCTGCGAAAGTCGGCCTTAGTATGGAGCGTGGTGTAATCTCCCATGAGGTATTTGACACCAGATGATGCCATGCTTCCCACCAAAAGAACTCCTCCATTTGCTATTACAGTCACGTGTAAACCGACCAAAATGATGTTTCGCCAGTACTGATTACTTCCGGTGCACACGCTGCCCCCAATGGCTATCAATAATGCCTTCCTTCGCTCGTCCTGAAAACTCCTTTTCTGGCTCTATTTAATAGAGACACGAGCATCGTCATAGTTTTATTTAGGATAGGAAACAATTTGCAAGGAACTCATTTGAGGACATCCGCGACGTAATATAACGACGATGCTGTGCGGTGAATGAACTTGTTTACATTAAATTAGTTTCCGTTAAGAGGTGCACATTTTAAATACTTATACAATTGCGTGTGTTTGTGAGCGCGCGTGTAGCGTGTGTGTGTGTGTGACTGTGTGAATGTGTGTGTATGTAGGTGTGGGTGTTTAGGTGTGTGTATACACGATGTGTACCTATATTCTAACCGGTCCAAGTATACTATGTTTATTAATATTCGCCGCATTTATATATATTTTTTGTTAGTTTTTTATGACGCCAGATGAAGGTTAGGTTTATATTTCGGGTTGCAATAATAATGCATTCATTATAGTTGCGTAGGTTTATGTACAGTAACCGACACAGACAAGGACTATGTCGATAGTTTTTTTTCTCAATTTAAGAAACTTATTATAGACGATTTGAACAAGATACGTTTTACAACAAGGTGAACCTAGCTAGCTCTTGATTATAATATGGCTTATAATATGTTAGTTTAGTTGAACCGCTCTTGCTCATCGATTAACCTGGGTCGATCATATTTCATCAGTTTTGTTTTATCCTTTCCTTCAGGTGGAGCTTGTTCATTAATACGAGCTAATGACTTATTTACAAGTAATATTCGTTTGCTATGGTTCCTTAACTATCGCGTGAATTGTACATTACTCTATGCAGCGCGTAGCAGCTGTGGTTTGTAACTTTGTACACTACTAATCTTGCTGATGTGCTCTCTTCGTGGTTTGTACACTGTTGGGCACATCAGCAAGATTAGTCGTGCTCTCTCTCTCTCTTCATTGCTGGACTATCATGGACTCTGACCCGGAAAGAGTCGTCGGACCGCGAAGGTGCTTCAGTTGCTCTTTGAGTATGCAAGCTGCTACTGAATTGTTTATTACTCGTGCCCGTTTTGAGGGCGATTGCCACTTGAATTGTAATGAGCGTCAATTGACACCGTAGTTGTTATGATTTTTGGTTGTAATTGTCTGACGAGTGTATTTCCATTAAACTGCTAAAAGTGTGACAATGAATTTTTAAACGTTGCACGGGCCATGGATGATAACCGGGACCCTGTGCTTGATATTACTTTAAGACTTGACATAATTACTGATGACCTGGATAGCCACCAGCCAATAAATAATGCTGATATTGACCCGGATGAGAGTTTATTTGGTAGTCGAACCTGGGATAGCTCAATGGTGACCCCGAAAGCCTTAAAACCATAAAACATCTCTTTATTTACGACCATGCACTTAAACTGCAGAAGCCTCCAGAATAAACTAGCGGAGGTCACTGATTTATTGAATCTAATACCGGAAACGACGATGGCCTCATCTGATACCTGGTTTGATAATGACGCTGCTGATACCATATCAATTTCTGACTACCATATAACTCACAGAGCGCAATCAACAGATGGAGGGGTGGGGTAGGTTTCTTCATATGCAGGGACAGCTCCTTCGACCCAATTGGCATTTTAATCAATAACTAGCCCCCAAAGCACTCGAAGTCCACTTCATAAGAATTGCTCTAAAAGGGGTAGCTGCACATTTGGAGAAATCTATAGGCCCCCGGTTGTGCAATTTTGAAGAGTTCAATATACTCAGTTTTAATGGGTGACTTTTATATGAATCTTTTAAAAGCCGAAAACCATCAAGGAACGAGCTCATTCTTGGAAGGAATAAAAGCATATGGGCTCTTGCCTACCATAACTAGACCAACTAGAATAACGACACACTCTCTTCCACTTTGATTGATAATATCTTTGCGTCAATTTAGCCGTGCATAGTTAAAACGAATATAATTATTATCTTAGAAATCTCGGACCAACTGCCAGTCTGTACCTCCTTTGGTCTGGAACTGTGTAGCATATTAACTAAATTAATTGAGGATTATTTAATGGTGAATGAGCACACTTAAAAAGCCTTCAGCGCTCAACTAGTATTAAACAATTGGGATACAAATTTATAAGGCCTGTTAAAATAATGAGCTAATGGAGCTTACGAACTCTTCAGTGAGGAAATACGATGCACATAATTATAGTCTCTCATTACACAAAAAATGAGAAAGGTTTATAAAAATAACTACCAGTTAACAACAATGGATGACCTCTAGTCTCCTTAGAACCTGAAATAAAATAGCATGTCTTCATGAGAAATTTGTAAAAAAAAACTATTCCAGAGAATCTAGCTACATTTAAAGTCTATCGGAACAAATTAAAGAAAACTAGAACTTTGGCTACAAATGTATTTCGGGATGGAATTTCAAAAGCACAGAACCAACCTAAAAACCTGGAACTTAATCCGAACGTCCTCAATATGAGCAGTTTCAATTTGCACATAAAACTTGTGCGTTAAAGTACAGAACCTCTATATAGATCTCAGAATTTTTCTTTGTCGTATACCCTACATGCAAACCGGGTCAGATACACCAGATTATTCACCAGAGCTATTTCAACCCCGGATGAGTCAGATTAGTTGGTCAATTACGATGTGGTGCTAGGTTAAAATGAGTGGCTCAAGCCAAAGTAAAGCATGGAGATTCTGTGGATATCGTTAGCAATGGTGGTCATGGGGTTGCTCAAGAGCAGAATCAAGAGAAGTAAATGTATTCCTAGGAGTATATATGCATGCATATACAACGTATGCTATGTATGTATGTTTGCATATGTGCTGTATATGCATACAGTCGTCCCCTTGCTGTCGACGCTGCTGATCTGCCGTGTTCGGTATCTGACGACCTTGCTACAATACGCAAAATGTGCTGGGCTGTGGTGGCACTTATAACATGCTTGTCGTCGAATCATCTGAGTATGGCTGGATATTAGACAGCAGCTGAGACTAATGAATTTATGACCATATCTGTTGACTTCCCTCAATTTGTCTTCTCTGCATCTATCCGCAATCTTGGCGTTGTCCTTGACCAGGAACGCTCTTTTCCTGAACAAAAAACTCGCGCTTCTTCCTTTATCTGTGACAAATGCCAGTTTGCCAACGCTCCTCTTGCCTTCGTTCAGGCGTTTGTCAGTAATAGGATGGACTACTGTGTTGTCATAAATTTTATTCGGGTCTCCATTTGTGACGCATTGGTCAGCTTTAGTATTCTTAGTTTGCGCTTGTAAAACATGACTTCGATTCTTGCCTTCGATGATTGAAGATGGAGGCTAAGACGGATTTGCTCCTGCTGGATTCATCCTTGGCAGAGTGAATTGAGGAGATTGTGGTTACGATGCTTCCCATTATAGTTCAAAAATGGAAAGGCAGCTGTTTGAACTCTGACACAATTCTTAACTCGCAAATACAGTTTCACAATTTATCGCATTGTAAAAATGAGCACAGATGTTGTGGAAAAGGTGGATAAGGCACTGGGTAGATATTGTGAAAGGAGGCAAACAACTCGGTGTCGATCACAGGTAGGGCCACGACATTTCCCTATAGTCATATTAGGGAGTGCATGGAGTTTGTCATTGTCATCCCGGCATTTTATCATTCTTACCACACGTCATTATTATAGGAAGTGGAGTATGCCATTGTCTTTCTGCCTTTGATCATTCTTACCACATGTCATTATTATAGGGAGTATGCCATTGTCTTTTCTGCATATGCGCTGTAAAGAGGACATTAGCAGACTCCAATCCCTAAGATAACAAGAAGAGGAAGGAATAATCAAATTCTGGTCATTTCTATTGCATCTCGATCCAATTATTGGATGATGCGTCAATAACTTTCTCTTCATCATGATAATCTCATTAAGTTTTGATCAGTATGAAAGTACTTTGCTTACTTCTGCATCATTCGAAACCGACCATCAAGTACAAACAACGCGTTGACTTCACATTGTCTATGAGGAGTACGCATTTCCCAATGCATTTCCCAATGTATTTCCCATGAATTTTCCCAATGTATTTTTCCATAAATTTTCCTAATGCATTTTCCCACGAATTTTCCTAATGTATTGTCCCACGAATTTTCCTAATGTATTTTCCGATGAATTTTTTTATACATATTTTTCCAATGCAACGCATCGCGTAGCTATAAACTAATAAATTATAATGTGTTGCCAATAACGACGTGTAATGGAGTTAATGGCACAGCAGCATTAGTTTGCGTATGAGTTAGGATTTGCTCTAAGTTTTGGTCTTTGCTTCATAATAAAGCCCAGAACTATAATTAGCAAAAATAATAGCAGCGCTGCTTTCGTAAGCCTACTTATTAAAAATTCAGGGAAGTTTCGGTGAAAGCAAAGATTACATAGAGCAATCGAATTCACATTATGCTTCTGCGTTGCTTTGACGTACTTTGCCCGGTGCGATTTGGTGTGTGGCGTGGCGTTCTGACTGTCTAAATCCCATTACGGCTAAACAAAGGAGAAGACGCATTGGCGATGTCGCCGTTCGTTTCGGCTCAAGAACTGGCTTCAGAGGAGAATCGACACCGATGAACAATAGTCATTCAGCCGACTCGAGAAGAAACGGGTGTAGATTTATGAAGGATACGCCAAATAGACAGAGAAATAGACAGACAGAGACATATACACACACATGCGAATATACAAGCGCTCATACACGTGACAGATACACACGTATGCGGACATATTATGCGCAAACTTGTGTCTACGTGGTCAAAGCCACATTAGTTATCTCGCCTTGTCTCAGGAAGCGCTTCCTCTCTGAGATGACAACGGCAGGCTATAAACAACTATTACATCGTAGAGAGGCAGTCTACTGTAAGTAAGCAAGTAAGTATATTATTTATTTTCGTCTGCAGACGCGCGACGGGCAAATGGGAATAACACACAAAAATCATTGCACACCTGTGTGTATGTAAATTTGTGAAAGAGAGTGTTAATTTTTAGCCAAATATATTGAATTCACACACACACACAAACACACACACAAACACACACACACACACACAGGTGGACAATAATTAGGAAAGGAAAATAACATAAACAGGGCTTAAGACGAGAAATAAACAGAAGAAAAAAAGGGTGACATTATGGTGACTGGCGATGGAAATGAAAAGTGTAGCCATGAACTGCGCAAAACACTCCAGTGAAAATATCATCTGGAGTAAGTCGAACGCAACCCGAGCGACGGTGGATGACGCACCAGACTCAATCGAGTCGATAGCGCCAACGGGTGTGGAAGCTAGCACCGTGTTGCTATAGGGTCATGGAGTAGTAGCAGGACGCGAGCGGGGCAATGTCGGTCGGCTGATGGCTGGAGTCGATATAGATCTGGTCAGGCATCGTTGGTCGAAGGCAGAGCGGGGTTGACGTAATCACTCAGTAGCGCATCCATGTCGGATTCAGCTGATACATCAGCATTACCTAAGCTAACTAAGACACAGAGGGAAGAGGGTTTGTCTGAGACCCTTGAAGAGAGACGTTCGTTACAAAAGGTCTTCTTGCGGTCAATAGTACCCCAGATACGAGTGGCTTTGGATCCAGTGATTTGCAGGACGTCGAATAAAAACACTTCCGATAGTAAAGTTTCGTTTGTAACAGAAGCGATGGATTTCCACCGTTCAATTAAGGTCCCTAGAACAACGAACAGCGGACATGCGACGAAAACTATCACCAAAGTAGCGCCGAATTTAATCATATTTAATCGAATTCATATTTAATTGAATTCATATTTAATTGAATTCATATTTAATTGAATTCATAGTTAATTGAATTCATATTTAATTGAATTCATATTTAATTGAATTCATATTTAATTGAATTCACATTTAATTGAATTCATATTTAATTGAATTCATATTTAATTGAATTCATATTTAATTGAATTCATATTTAATTGAATTCATATTTAATTGAATTCATATTTAATTGATTCATATTTAATTGAATTCATATTTAATTGAATTCATATTTAATTGAATTCATATTTAATTGAATTCATATTTAATTGAATTCATATTTAATTGAATTCATATTTTATTTAATTCATATTTTATTTAATTCATATTTAATTTAATTCATATTTAATTTAATTCATATTTAATTTAATTCATATTTTATTTAATTCATATTTTATTTAATTCATATTTTATTTAATTCATATTTTATTTAATTCATATTTTATTTAATTCATATTTTATTTAATTCATATTTTATTTAATTCATATTCAATTTAATTCATATTACCTCTGTTGAACATATATCCAACGAGATCGGTTGTGAACAATGCCACAACTCAGCGCTTCGTCTATTTATACAAATAAAAGCCAAACTTTATGTATGTCTATGTACGGCTATGGAATATGTCTGTCTATATGTGGGTCCCTCCAGCTGGAATTTGCTACCTCAGCCCCGTAGGACCAACTATTCTTCCCTAACCTCTGATCCGTTCCGCAAGCACCTTAAACCTGCCTCTTCCTCAGTGAAGTCACTGGCTCTGATCGGGAGCGACTCTGACTTAATGTGGCGCTATACAAATGCTTGATAACGATTATGATTACGATGGCTATCTCATCGTCCCTCGCCAGGTACAATAACCACCACTGAACATCCTGAGCTCCATTCTGAACACTGCGACTCCAACTGAATTATGTTCAGTTGTCACTACAGGGGTGTATATATATATAATATTATATATATATACATGACATGTATGCTTTGCATATCATGTACAAAACTAGATATGTGAGGTGCGATTACTATTTGACCTCTTGTCTCTCATCATTCTTTGTTGGGTGTGGGTCCAACCGCTTGGAATAGCCTACCATTGGATCTTCGACTCTTACCTAAGAACTCTCGATCCTAATTTTATTCCACTCTGAAAAACTGTCTTATATGACCGAGGTTGGACCGTGAGCGCCTCTGAGTAGATTTCCTAAAGAGGCGCTATATTAAGTTCCATTGATTGATGAACATTTTCTGTGCCATTCTGCAAATTACATTGTCAAGGCAAGGAGCAAATGCCGAAATTTGTTCGAGAAAAACAAATGCTCAGCGCACAATGTCACCCACAAATTGAAGCATGAGCAACTCCTATTTTTCCCCCATCGATTGTACCAAATTGCACATGTTAGTTTAGTGATATTACAGAGCAAACCTAAGTAGTAGGCTTTAAAAATGTGCTGAAAAATCATAAAAGGCGTTATTTCGTCACAGTATTACATTCCGCCTTATCACCTTAATCCCTCGGTCAGAAATTATTCCGCTTCCTCTCAGACAAACATGTTTATCGCACCGACTGGGTGGGTATACTGTAGTATAGACCTGTGTTTTACTCCACTAAACCATTTTCCAACTATACCGGGGCTTATGCCTATAATTATATTAGCCCAATTTCACACAAAGGGTATTCGCAGAATCAGATCTCATTTGTGTCGAACAGTCCCAATGGTTAGTGCTTTGTTTTCCAGCAAATTTCATTAATACAACTCATTTCGCTTCGGCAGCAATAAGGAAATATGCATAAACGACAAATATCTCAAAACTCTCCACATCCTCACCTCCAGATTACATAAAAGCACAAATACATTACCAAGACCAGCGTGTCAGTATCTTACGCCTATCGAGCATTGATTACATTGGTTACTCGTTGAATAAGTAATCCATAAAAGTTATAATAATCTTTCTCACGGTTCAAAACTTCACAAAGCAATATATTTAAACCCACGTGGTTATCCATGTTTCATGCTAACTCCTCATTAAAACAGTAAACTGTAAATTGTAAAATGGCAAAATGTTCAATAAGTTGTCGTCCAACCAGCATAGGGAAGCAATGTTCAACACATTTCAGAATTGCAAGGACTACAGTACATTATTTTGACCCGGGGAAAGCCGGGTAATTCAGCTAGTATACTATAATCGATGGCTGAAATTACGTTGCGGGAATAGTGCACTAAACATAGGTATACTCTTTCAGCATTTATTCGGCCCAGGTCTTTTTGAAGAACTTTAATGACACGTCTACCCGTCGTTATGGTTCCTTCTGACTTTCATTTATTGCCTTTGTTTCTGCTTAGGTTTCACTTGCTGCGGTTTGTCAGCCTCTGCCTATTCAATAAACGAAGATATATACAAATACATTTGTATGTATTTGTACACACATATATATATATATATATATTCGTTAATTCATTCATTACAGAGATTTATATAGCGCCACTTTTAGGCTACTACTCAGGAGCGCTCCCGACTCAAGCACGTTTAATAAGAACAGTTTTAAGGCAAGTATAAAATGAGTCGAGTGGACCCTTGGCGACAACCGCAATGCCAACGGAAGCATGAATATATTTAAATATTAGCCTTTATATAAGCATATCTATTATTATACTTTCGATTCGTTCACATGCACGGTGTTCGGCTTACGGTGGGGTCTTCTGTCGGTCGGTGGTTCGACGCTTTGGACTTGACTTACTAGTTCAGTTCATCCTGTCAATAATCTGATATCACCCAAGTCTGAACTCATCTCGTTTTTCATTGCGTGACAAGCAACGAGAGCTTTGATGTTTTCTGCTAAATATCTCATCCATCGTCTCTCCCTTTCTCTCCGACTCATTCTTCACTCCCTGTCTCTCCTCCTTTTTCTTTCTCTTTCTTTTTCTATTTCTTTCTCTCTGTCTCTCTCTGTCTCTGTCTCAGTCTCTATCTCTGTCTCTGTCTGTCTCTATGTCTCTCTCATTTCTCTCTCATCTGTCTCTGTCATCTCTTTCATGTCTCTTTCATGTCTCTTTCATGTCTCCTTCATGTCTCTCCCATGTCTCTCTCATGTCTCTCTCACGTCTCTGTCTGTCTGTATGTCTCTCTCTGTCTCTCCTGTCTCCCTCCCTCCCACTCCCTTTCGTCTTCCCTTCCTTCTGTTTCTCCTCGTCTTCATCATCCCTTCATTCTGCTTCCGTGACATTTAATCCACTTTGCCCCTCTCCCTCTTTCTTGTCCTCTTCTGTCTCCTCCTCTTTTTCCTCCTCCTCCTCCTCCTGATTACGCACGAGTTTTGACAAGAAGGAAGCCGTATGCATTAAGAAACACCCTCCAGAGAGAAAACGGATAGACTGGCGTGCACGGAGAAGAAGGGTGAATGAATGTCGGACAAATAACGTCCATTCACTCAAGACGTTCTGCTTCTAAATTACAAGCCATCAATGTTTCTACATTCAATAATTATACTGCATGTTTATAAGCAACGCCGCATTAAGGAACGTTACCAAACACCGTTTCATTCATATTGAGTGACATTGCATATATTTTCTGTGTAATGTCATAAATATCACATGAGGCCCTACGCAAAATTATTGAAGCTCAAGATTAGAACCCATCATCGTATAGTCCATCTCTTGAAAAACTAACGTGCAGATCATATTGAAAAAAAGCCCTCCCTCTCATTCGCTCCCACTCCTTCTTCCTCTCTCTCTCTCTTTCTCTTTCACACTCCCTCCCTGTCGTTCTCTCTCTTTCTCTCTATTCCCCTCTCTCACTCTGTGGTGTCGTCGACTACTTAGAGTGTCACCACGACTGCTTATGATTCAAGATAATCCTCACTTTCATTCCACCTTTGAGGTGACAACTACAGGAATGAATCCTTTAGTGGCAGCACGTGAACAAATAAACTGTGTCGGTGATGATAAAATAAATGACTGATACGTGCTAACATCAACAGGTGTCCACTTGGAAAGTGGATGCTCAGATCCATGCTGCTTGCGTTAATCGTTTGACATTTTATCTTTCATAGTAAACTCAATGTTTGGATCAAAGAAGACGAAGCAACCGCGACCTCACTCAAGTACGGGAATGAAATTGAAGATAGGCCTACTACATCTTTCATGAAATAGCTTCACTTTCAATTTAGATCAAAACATCTACAACTTAAATCAATAAATTATTCTCGTCCGTCAAACGGGTCCGGTAAGAGCCCCCCCCCCATATGTACAACGAAAGCACAATCTGGAGGGCTTCGTTCTGCACACTGAAAAGGTCTTCACTCTTCACCTTAGAATAATAATCGGGTTCGGTGAATAGGACCCAAAGACAAGTCCCGAACTTCATGGCTCAGAGATTGAGCAGTATCAACCAATGGACGTGATGCTCCTGTCAGCGAGTAAAGTTAGATAAAAAGCTTCAGCTATCTGTTTAGTCGAAAAGGTTCTCTTGCTGAGCTATTCATCGGATGGTTGTCGATTTAAATGTGCATATTAATTCTGTTTCAATGATATATACTGACTTGGCACTTTCTACCATTCACCATTATAAACCTATTTTTTGCTTCGGGATTAGTCGTGGATTACCTTAATAACGTATATTTACGCATGTCTCTATATATAAAGAGATGTTTCTGTGTGTGCTTCTGTCTGTCTGCTCGGCTATGCATCTGCACAGTTTTAGAGCTATTGACTCGAAACCTTCACCGTTCGCTCGGGGAACACCTGGGACACCCAGGAGAGGGGATTGGTGAACCCCGCGGTTGCCGTCTTCCTGCTCTACACGGTCAAAAACCTGTCTCAACCCGTGTAATGCCAGGTTCCTCAGCTATTTATGTGTGTGCATGGATTGTGTTTTCTGCTTATATATGTGTATATATATAATATATATATGTAAACGTACGCGTATGTCATCCGGCCATCTTTTTCATTTTGATCGACTGCTGTCATTTTGACGATTATTTACTTCTAAATGCGGAATTTACTCAGTAGCCTCCAACATGAATATGAGTGGAGCGACAACTGTCAACGCCGGGACGTTGTCGACGAGTAGTCCGTCGCTTGTGGAAGATGACACGCGACCGGATATTCGTCGAGGTACAAAGGAGACGTAAATACTACATTCGTCGTGTGTTGGTCGGTAGATTGAATGTCCTTCTGTGACTATCTGTCAAGGTCACTTCAATGGCCGTGTCTCTCGTCCTCCAAGAACGGGTAAGGAGGATGGATAAACACTCGGCTACAGGAGGCGTACACAGCCGCATGTTGGGAGTTTTCTAATCCTAGGTTTGTATACCGAATTATTCGTCGGCTTTTGCAAGGATTTTGTGCTTCTGATAGGCAGTTTGTTCGCAAGATGCCCTAGGCCACGTGACTGCATATGACCGTCAGTTCTGATGTACGCGGTCGGGTCTCACCGGACATCAGATCCAGAGATAGAATGCTTAGCTAGACTACCTACCAACTGTCTACCAAATAAATACAGCACATAAAAGAGGAATTTGTAGACTATCATCGTCTCACAATCATCCCCTTAGCCATCCTAAACAAAGGATGGACGCACCCTTATTACACACGCTATAATCACTCATCCGTTGAAAGGGTCCAATCGAAGAAAGGGTGGATTCGCGGCTTTCAGTGTCTAACCACTCGTTCGTACCTGTTCTCATTTCAGCCACAGGTGCAAATCCATCTGCTGCAGGCAATGCCATCTATCATTACTCGCTCAATGCAGCTAAATAGGTGTGTGTATGAGTTTTTGCGGCTGAATTGCGTGTGTGCTCGAGTGACAATCTGATTTGCTGCAAATGCTTTTGACTACATGTACGAATTTCCAACAGTATATTATATATTTATTTTAATTATTTTGATCGAGATTGTAATCAACTAATAACGGCTTAATTAGTTCTAAACGCATTTGCAAATTCGACCTGTTTTCCGTCTGTCTACCTGTTTCTATCGCTGTGTTCTCTGTCCATCTCCATCTGTTTCAATCGTTTTATAAATCTAAGTTGTGATGATCGACATAATTATATAAACCAACACAAGTGGGCTTACCTCACCTTAAATATATTAACTTACCTTGTGTTGCAGACCCTACGTTATCTTTATGGTAACATAATATTAGACCTATTTCATATGTAGGTTACATGCGACGTTACCGATACCTCCCCATCCGCTAGCTGCTCTCTTGGAACCCCCATTGATCGGAAGTGGATAACGCTGTAACTCATAGGGGAAATAACACAGTAAAGCTATAACTTAATGGAAAGCAACATTGTTAACCTCATGTAAAGTAACACCACGAAAGCAGTTGGCGGATGGGTAATGGGGATGTAACGCCGCACGTAACTTACGTATGAAATGCAACTATAACTAATTAGGAGGTAACAATGTCAACGTGTTGCCTTGTGCGGTCAGTTCGTAGAACTTTAGCGACCATCCTAAACCCCATGAGAGTAGTAGCACTGTAACACTGTAAACCCCATGAGGGTAGTAGCACTGTAACACTGTAAACCCCACGAGAGTAGTAGCACTGTAATACTGTAAACCCCATGAGAGTAGTAGCGCTGTAACACTGTGAACCCCATGAGAGTAGTAGCACTGTAATCTGATGAGGATGGATTGAGTTTCAATGCAGTCGCAGGGACCTTCATTCGCCGTTCCACCTGTCAATGCGTTTCACATGTCGCCAGCGCTTCCTGAACAAAGCCATTCAGTCTGGTCTCGAGGTCATTCATTTAGCGCCCTCATATCGATCGGATGATCACGTGAAACACACCGGCGACATATAGATGCCGTCTGAGTTCAGGTCCCCGAGTAATCCAGCACAATTCTACAACTCAGTCGGTAAAAGCCAACACACGTGCTTGGCCATGGCACTCGCCTTTTAGCCGGTTGCTCGAATGAACGCACGTAGGAACGAAGGAACAAATGAGTGAGCGCATCAAGGAACAAGTTTTTGAAAGACTCGGTAAATGTACGAATTAATGATTGCAAAACGAAAGAATCAATGAAGGAATGAGGAACGACAGAAATTAAATACTAACGAATAAATAATATTATCTAAAAACTGATTGAGCGAACAAGCCAGCTGGCGAAGCAAAGAGCCGATGGATGTATATATACGAATGGCAGAACATACGGATGGCATGACGGACGGACGAATGAAGAGCAGAATGGAGAATGGACGACTGATTGGATGACAGGATCCAAGGATGAATGGATGAATGGATGGTAGGATGAGTGGATAAATAGATGCACGAGTGCATGAATATTGGTGGTCACGAAAGCACCCTCCTCCGCCTACGCTGCTTTGACCAATAGATCAGCGCAGAAAATCTCTTCCGTAATCGCTGAGCGTAACTCCACCACAATATTAGCGTCCGATACGCATACGTAACATATGCACGGTATCGCATAGTACATAAAACATTGCAAACATGGCCGTATAGATTTTATGCACGATATTTTATATGTTAATATGATTGTTGTATCTATATTCTTCTGTTTGTCTGTCATATATACTAACACAAAGCTGACAGACGGAGCACTCTAGCTATATGACACTTTAAATGAATGCATTTCTGCGAATGTCCAGCTCAGCAAAACCACTTTAGCTCAAATATCGTTTAAGCTGTGAGATATGAACTTTCAATCAATAGGCCTATAATTATCAAAGCGTGTTATTCTGCTTCTGTCGTATGCCGACTTAAGATTTGCGATCGGAATACTATGTTCTTTGGATAATTTACCGGTCAATGCAACTATTTGCAGAACAAAATATCACTGAAATTCTGAGATACGAAGTTTTTAAGTATCGATATGGTAGATACCTACCAGTGAAAAATTGGCTTTCGAAGGTGGGGCTAAGTATGCAAATACAGCGGATTTGTCTGTCATTTCTCTATTGAGAGACACAGGTTTCGAAAGGCACGTGACTCGAAGATGAGACTAAAATATGCGAATCAATCGGATAACTAATTCATAGAAAAGCCCTAAAAATTATATACCGCGTTATAAGTATTGAACACTAGCGATTTTGACAAATAGGCCTATAGACAGTAAAACATGACAAAGCTCCATGCTTTTTCTTGCCCCTGGCGAATTTAGGTACAAAAGTCTAGTATACATACATGTAGGCCCATGATACCTTGATCTGTTGGAAGGTTTGACAAAACATAAGCGCCATAAAAATAATTGTGACTGGCAGATTGTTTTGCGCATACTAAATGCGGGCTCTGAGCTATAGTGCTTCACTTTCTTTTCAAATCTCCATTGCCGTATTTCAGCGGTATCTTCGATCTTGTAGTCGTCAGAAGAGACTTTTGATCTCATATTTCTCATTTACATGAATCTGCTGCCTTTTCCGAGTCGCTTTTCCATGCTACGCTTTTGTCCAGTCGACGTTAGTTGATTCCTACGAAATAGGAGACGACTGACTGTTATGCTGGTGAATAAAAGCACTGTCTTTATTCATAGGATATTGCATATGCACAGTTGCATAAGGTAACTGGAAGCGCAAATAATGTGAATATTAGGCCTACACGTGATTTCAACTTAATTTGGGCTACTTTTCTCCATCATCTTGTTAGAATCGTCTCTTTAGGAAGCTCTCAAGAGGATGACGTGAAAGGAAGATTGTGAAAGGCTTGGGGCCTCATCACTTGTTGAAGGAGTAAACACTAGAAGACGATCCGAATGTCCGCGATTGACTAATAAGGAATTTTTGCTCTCTTCTTTAAGATAGAGTGATGTCAATGTTAGAACGGATATGCTGCAAGCGATGGATCGGTCGATGGAGTAGTGGGTCTCTCCCCACTTGCTACGTTCAGGTGGAGAATCGTTCGATCTTATACTTTGAGTTAACTGCAGCTACAAGAAAAGCTCGACGAGAATTGGAATTGGTACGAGATTCATTGGTTACCAATACTCTTAAAGGATTGGTTAGGAGATCTGAGATTACACTATTGCAATAATATTCAAGTTGAACATTTCTAAGAATCCGTGGATTTAAAAAACTGATTTTTGGTGCTTATCTTGCTATATGTGAGGTGCTCTATAAAATGCAGGTCAAAGTCGCATTTTCACGAAATTGAAATTATATCATTTTATATTTAAATATTAAATCACTTTTCTAACTGTGCAAAAATTATTAAGATATCTCCAGTAGAACCGATGATATCTTAATTTGAAGTCTTGTATCACGAGAATACCGAAATGGAGAAAATCGCCTTAAAATGGTCGACATTCATTGACTTTCGTCAAAATCTTCTGCAATAATGTCATTAGAGCGGAATAGAACACAAGATTTCATCATGAAATCATTTCTTTGGATAAAGTAATAACTTTGTAACTCGAGTTTGATTCAAACACAAAACACACATTATTGACCCTGCATGTCATTTTGGCCGTTTTCTCGAAATTGTGCTTTGAGACATAAGCCTGCTTTTGATAGAACAAATCACATATTAGCTATTTTTAACGGTATGTTACAAATTTGAGATTCAAATTACAATTGAAAATTGCTCTTCATAGGAATCTGCAGTTTTGTGTATATCATTGTTTTGTTTTGCTCTGTTTGAAGATGTGCGCCACAACTTCAAGAATGCAACACTGCTACATTTACATTTGAAGGGTCTGTAGGTTTGAGAGCAGACTCTAGCTATTTTGCTTTTAGTATTCTCATTTTTATGTTCGTCTGTCCTATGCCGTTGTTCCCGTTTGCAAGAGATAACAATCAGAGATATGAAGAGCAAATTGTTCAATCCAAAAGCATGTTTGCAGACAGCATCAACACTCTAAGGAATAAAGTAATAATAGGGCCTACTAAGAATGACAATGACAATGATAACAGCGATAATAATAACAACAATAGTGGCAATAAAAAATTTTTTAACAATAACAGTAGGAATAGTAAAAACAATAACAATAGTATCAGTAAATATAGTTAACTAGCGGAAGTATGCGTCTGTACCCGGATTGAACGACATTTTTTAGCGAAGGTAGCTGTTACTCACCGTCTACAGCGGATAGCCTATGTTGTGAAATGTTTGTCACCTCGATCGTACCAGGTTCTGTCCGTCCGTCTCGTACCATCCATCTCTTACAATCCGATTACAGTTGCTATTGTTATTATTATAATTATAATTATTGTTGTTGCTATTAATGTTATTGTTGTTATCTGTGTTTGTTTGTATTTGTGTTTGTCGGCTTTACGAAGAACACAATGTGTCGTTTAAAAAAAAATAGGTGCCTACTTGTTTTTGTCTGCGTACCTGCTTGTCTCTTTGTGTGTGTTTATGGCTTCCCGTTTGTCGCTGTACTTGTCACCTTCTGCTTGTCTGCTTTATGGCCTGTCTGTCTGTCCTTCAGCCTGTCTGTCTGTATTTGTCTAATTGTGTGTCTGCCTTTCTGTCTCTCTGTCTGCCTGCCTGCCTGTGTGTCTGGGTGACATGTGTCTGCTTATAGTCTACGTATTTTGTGTCTGTTAGTCATTTGTAGTCGGTCTGTACTTAGTCGTCCATCCATCTGCCTTTACGTCAGCCTTTTCCGTCTCGACTACTTCGTTACATCCGATGACGACGTTGGCGAATTGGAATTGTAGTGTTTCATCGGTGCTATTAATTACAAGAGCTCAGAGACGACACTCAGCTCTCGGATAGGTTGAATAAATTACCATGTTTAGCCTCCGTGACTCTCCGAAAAGAGCTGGAAACAGGTTCCAGATACTAGAAAGGGGTGGGAGTGATTCGATCGGAATACTTGGGTCAAGAGCTGCAGGGATAAGCGTGGTGGGTCATGGAGGGAGGATTAAATGTGTGTTGAAGGACCATGTTGATTATCGTCTCCGCCGCGTTTAACCGCAGCTGGTGACAGATGCTAATAGAAATATTTGTGATTGTGCCAAACTCTATCTCTACTTAATGTCTAGCAAAAACAGATTTCACTGCGTAGCTAGATTGAGTAGGTGAAATATCAGACACAGACTGTCAGGCACACATATAGATAGTATGAATTCATAGAAAGACAGAAAGATAGAAAGATAGAGGGATTAATAGATGGATTGATAGATAGATTGACTTATAGATTGATTGGTTTATAGATTGATTGATAGATAGACAGACAGAGAGACAGAGAGACGGATAGACAGATAGCTAGTGTGTATGCATAGACAGATTATCAGATAAGCAGAAAAAAGACGGATTAATAGAAAGATATGATTACCCCTTAGGAGTATAATTACCTTGTACCTATTCTTTCATATCATTCTATTATTTTGTAATACTCTATTGTTTGTCTGGCGGGATTATTAAAAACGACGGCTATGGTTATAGTTATGGCTAAGAAAAGCAAAAACATTATTATAGATATTTTTAGATATTAAAATATAAAACCAAGAGTAGGAATGAAAGAAGTATGAGAGTATAGTCTAGACACACTCGGAATTTGCCTTAGCCTGTAATCTGATAGCAAGAAAACCTTGATGACGTATCGATATTATAGGGCAAAGTTATTGCGGCCCTCAGTCGATAATAAAATTCTGCAAATTGAGATCAAACAAAGTGCAAGTGTCTCTAATAGTGCTGCCAAAGTGTGCACTTACTCGGTAAGAGATCAAAGTGTAGGTGACCTTAGAAGTGACGCAAAAGTTCCAATGCCCTCAATAATGAAAAAGGTGCATGCGCCCATGTTTAAAAGACAAAATGTACCCTTGTTAAAAGACAGAAGTGACTAGATGCCTGAGCACCTCTGTAAAAAGGCAATATTATGGCGACGAAAGTTCTGACCTAGTCTAAACGTATTCTGCTGTTCAGCGGAAATGCAGTCCCTCCTCTTCCGATTGCAAATTGTGGGCGACATTTGCAATGGACGTTTAACAATAGTGCTTCACGCGACAGACGCACTTGTCCCAATTGCCAGGCGTTTCTCTGTCTGTTTGCTTGACTGCCTACCTTCAACCATCTGTCTGTCTGTTTCTGCCACGCTCTGTCTGCCTGGTCGTCTAATAACAATAGAAACCAGTAACAACAATAAAACAATTATTTATTGTCCTAATAGTACAGCGTTTCATGGCATTCAGCTACAAAATGCTTTTACATCAAAATTGTGTATCAAATCGTATCGTATCCTTCGATTTATATAGCGCCTCTCGAATAAAAGAACTATTCAGAGGCGCATTGCATGTTTCATAGCCTTTAGCATATTTACAGTTTGTCTACAATTTATATAGCTCCTTCTCTGCATTATAAAATTAGTATACAGAAGTCTGTGCATTAATGCTCAGAACAGATATACCACAAGACATAGTTATGGGGAGTGGTTTGTCACTGATAGCAGCGTTCGGCTATGTCACAGTATTCCTAGGAAATCTGATGCGTTTTTGTCAGATGATGCAGAACTGAGATAGCAAACGACGAGGAAAGGAAGATGAAGGTAATTGTCCCATTCGCGGAAAAGGAGTGAAAAATTATATTCTGGTCTGGTATAGGTTCTATATAAACTGAGAACGGTGTGTCATAGATTATGGTAAAAAAAGGAAAATCAAGACAGAAAAGAACCGATGCGGTCAGTGACGGGCCTTCAAACCAAAAGAATAAAGGAAAATGGCTAACCGAATATTTATGCATATGTGTATGTATGCAGAAATATGTCAAAATAATATGAATGATCTTAATGTTATGAAAGATCTACAACGAAGGACTGTCGAATATCGCTGTCTCAGCAACCTGCCGAAAGCTGTATCAATGGCAAGAAAGCAGAAAGAAAACGGATTACAAAATACAAAGTTGTAAAAAATTAACTGAAAAACTTCAAAAACCTTAAAGACGACAACAGCATACAGTCGAAAGAAGTCGCTAATCATTGGAATATGTACATATATGTTATATGTAATAGTGCATTGATTCACAATTTAACAGAAAGAGGGAGCCCGAACAACACAACTACTATGTCCTGTCCAACGATGTTGCTGGTCAAAATCGTCAAGGAATTGGAAGACACACTGGAAGAATGCGATTGGTCAACGATTGCTCCGGGTTCCATTTATTGCAATCTCGGTGGAAATTTTTACTAATATCTAATATTATAATTAATCAGAAGCTTATTATCACTCTCTATCTTATAATAGTCTTGCTGCTCTTATTAGGCCTATTACTACCGTGCTTATTATCTTTATCGGCTGAGTATCAACTACGTATGTTTGAATTGAACTCATAACTTGAACGTTAGGTATAGAGATCATCGTTCGATTAAATCTGTTTGTATTGGTAGTTGATATGAAAATGCTTAATCAAATCTTCTCCATTTTCACTTACGACGACAGAATCTCTTCTAATGATCGAATTGGAAGAAGACGAACCGTTGGGAATAGGCACATGTATATCTATATGATGATGATGAAAGGCAGAACCGTCCTTTTCCATTCAGAGTATATAGGTCCACTTCTGCCATGGATCAAATCTTAAGCCGCACAGAGAAAGTGTCTGAACGCCGTGCCAATTCACAAAGTTGACAGAACGTCAAAAAAATATGACCGAGAGCCAGTCAGACTGATTTACGAGGAAGTGTTGAAACTGTGACAGAGAATCACGCTGAATTTATTCAGCGCCAGCAGACAGCACCAGCGAATATCTATCGTATCCTTGGAGAGACTGAGAACATACAGGCAAGCATAATTACATGTATACATACATGTATACTCATATGAACACTTACTTACATACATATAAATGCATACATACATAGTTACATGCCAACATGCACGTACATACGTCCCTATGCTTGTATACACATACACATGCATGCAAACATATGTGATACATATATGCATACATACATACAAAGATACAAGCATACATACATACATACATAAGTACATACATACATGCATGCATACATACATACATACATAGATACATGCATACATACATACATACACACATACATACATATATATATACATACATACATCCATACATACATACACGCATACACACACATACATACATAGAAACATACATACATACACACATACGCACATATATACATACATCCATACATACATACATACATACACGCATGCACACATACATACATACATACATACATGTATGCATACAGACATACATATATACATACATACATACATACACACATACATGCATACATACAAACATACAAACATACATACATACATACGTACATACATACATACATAGATACATACATACATACATAGAAACATACATACATACACACATACATGTCTACATACATACATACATACATACATACATACAGACATACATACATACATACGTTGATACATACATACATACGTTGATACATACATACATACATACATACATACACACATACATACATACATACATTGCTGCATGTACTTGAACAGCTATACTGTCACAAATACCTCTTCCTGTCTATAGAAAACCGTTCTTCTCCACTGCTTGGTACCTCATCAATCGTCAATGACATGACATTAATGCAAAGACGGGGCTCGTTTATTGCTAGAGCTTAGTCGACGTCAACTACAGTCAGTCGCCATGAAGCACCAGACATTTAGCCATTAAGGATGTTTCATTACCGCTTTCTTAATGATCGTGTTTTCTATATATCGCTTTATCTATACATAATTACAATGGCTAAGTATAGAACTAACTGTAAAGGTTTCATTCATTTGACCCATAGATTTAAGTCCTGAATGTAACAAACACATGTTGGCAATATATATATATATATATCAAGTATATATATATATCAAGTATATATATCAATGTATAGATATATATATATATACATCAAGTCAGCCAACGAAACCTCTTCCGGGAGAAGCGTGCCGAATTCATACGTAGACGTCTTGGTGATGCGCAGGGAGGCAGAAACACCTGGAACATCCTGGATTCTCTCCTCCACCCATCTACACCAGACTGCCAAGCCGGCACATCAGATGAGATTTAAATTCTTTCCTAGATAAAGTCAGCAGTGTTAGAAATAGCCCTGTAAACTCTCCTTCTCCTGAAATACCTATCCTTAGTGTACCTTACTACATTCTCACTGTCAACTTTTGGCCCTGTCACTCCTGACTACATTGCTGACCTACTGACTAAGTCCACATCCAAACACTGTGAACTTGACCCTATTCCTACCAGGTCTCTAAAATCTTAACTTCATCTCTTCATTCTTTGCCATCATCACTGCATTCCTAATCAACCTTTCCCTTTCTGCTGGCTTACTTCCTAACTCTCAGAAAAGGCAGTCATTCGTCTTCGTCTCAAGAAGAGTATCCTTTATCCAACTCTCTCCTCTAACTATGGACCTATCACTAATGTCTCCTTCCTGTCTAAGATGATAGAAAGAGTTGTCCACACTCAGCTCTTCTCTTACCTCTCTGCAAACAACCTGCTTCCACCTCTTCAGTCAGGATTCCGGCAATTCCATTCCAGGGAAACAGCCGTCCTGAAAGTCTACAGTGACATGGTCCTTGCTGCAGACAAGAGATATGTTACTGCTCTATTACTTCTAGACTTCTCTGCTGCTTTTCACTGCGCACTGCATCCTACTCAGAGTCCTGCAACATTCCCTCGGCATCTCTGGCACCCTCCTCAATTGGTTTCTATCTTACCTCTCTAATCGCACTCATTATATTTGCATCAACTTGCCTGTATCATCCATCGTTTCTGTGTTCTTTGGTGTCCCGCAAGACTCTGTCCTAGAGCCTCTTCTGTTCATCCTCTACACCTCTGCATTCTCAGCCATCGCTTCTCGTCACGGTGTGAAAATCCACCTCTATGCTGATGATACTCAACTCTATGTAAATCTGCGACTAAACGAGGTTGCAAATGCTACAGAGCGACAGCGTGCCTGCATCGATGACATCATGCGATGGAGTCTGTCTATGCGTCTCAAACTTAATCGGGGCAAATCCGAACTCATCTGGTTTGACCGCTCCTCTAAGCTTCCTCAGAGCTCTGAACTCACACTGTCTATCTCCTCTTCTCTACTCTCTCTATCACTCACTGTTCGGGAGCTTGGAGTCATCCTCGATTCAAAACTTTCTTTCAAACCTCAAATTGCTGCAATCTCTAGGGCATACCTGTTTCATCTTCAGGAAGTTGTCGGAGAATCCGACAACTTCGCTCTATTCTTGACTCTGCATCACTAAAAACACTGATACACTGCCTTATTCTGACACGACTTGACTACTGCAACTCAGTACTCTATGGCCTCCCTGAATGCACACCGCTTCCGCTAACTAGAATACTGCATCAGGCTTCACGACTGTGCCTTGGACTCTCCTACCGATATCAAACCACACCTGCTCTTCGTTGTCTATACTGGCTTCCTGTATGTGAGCGTATCTTCTACAAGCTGGTACTCCTCATATAGCCTACAGAGCGCGCACAGGTCATCTGCCGTCTTATTTGTCCTCCATGGTCACACATTGCAGCTCTGTTAAAGGTCGTTCCTCTCTTAGATCAGCCTTTGCTGGAAAGTACGTTGTCCCTAGCACACGTCTTGTCTTTGGCCGGCGGTCATTCACTGTTGCCGGTCCCTCCATCTGGAACTCTCTACTTCCTCGTATTCGCAACTATCTCAGTGAGTCTGTCTTTCGCTCAAATCTGAAAACCTACCTCTTCCAGTCTGCCTATTGCTCTTTATGATTGTCCAGCTTCAAGGTGCACTTCTGAACTTTCTGTAAGGAGGGCATTACCAAATTACAGTTGTATTATTGTATTGTATATATAACCATAATATTTATTGTTCCCAAAAAACAATGATACGATCATACAATACAATATATATGTATATATATCCGCATGCAATACTGGGCATACAGCCTCTCATATATATATATACATATTAACAGAACATGCCGACCCACTCTATGTACATGTATGTAATACGTATTATGTGTATCTGTATGAATGCATTTTTTAATGTTTGTGTGCGTTTGTATATGTTCCCTCTGTATGTAGAACTTTTTCGATACACTGGTTGTATCTCATGTGTTTGCAAGCGTACGTATACCTCTGAAAAGCGCTAACACGTCAGAATCCAGTGGCGGATCTAGGGGAGGCGATTGGGGTGTTCGCCCCCCAAGAGTCTATGAGAAATATTTATTGCTATGTCTGAAAAATACTTACACGCTTCAAGTTCAAGATGACTTTGCATCTTGTTACGAATCAATTTAGCAAGGAACTATGTTTTTGGCGGTAGCGCATTAAAAGACCTATTAATGACGCAATCTGCCTCAGAGTAAGCCAACATTTAGTGTCTTTGGTTGTATGTTTATGTTGATAAGGGGCAATGTAATTAATTAATTTGGTGAAAGTTGCTGCTTCAAACTAGTTTTAAGTTAGTTAAGCGCTAGATCTCGTGTTATTGTTAGTAGGCCTAATTGCTTTGACTTTATGAGCTTATTCAACCTGAACTTAAAAATGAAATGAAATAGAAATCATCAAAGATCATCCGTCGCTAGAACTAAATCGCAATTGCAAGCTTACTTTTGACTGTGGACCCTATTTCTTTTGCTGGTCTAATAGCAATAAGAAAATTTATATAGGCCTATATCAACCAAAATTTGCCTTTTTTGTTTAAACAAGAACTATATATTGCGCTAAAACAGATCTAGGCCTAGATTTAATGGTTTGTAAGAAAGAACAATTAATTTATTGAGCATTAGTCGAACCGATCAATTATACCTGATAGTTATTACATTAAATACATTTACTTTTACAGCTGATTTTAGTTGCAAAAATCCTTATATAAAATTGCTGCAAATTATTTTGAGTTTTAATAATCACTAAATCGCTCATGCAGAGGGAACAACTAGCAGATCATTGAAGTTAGTCCATGACTTCCACCCACCCACCTCCCCACCCCCAAAGGAAATGTCTAAATCCGCCACTGTCAGAATATGTAATAATTATGCATATTGCTACGCATGTCCATATATAAAGCATAGCATAAATCTACCCGTACTAATATATCTATCTACAAAGCCCTTATATGACGGAAAAACGTCACTTAAAACTCGTTCGGTATTTGACGTTGTAGTCAAGGACGTTCTTGACGCGTTAAGAACGCCTCTAGAATGACGAACATAGGGCCATTCTGTGTAGCGGGTATTCATCGAGAACACAGGCAATACATACATTATATAATCTATGTATAGATATTATATGTATAATATGATACATTATACATACAATATCATATGTATTATATATAATATATTTAATATATGTAATATATAATATATATATATGATTATGGGCTACCAGTGCATACAGGGCAGTGGATATAGGTTCGGAGATCTCTTTCGGCTGACGTCATGCGTAATACCCGCAGGATATAATGTTATTAACGACTGCGCAGTTAAACGACAGACTATTATTATTAGATAGCAACAGTAGAAAAGCTATTAATTGACAAACAGTATGCTTAGGCCTAATAGGTTAGAACATGTAAATGTCACCGAGATTTATTCCTAAAAAATCTGCCATTCGTTCACGTTTGCGACCATTATCCAGAATGGCGTCAATTATCTCCATCGCCATCATCATCATTGTCGTAGTCATCATCATCGTCATCGTCGTTGTCTTCATCATCATCATCATCATCATCATCATCATTATCATCATCATCATCATAATCATCATCATCGTCGTCGTCGTCATCGTCATCATCATCATCATCGTCATCATCATCATCATCATCATCCTCATCATCATCATCAGCAATGATCCCAATCGCATCCACATAAACTTGATTTCAATGCTTGATGTTGAATTGCAATCAGTTACATCTTTTGCCTCAGTGTTTGTTCAAAAAATTTCAGCTTCTACTGCTTCTTCAATATTCTATTCTGAACGGAGAAAAGCAAATAGTCCTCTGCATTGTTTAATCAGCGGCCAATGGTTGCCATATAAATTTCTACATTTCATCTGCTTTGACTTCTAACCAACTGAAATTGTCGACGGAAACTGCTCTCTCGGAGGACGTTTGTTGGGCTAATTTTACTCTCTCTCCAACTCGGTCATCATTGCGGATGCCATCAATAATTCTTCCGCCGATATCTGTTTCCCCTTAGCCGACCATATATTTTTTTCTTCTTCGTTCAATGAGTAAAGTCCTTTATTTCCGTCTCTGCAATATGACAGTTAATGCTCTGTTCCTAAATGGTGTATTTAGACAAACTCTCTCTATATACATATAATATTTCATTTGATTTCTTACTATTTTTGCGATCTATATGTGCATGAATATTATAGTCGTGGCGTGAATTTATTTTCCCATTAGTGTCCGTTTTATTTCTTTTAAGACCATTTTATGTTTAACTGCTCGCCTCTACGCTGCACTCCGTTTCTCATCAAATGTAAATCAGGCTGATCTAGTTTTCGTCGATAGAAAAAGATGCAGTGACTTGCCCGCCAGCAGCCAGTATACAAATCGCTTATAAGGCGCGGACCGTATACGCTCAGCATCGAGCGAGTCTTGCAGTAAGCAACGCAAAGGAGTCAGATAGCAGATGCCTTTTGCGTAGCGTCGCCCATGATTGCGTCAGATTGAATTTACACAAATCCTTTCAGAATACTGCGCACACGGTTCACAATCTTTCATAATAATCACTTTCACATAATAACCGCAATTTCTGGACCGGATGGCAGTTCTTACATCTTGGATGCCACCATTCCGTATAGGCGGATAGGATTAACCAACGTTTTCATCTGTCTGTTGCGCTTTGAAACTAGATTTGTTTCGTACAGATGGTTTAATCTTTAAGCAGGACACGACCACTCTTCAACTGCTGTTGAATTTCACTTGGAGAGCTCAAAGTGAAATATTTTGAACGACAGAAGGTTTTCAAATCGAGGCTGCCGTCGTAAAAGAGAAAACAGTAGGGATCAAGTTAAGAAGTTGTCTTAGACATTTGAAATTAGTAGAAACTCTGTCTATGAACGCGGATTACAGTAAATCATCCGAAATAAACGAACCCAGGTTATAAACATAGCAACACAGATGTCACAATCATGGAATAGCAAAACTAGCCGAGAACTGTGATAAAAGAAGGCCGATAAAAATATATAATCGACTAAGTGAGTTAAATTACTTCAGCAAAAGGGAGACAATGCTTACGGAAGGTACCACGAGTGCGGCGGAAACTGTTTCGGAAGACGATCGGAGTAATTCGTCCGATGATCCGCTCGACGAAGACTACTATCAGTACGATTATTACGATTCCATGTCAGACCTGCCTTTGTCTGAGTTGGTGCCTGTTTCCATTGTCTACGGATTGACGTTTATTCTGGGCGCAGTTGGAAACAGTCTGGTCATCGTCTGTGTCGCTCGGTTTCGTCGAATGCACAACGTGACGAACATCCTCTTGGTCAGTCTGGCGTCGGCTGACCTCCTGCTCATATCCGTCTGTGTACCTATCAAGGTGCGTTTAAGTCTCTGTCTGCGTATCGCTGGGTGTCTGCCTGCCTCTTGTCTGTAACTCTTTGTATATGCATGTATGGAAGTGTGTGCATGTGGTTAAATGTCCCTAACCTCCTGGGTTCTTAGTCGCTACTTGGGTCTCCAGTGAAATCTTCAATGATTTCTGTGAAGATTTCTACAACGCTATTCTTTGATCTAATTATAAACAGAATTAAATGAAAAGTATGCATGTCTGTATCCCCGTCTGTCTGTCTGTTTGCATGGTTGACTCTACGTCGCTTTCCTTCCTCTTCTTTCTTTTCTTCACGATGCCTTTATCTCGCTGACTCCGACAGTACTGTCAATGCAGCTAATTTCTTAGTTGATGTATATATAGTTAGGGGCACTATATGTTTGTCAATAAAACTTTGTTGCCTTGCGATTGTTGCCTATAAAACTGGTATGTGGTTCTTCGACTATGTGCATCGTTGTTGCGTCGTTGATGAGTTGGTAGCACTACTCAGTGTGTCTTATGACCACTCTGTGCTCCCCATTTGTTACCGGTATATATATCAGGGGTGTAACAAGCGGGGGCAGGGGGGACACCGACCTCCCCAGTTTCAAAACCGGAGGAGGCAAAGCCTCCCAGTTTTAGTCCTTATTTTTGTACTTTGGATTTGGTAAAAAATAAAATTGTTTTGAAATTAATTGAGTTGAACATGACCGAAGCTTGGGGTGCGAGGACGTGCACAGGACCCGCTCCAAGCACCCCAGCCACTATGTCGGGAGGCCAGCGTAGGGAAGAGAGGGGAAGGGGTAAACATACAGCAGTGCAAAACACAGGATAGGAGAAGAGAGGAGATGAGAAGAGAAAAGAGAGAAGAGCAGAGGATAGAAGGGCAAAGGAGAACAGAGGTTAGCAGAGGGGACGAGAGAGAATATGAGAGGAGGCGGGAGAAGATGAGAGGAGAGGGAGTAAAACGAATTTTGACATATATATATATATATATATATATTTTGACATATATATATATATATATATATATGCAAATATGCGTTGATGAATGTTTTGTATTGCGTGTCACCTTCCTCACCTGTAACAATAAATGAAAGCGTTCATTGGTACTCACGCTGTCAGATGTCGCTTTCTAATTAAATTATACACATCCACGTACAACACGCCAGTGTTGTTCGAAGACTATGTAGGCTTTCAGCAAGCACGGACAATTTACCGTTTATGATTAGGTAGAAATGCGAACCAAAATTGCAGGAGCCACACAAAATACTGTAATGATTTATGAAGAAATGCGATATTTGACTTTCCCTAAACTTTTACACTGATCATCATAAAATCTTAATTGACAAGTTGAAAATTTTTGGACAACGTGGAAATAGAAATGTCTACCGATTCCAATTGTTTTACTGAATTGTCCGTATAAAAAGCTGTTCTGAATCACGTACTCCATCAACATTAGTCTAAGGAACCCAGTAAACAGCCAATAACAAAGCTATATAATAATTATAAGAAATTGACAGTTATTCTGTGATCTGACGTTTCCAAACGGTTAGACTGATTTGGTTTCTTCAAAGTCCTCCTTTCCAGGCCTAATATTCGGTGCAAGCAGCTGCTAGCATTGTCTTCTACGATCTGGAGAACAATGAAGTTATATTTAATTTGCTTAGTTGAGTTGAGTGCGTGCATACAAATATAGAACAGCTTCAATAAAGTTTATTTTTCGATACACTACTGAAACAAAGAGATCACGATATTCCTATATATATATATAGTGGCATCCTTAACTGAATAGCTAACTTCGTAAGCGGACGAATTCAATCTGTGAATCAGATCAAAAACTATTCAATTAGTCACCAAATTCACCAATAATCAAAAGTATTACGCAAGGATCTTCACTGGGTCCAATTCTCGTTATTATGTTAATCGCAGCTCTATGTACTAAAACGTGACTAAAAGCAGCTGTGTAAATAGGCTGATTACTGAATCGTAATCGTAATCTCCAAATTCCTAAAGCGCCACTTGAAAGTCAAGCGCAGGGCACCAGCTTATTCACGAGCGTTGATTACTGAAGTCTGCTGAACCACGGAACCTCAAGCACTGGACTCACTGCAGAATTGCCAGAATTATGTTGTTTAGTACCCTAAATGAACTCAACGTAAACGCCTCTGAAACGAAGATAAAACATTTCATTAGACTCACATGCTTATATAGTACCGAGCGTCCTTTAGAACACTGTTTGTATCTACTCGGCATTAAGTACATTTGATATTGTCAAGCTGCTTGGAATCATCCTACAGTCCAACCTCTCCGTTTCTACGTTCTTAGCTCAGCAAGCCAACGATACTTTCTACTTATTCTGTCAAGATAGCTCACTCTACATATTTCGAAGCTAGACGTAATTTTTCAAGTGATAGTTATTTCAAGAGGGAAGGTAACGAGCGATGCTTTTGCATGGACTGAATTATGGAAGACAATAACAACAAGCTGAAGGAGGAGACAAGACAGTTAGTAACCTTGGAAGTTGGAATCTGCCTAAGGGCAAACAACCTAAAGAAGATATGCACTTTCTTGTCTATGTTGGATATTTCACCGCACATGAGATTGCACGCATTAATGAATCTCTGATAAAGGTTTGCAGGTGGCAAAATTGTGAGAAGATCCATGATGCAGAAGAACTGATTGCTCGAGCAGAGAGGAAGCTATAACAGAAATGACACTTCTTTGGCCACTGCGACCATCAGCTCCTGCCACCTCTCTTTGAGGACAAGTAGGACTACTTCGCTAAAGAGGATATCCTTTCATGCTGCCTTTTGTTGAATCGAAACTGTTTAAAAGAAGTTTTGCTAATCGATATATTATCCTTAGCAATATTTTGTTGAGCATGTGTGACTTTATAATCACCTCATGTTATAATTTAGTTTAAAAAAACTTATGTGATCGTTGTATGGTAGGCCTGTACAATGTTGTTCATATGCGCTTGTCAGATGCAAAGGGATACTTACTTACCCATCTCAAAATTTCATTTAACCAACAGTTGCTTATTATTAAATGCAGCGAAGCTTCTAAATTGCGATGAAATGAGAGATTGAATGCAGAAAACATGTGCATTGGCCGTAAAGATAAATCTATTCCTATGCATCTCACACAGTCCAAGAATTCACGATATAGCTACCCTTGCAATATATCTATTCTTTATGCTGGACGGAATAAAATCCAGCAGGATATATGAAGTCCATAACGTGCGGTAGCATCTCACACATGTACAGATATATTAATGTAAAGAAACGAAACTCATGGTAAACATATCGACGACCAGATAAAAATGTTCACCAGCGACTAAGGTCAACGAGTAGTTTGAAGTAGGACATCACGAAATTATTCTTGGGCTCCTATAGGCCTACACAAATGTATAGACTGTGTTCTCTTTTCGCAACTGGGCATGGTCACATTATCCTTCTGAACAACGAAAACCAATTTGGCAAGATCTTTGTGAAGAGTCCTTGCGGACGACGATGACGTCTACAAAGATAATGATGTTGTCGCTGCAGTTGTTGCTGATGATGCTGATGAAAGTACCTTGTTGCATAGCAATATTTCAGATATAGTAACGTAATCAACTCAATGTAGTTCGAGGAAGCTTAATTGTTAAATTTTTAATATCTAAAAAACCAAGGACCTCTCACATAAGTTACAAAAGCCAAACGTGAAAGATAAAAGAGGATTTTACAAGTATAGTCCTAATTATAGAAACTGAGAAGAAGATTCAATTGTAATCGCGACACAACGACAAATGATGGCGTCTTAGATATTACGTAGAAGGAAGCTCAGTATTCAAAGCGACTAGGATGCGATTGAAAACTTAAAAGAAAATATCACGCTGCGAGGAGGACATAATTGGAAGATATAATATCCAAAAGCAATTATTACCTCGGAATAAGAACAAAGGAATATTTCGAAAGAACGCTTAAGCCGATATTATTCGATTCGTAAAATAACCAATGAAACCAAAAATACAAGGAAATACTAAGACGTGTATTCAATCACGAAAGATCCCGTTTTTGATCAGATTATTTGTCCGGAATAAATCGCCTAGCGCCTGAGCCAACGTGGAGTAGAAAATAGAGCAGAGGATTTGTCTGGTATCATCCGTCCTTCTTTCTTCCTTAAACCCGGGATTAGTTGCACTACAACACCTGATTTACAATTATCAGCGTTGGCTGATTGGTGACTCGCATGGTTTTTATCCGTGCGTCAGAGGATCGATTCCCGGTGGGTGGTCCTTCACAGCGTCAAACGACCTTCATGGAAATGCTTGACCACTGTTTATAAAGAGTGGTCAAGCACGCAGATAATTATCTGCGTGCATGGAAGTGCGCGTATGTGCGTATGTCACATATAAGTCATCTGATTAAGTACCATCAATACATAGTTTGTTTAATCTAACGAAAAAATTTCTTGAGGGACATGAATGATGTATAATTGGTCGTATAAAGCTAGAGGGAGAGTTTATTAAACGCAAATAAATAATTGGCAATTAAAACTAGTTCAGCATTTATATAAAATAAAATGTGCAACAAATTAAGAGAATTAAATGGATATTAGTTTCAGCAGCAGAAAGAATGAAATACAGAAGAGGTGAGGCCTTTGGCAGGTCATTAATTTAGATTAAAAATAATAGTGGTCCAAGATTCGATTCTTGTGGAACTACCAAAATAAATTGCACGTATCATCAAAAAGGCTCCGCGAGCGGTTCTCATATAACTGGAAAACCAATTAACATGGGGTCCCCTTATGTTGTTGTCATTAAAATTTCAAATAGCCTAAAGAATGAAAGGATCTAGATTGGTCTGTTAATAGCCACATCAAATATAAATGTACGCATGCAAGTATGTAAGTATGGATGCCTGTATGCAGGCAATCGTTTGCTTTCTATTAAGATATTTAATGTTGGTGATCGGATAATAGTACTCAGAAAATTATTATTCTATAAATAGGCCTCTGGTTGTGCTCTTGCATATTCATTTACAATGCGGAAGCACCAGGCATTTGCCATGAAAATTACTTAAATAACTATCATAGTTATTATCGTACAATTAAAAACAGTAATCCGAAGAATTAGTTTGCTATTCTGGGTTGCAGTGCGAAGAATCATAATTGTCCAAAGCAGGAAGCTCCGAGATTCTAAAATTAATATCTAAGAGCAGACATTACCGTCGCATTACTCAACAGCTAGCCAACCATAATTATTTGTCTGGTATAATCTGCACGGCATCCACAGTGAGTCGTAATCTAAGCGAGTATAGATTTAACGGCGGAAGCTAATCAATCAGAAGTGGTCAGTGGTCAGTGGTCAGTGGTCAGTGGTCGTGTTTTATGCCAATCAATGCCCCTCTCCCCGTTTGTGGCGTCCATTTATACGACACGACGCACTTGCGAGACGAGCGACGTTTACGACACCTCGCGGGCATTTCATCTTCACCTGTAAACGACGGGATCAGTAAACCATATAAACACAGCTGTCCACGTCGCCACGTACCTCTGCGATTAAACGACTCTCATTTCTACAATCGATTTTGCGTTGTTCTGTCTGCCTGTCTGTTTGTCTGTTTGTCAGTGTGTCTGTCCCACTCTTTTGCTATATGGATCTGTATGTCTGCAGGCTACTCTGTCTCCGCGTCTCACTGTCTGTCCGATTTGCTGTATATTTGTTTCTGAAAGGTTGCTCAGTCTTTAAGTAAAGAGGTTGAGATCGGATCAAAGTCTGTTTTCTTGCACTTAAAGACTCTAACAAGGCGTTGCAATAATGCTCTCTTACAATTACCTTTTACATTCCACTTCCCGTTCCTCGTGTCTCATGGACATGCGACTCCCTTTATGATGCAGTTTAAGGTGGACTCATTTGATAGTGACCGCACAGAAGAACCATTAAAGTTCTTCTATTCACCGTTTTGTAAAACCCTTGAGCCACCGCTAATGATTTCCTGCCAATTTCCTATTTACATTATTATTTAGTTTGTAACGATGTCCTAAACCCTACCCAAACATTTTTATTTAGGCGAGAACAATTTACAGGCTTTAAGCCTGACAAAGGTTGATCTAAACGCTGTATGATTAATTAAGTTTGGTCATCAGTGATAAATTAAGTAATTATATTAATTAATCGACCAGTTCTAATGCTCCGTACGCTATGGATAAGACATGATTTTATTAAGTTAGGAATGAACACCGTGAATAGCATCAACGAATGGTTAATGGCACACGATGATTGAACAACTAAATAATTGCGAACGTTGGAAGAAGTCGGCTACTGCACATGAGAGATGAAGGTTACGTAATGTTTAAAGACGAGCGGTTAGAACTGGACTGTCTATGGCGGTGGTACTCGGTGAAGCGAGTATCTTCAAATTTCTCCTGATTCGTTGAAGTTAAACATTGATTTCATCAGTTGTGTGGTATATACTATCGAACAGTGAAACATGTCTTCGAATGCATATACTACAGGGTTATACATCCAACTAAAAAGAGCGATGTTAAAATTCTTGCGCAGTGTTAGTGTCGTTTTTACAAGGTCTTAAAACTCATGAACTGAGAAAAAACTAATATTCCGAAGTTCGGAAGTGACGTGGTTTGCGTGAAGGAACATTTGTTGTTCGAAGGAAATTTTTTGCTAGGTGAGTTGTCGAGTGTCACCAAGTGAAGGTCCGACGCAGCAACGGTCAGATCTCCTATTGGGCAAAACAGTAGTAGGTCCGATCTCTCGTTGTGTAGGCTACAAGGGGTCGGTTATTCAGAATGATCAATACATCTCTAAACGGTACACAGTAATTATGGGCATATTAATCTCTCGTTTCGACGGAACATGTTTGCCTAAAATTCACCCACAAATCGTCCAAGATCAAAGTAGTTTAAAGTCACTGAGTGTGTGTGTGCTTATGTGTGTGTGTAGATGTGTGTAGGCGTAGGTGCGTGCATGCATGGATGTATTTGATGTAGGCTATATATAGTATGTGTGTGAGGTAGGTATACGCTTAAAATATGAAAGGGTTAAACCTGCCCGCAGGATTGCAGTAATTAGCAATTAGAAAACAATTACATGCCTTTAGCCTACTCCGTGGGTCACAATGTCGTATCGTATATGAGAATTTATATAGCCCATATTCTTTCGAAGAGCAGTACCTTGTACAATACAGTGAACGTCGTTGAATAGCAGTCTGCAGGGAGTTGGTATCTAAGTGTCCTCTTCTGCGGTCAAGTTTAGAGCATCTGGATAAACATCCAGAAAAGGAGCGTCATAAACTATGTACTAAATCACACACAAGTCAGTGTTGGCCGTCGACAGACTTTAGTTTGGTGAGAAGGCGCAATCACCATCTTTTCAGCCGATCACAATATCCTTGTTCTTCAAACGATCATAATTAATCTCAGCCGGGAGGCTCTCGTAATAGCCGTCCATAGATATCTCGACGAAGAGGGCTTGTGTAGATATCTGTAATGAGATATTATATTGCTCCTATGTACCGTATATTGCCTATCATTAATGAACGCTGACATGTTCATGGGCCGCCTGCGCTAGAAGCTGTCCCATATCTAATTGCCAGGGTTCGAAGCCAAAATGTATTAGCATGGACTCGGCCATATCCGATTTGGTAAAGACAGAACTTCCGGTTAGGTCTCAAGAGACCTATAAAGGCCAAACTTATCAAAACTATCGGACTAGAACGACTGCAGAACAGAAACTATTTATACAATCGTTAATCTGTGGAAAAGCCACACTTACAAAATAGTGTGGTCAGAAGCATCACTGTCTGGATAAGAAGTCTTCTATAACTGTCTCACCGTGCTGAATTTTCATCCACATTCTATAGTGTCTGCTATTGGTTTGCAGACATGTACAAAGTGCTAGATAAATTCGGAACACAGATGACCAAATGATCTAGTTATGTGGAGTGGAACGATGTTTAGACAGTATGTGTGTAAATTCAACGATCTTCCTACTAGACGACAGGACTGATGGGAACCGTAATAACAGACGACCAAGTCCTTGGGAACCAGGGTCCCTCTCTCTATAAGAATGCCATAGCCACCAGTGACCAATCATGGTGCTCACTTGTCCTTATAATCTTAAGCGGTGCTATTTGATTACATATCTACCGCATTGCAGATTTTTTCTATTATATAGTAGTATTCTCCTCCGTTTTGTGTTGTATTGTTTTGATTCTATTTGTCATAATCTATTGTTATCTAAATATATGTTTATATACGATTCTATTGTTTCTGATGGACACCTAACACACACATTTTAGAAGTCCAGATACATGCCCATATACCTAATAAACACGTGATGTACATCGCATGCATGCGCATTTACGTACGAAGGCTACACACATGCATACGTTCACAACCATGCATAGAATATTATTCTATTCTATTATTCTATTCTATTATTCTATTCTATTATTCTATTCTATTATTCTATTCTATTATTCTATTCTATTATTCTATTCTATTATTCTATTCTATTATTCTATTCTATTATTCTATTCTATTATTCTATTCTATTATTCTATTCTATTATTCTATTCTATTATTCTATTCTATTATTCTATTCTATTATTCTATTCTATTATTCTATTCTATTATTCTATTCTATTATTCTATTCTATTATTCTATTCTATTATTCTATTCTATTATTCTATTCTATTATTCTATTCTATTATTCTATTCTATTATTCTATTCTATTATTCTATTCTATTATTCTATTCTATTATTCTATTCTATTATTCTATTCTATTATTCTATTCTATTATTCTATTCTATTATTCTATTCTATTATTCTATTCTATTATTCTATTCTATTATTCTATTCTATTATTCTATTCTATTATTCTATTCTATTATTCTATTCTATTATTCTATTCTATTCTTCTATTCTATTATTCTATTCTACTATTCTATTCTACTATTCTATTCTGTTATTCTATTCTGTTATTCTATTCTGTTATTCTATTCTGTTATTCTATTCTGTTATTCTATTCTGTTATTCTATTCTGTTATTCTATTCTGTTATTCTATTCTATTATTCTATTCTATTATTCTATCATACCATGTTGATCGAGTTTGTTGCCACGTTTGACGGACACCTACACCTCTAAAACTCGTCATTTGTAAATAAAATTCATAGTAGAAAAGTATAAGACTATACATGTAGTAGGACTATAAATATCATTGCACAATATGCGCTACATTAATATTGTCATCAAACATGATGGCATTAAACATGACCTGATAGAACAACGTTGTTTTGGTCTCCCACTGATGACGTGGCTTAATGAGATCTCATTTCTATCCGACTGAAACCTTTGAACTAGTTTCAGGATAATTCTTAGAAATTACAGAAGTCGACAGGGACAACTTTATAAAAAGGTTATTACTAATCAGCAATGCATCTAACTTTTGGACAAACATCATAAACTTCCAAACTCAATTACACATCAAATAACGACGTTTAATTAGGTAATAGACAAAAACGTAAACGCGTGTAATCCAGAGGATGGTCGTAGCAGCGATGAGCGATGGGACATGCGACGATACATGCGCTGAGCAGGGACGAAGAGGAGAGAGGAGAGACGTCGATCGACCGTTGACAAAAGACGGTGGGTGAACAGATGGACGATGGGGCCTCGAATGAGCGATTGGCGACGACACCATTGTCCCTTGACGACGATCAAGCGGTCAGGTCTCAGCGGATGAGGAAATAGATCGCCTCCGCTGAGGAGATTATCACCTCCGCTGAGGAGACTATCTTCTCTGCTGAGGAGATTATCTTCTCCACTGAGAAGATTACCTTCTCCACTGAGAAAATAGATCACCTCCGCTGAGGATATAGATCTCCTTCTTCTCCTCCTCCTCCTCCTCCTCCTCCTTTGTGAAGATCATCACCTCCGCTGAGGAGATAGATCTTCTTGACTTAAATTGTTCTTCGCAGTCGATGCTAGCTCACAGCCATCAGTATAAGAGTGATACACATATACACGTCTCTGGGTTCCACAAACAAATGGATCATCTGCGTAACGTGAAATCTCTCAATTGACTCAAGATCATTGATAATATATTACGGTAAAGATAACGTATCTTATGGAATATCAATAGATATAATGTGCTCGTGTAGGATATCAAATGCCATAATAGGATAATTTGAGATGGAATGGTAAACGATATCATAGAATGACAGTGTGCGATAGTGAAGGTTTGCGCTTCTATATGTCTTAAATCGTATGCGGGCATGAAAAATCGTCAAATAGCCAGGACATATGGCCTAACGACGAAGAATTATTCACGAGATAACGACAAGAACTTCATCCCTGGAGTCCTATACTGAACTCGTAGATAGAATCTGAACTAATTCTTGCAATTATTATAATTTATTGTAATATTACCTGAAACTCGATTAATATTAGACAATGGTAGGCCTACTAAGCAACGAACATATTGTAATGGTTTGCGGTGTGGCATTCCATGATTATCAATAAACGAATATTTATTCTACGATATTTTATGATTACTGTAACATAGCCTAAAATTATATGGGATATAACAAACGATATTTTAGAATGGCAGAGTCTCTGAATTATTGAGAGATACACATACATATTGGCAAGTGCCCAGCAATTAGAACGCCTCCACTGGAGTTGGTTGCTTTAGTACACGAGTGGGAAGACAACATAAATAGGACTCACTTACACCGCCTCATGATACTCTTTATGTTCCCTTAATGCTCCGATTCCTTCCGTGCCTTTGATGCTATTTCAGCTGCAGCAGTTCCAGCTGATCATCAGGTATCTCGTCGTTTTAATAGGGCTCATGTAACTGCCGTCCGTTCGTCCTCTCCTTCCGCCTTTGAAGCTGCTCTTTCCCTCTTGCTGCTCGTGTACTATACATAAACAGACGTAATGACGGGCATTTATTTAGCGCATTTGTAGAGATGCTCCGACCGGTTTCCCGCCATTTGCCGCCGGGCTTTTTGGCATCAAAGACGGGCTCTTAGGGGCTCGGTGGATTAAAGCGACTTGTCCACAGTCGGGTGGTGGTGACATCGACAAACGACCAGGTGAGTTAATTGTCGAAAGAGACCAAAGACTCAGATCAGCATCTGTTGGCGCTTGATTCAGCTGTTTACCCCGAGACCCCTTTTATTCGTTCAATCGTTCACTCCCTCATTCCTCGGTCGTTCACTCCTTTACTCACGCGTTGCGCTCATTCAATCGCCTATAAACCCACCCAAACTCCACCAATTCGTGCAGTAGAGTGCGCGTGCTCATGCCGTGAAATTATGCCCATAATATTCTTATGAAGGACATGTTTTATCCTCTGCTTTGATCTGTATACATCGATCTATGGAGCTGTTTAGTCTAAGTTAGCCTGTTGAAAAGGTCATCGAGTCAATAGACGAATCTAGATTTATTGTTGCGCATCCGTCTTCGGAAATCCTGTTTCCGCACCAACTTTTGTTGGACTGCTCATGATCGCAGGCATGCAGTGGGACCGAATGAGACGGGATTTATATATGGAAGGGGAAAGGGAAGAGAGGAAATGGAAGAAATGGAAGGGGAAGGCAGACTTGTACAATTATAGCGTCGTAATAAGGTCGTCGTCGCATCACAGCAGGGAAGTGGAAGCCAAGGAGCAACACGCCATCATTGGCTCTCATAAATACGTGATGCATTGCCATCCGACAGATATTAAATGGAATATATAGGAGATCTAACTAGACATATTCTCTGTTTTCCATCTCTCCCGCTCTCCCTCTTTTCTCTCCCTCTTCCTACCTGTCTCTTTATGTCTCCCTCTCCTTCTCTCTTTCCTCTGCCTCTCTCTCTTCTTCTCTCCCACTTTCTCCCTCTCCATATCACTCACTTCTCTTCATATTTCGCATTATTGTAAAAATGATTTAACTTTTTATCATTTTCTTCTTTCATTTCACGTATATATATTCATATAATATGTGTAGGATGCATTAAGTATAATATTGAGAAGATGAGAAGGGTAGCAACGACGAGAGTAGGCCAATAGAAGCAAGAATTCAGGAGAAGGCAACGAAAGCAATTGAAGTTATTTGAAGACAAGATGAGCCGTTGGATTAGATAGGATCTTATGAGACAAGATGAGCCAACCTGTCTCTCTGTCTGTCTCTCTGTCTGTCTATCTGCCTGTCTGTCTGAAAGTCAGCATATGTCCTATTCACGCGTATACTTCTATATTCAGCCAACGTGCTTATTGCATCAAAGGCAAAAGAATATTTTGTGTATATATAAATATAAAAAAATATATATATTCTCTGCAGAAGCGATCGAACAAATTCGTCATCATTTCCTGCATCTTCCTTCTTTTTCTAGTGCACTTCATTTCCTGCTCCCCTCTTCCTTCCTTTCTTCTTTCTTGGCAATCCAATCACCAGGCCACCCTTCCGGTCATTATGGATAGCTGGACATCCGGTTGATGCCCGTCCGTCAGTCCTGCCAAGGCTAGGAGTCGATGGTCAAGCAAACGATGGCGTAAGAGATCGGTTGGACTGACGACGACAACTATGAATACGATGATAATAATGATGATGATGATGATGATGATGATGATGAAGATGAGGATGATGATGATGATGATGATGATGATGAAGATGAGGATGATGATGATGATGATGCAAACATGAATGATGAATAGATTGGGAGAGATTGGGACAAGGGCAATAGAACGAGGATGATGAAAGAGAGGAATGTTATGGAATGAAGAAGGAGAGGTGATATAGATTGTGAACGGGAGGAGAGTGGGATAACAGTACGAGGACAATGAAAGAGAAAATGAGGGAGACGAGTGTAGAGCGGATACAAGGGAGAAATAATCACGAGGAAGAGACGCAAGTTGAAGAAGGAGGAGGAAGCAGAATAACAGACAGGGAGCGGTGCAGGAGAGACAGAGAGGAGCGGGAGAAGGAAGAAAAGACTATTAATCATATCGATTGGGATGGGAGAAGGAAAAGCAGCAGCAGTATTGTAAGTTATGGAGGTCAGCGATCGCGCAACGCGAATTAAATTTCAAAGCGAACGACAAGATAAATTGGAACCGACCCGGTTGAACTCGCACCTGCTTTCAGTGTCACGTGACAGGGTTCGTTCAGTAAATCAGAGCGATGTGTCAATGCACGCGATGGAGTTTTATACGATTACTAACAGAAGATATATGGACAAAGATATATTATCTGGGACTCGAAGCGTCCATTTGCATCCACTTCCGGACTAGCTCTTCTATGCAATGCCGAACTCCGGAGGCGATGACCCCCATTTGATATGAAGGGTCTTGACCCCAAAAGTTGTCAGGACTTGAGTTACTTACCAATCTTATAAAGCAAAAGTGGCCATCATGCAATTGTTTAACTAATAACTTGTGAACCATGTAACAAAACCATGTCAAAAATCACGCGAACGTGTGACAAAAAACCATGTCGCAAATCCTCTGAACCAAATAGCTAAGTCCGGATACAATCTAGTCATAAGGCGTTCGTGTTTGTTTCTTCTTGATATTAAGAAGGAGAGGAATTGGATGAGGACGAAGAGGAAGACGAGGAGTGGTACGAGTAGACCATATATGGTCTGCCGTATAAACACATAGCCTACTTATTTACATAGAATGTAAACAAGTAGGTTATGTGTTTATACCCATACCATGCATGCGCTTCACATGCACGACGCCAATAATAATAATTCGGGATCATTCTTCGGGCAGAAGTATAAGATTGCGGCTTCTCGAACTTACCCACGCATATTATGAGCCAAGTAACGTAAAATGTTAGCAGAAAAAAGAAAATATATGAAAATCGGACAAGAAAATGTTCTTCAGATGTTTGAGAATTAAGAAGAGGTCACAGAATAACAAGGAAGTAATGAATATCCCGATAATAACTGAAACAAGTCAAACTATATTAACCAAAGATAATAACTACGATATTAGGCCTACTTTTCTTTTTGAAATCGTATCAGCCACTGTAGTAGCTGCTCCTATTTACCACAAATCCATCCAGGTGCCTCAAATGGTTCGCATTTTGAGGCGGTAGCACGAAGAGCTTTTGCACTAGCGAAAAGTTTATAAAACTTTATCCCCAATAAAGCCCAGCCTGAATCATTAGAAACCTCCTGAGGGCCCAAGGTTTGTGACAAATGCGTCTCTACAACATCCGTTCCTCACTTTCTCCCTTTTCTCTTTTCCGCGCATCCACTGAATTGCTTGAAAGACAGCGATGATTCAGACGCTCGCAAAGATTCAATGATTTCAGCCATCGTCATCCGTTATTCTTTCATGAATAACTATAATTATTGCTGGGGAACCCGACGTTGCACAGGTTGAGACAGGTCTTTGGCCGTGGAGAGCAGGAAGACGGCTCTACGCTAAATCAAGTCCGCAATGGCCAATCCTCTCGCTCTCTTCCGGTGCCAGGTTAAAATCCGGGAGGGTATGTATTTATACATGGTTGTATGTGTTTGAAGAGCATCATTCCGTCCCTAAGAGATAATTATTTATAAGTAAATTTTTGACTACTATTAGGTCTTCGTTGTTCTGGATTTAAAGTTGATCGTAAAGAATTTTAAAATAATATCTTTAATTACTTAGAACTAGCGTTCACCCTTTTGCTAACCCTAGCTTCAATATCAAATGCAATTCACCATTAAGAAATTTTGTTCTAATACATGCAATCATACTTTGGACACGTTTATTCTGTTCCTTTTAAATCATACCTAACACGTGACGCATTTAACCAGTCAGATACACTTTTATTGTTTGTAGTTTGCCAAATGGTTCACGTTTACGTGGATCTTCGGACAGTTCCTCTGTAAGTCCGTCCACTATCTGCAGAACGTCTCCGTCATCTGCTCAGTCTTGACCCTGACCCTCATCAGCCTCGAAAGGTAAGCGACACACACAGAGTGAGAGAGAGAGAGAGAGAGGCAGAGATACAGTGAGACAGAGACAGAGAGATAGAGAGAGAGAGAGAGAGAAAGAGAAAGACAAAGAAAGAGACTCTCTCTCTCTCACACTTGCACACACACTCTTTCTCTCTCCACTCTGTCTGTCTGTCTCTCTATCTCTTTGTCTAACTCTCTGTCTATCTATCTATCTATCTATCTATCTATCCATCCATCCATCCATCCATCCATCCATCCATCCATCCATCCATCCATCCATCCATCCATCCATCCATCCATCCATCCATCCATCCATCCATCCATCCATCCATCCATCCATCCATCCATCCATCCATCCATCCATCCATCCATCCATCCATCCATCCATCCATCCATCCATCCATCCATCCATCCATCCATCCATCCATCCATCCATCCATCCATCCATCCATCCATCCATCCATCCATCCATCCATCCATCCATCCATCCATCCATCCATCCATCCATCCATCCATCCATCCATCCATCCATCCATCCATCCATCCATCCATCCATCCATCCATCCATCCATCCATCCATCCATCCATCCATCCATCCATCCATCCATCCATCCATCCATCCATCCATCCATCCATCCATCCATCCATCCATCCATCCATCCATCCATCCATCCATCCATCCATCCATCCATCCATCCATCCATCCATCCATCCATCCATCCATCCATCCATCCATCCATCCATCCATCCATCCATCCATCCATCCATCCATCCATCCATCCATCCATCCATCCATCCATCCATCCATCCATCCATCCATCCATCCATCCATCCATCCATCCATCCATCCATCCATCCATCCATCCATCCATCCATCCATCCATCCATCCATCCATCCATCCATCCATCCATCCATCCATCCATCCATCCATCCATCCATCCATCCATCCATCCATCCATCCATCCATCCATCCATCCATCCATCCATCCATCCATCCATCCATCCATCCATCCATCCATCCATCCATCCATCCATCCATCCATCCATCCATCCATCCATCCATCCATCCATCCATCCATCCATCCATCCATCCATCCATCCATCCATCCATCCATCCATCCATCCATCCATCCATCCATCCATCCATCCATCCATCCATCCATCCATCCATCCATCCATCCATCCATCCATCCATCCATCCATCCATCCATCCATCCATCCATCCATCCATCCATCCATCCATCCATCCATCCATCCATCCATCCATCCATCCATCCATCCATCCATCCATCCATCCATCCATCCATCCATCCATCCATCCATCCATCCATCCATCCATCCATCCATCCATCCATCCATCCATCCATCCATCCATCCATCCATCCATCCATCCATCCATCCATCCATCCATCCATCCATCCATCCATCCATCCATCCATCCATCCATCCATCCATCCATCCATCCATCCATCCATCCATCCATCCATCCATCCATCCATCCATCCATCCATCTATCTATCTATCTATCTATCTATCTATCTATCTAGCACTCTCTCACACAGACACACACTCCTAGCCTAGTATAGAGAGGTAAGCGACATACACACACACATACACACCAGCGTGAAGTATAGACAAGCAAATAGACAGACAAAATAAAGAGACAACACAACAGAAAGCAAGGTAGGCGTACACGCTCAGACAGACATGCGGATAGATAGACACGTACGAAAGATGTCGCTCATTTCAAACTGGCGCTACATAAGCTCTTCATCAACATCGACAAGATGATAAAACGGCCAAAAATAACTTAGTTGAACTACAATTAACTTTTAGAATATAATCGGTAGCTATCTCGTTTAGGGATGCTTTAAATCGCCTTTCTCACATTGATTAAAATGTTTGTGTTGCAACGCCTTAAAACAGGAAGTACGAATGCTGTCAGCGTACAGCGTCGAAGAGTGAATAGAACTGGACTGAACCTGGAATTTTAAGTTAAGCAAGTAATAAGCTATCGCTAAATTAGTAAGTTACTGTGTGCTCTATAGTCAATAGTTCAATACGGTTTGTACACTGTGTATAGCCTTAATTGTTATCAAAAGGCCTACCGCGTTTTACCGCTGGCTCATTCCTGTACATTGCCGCTCAAGAAAACTTATTACCGCGGTAGACTGCAATTGCTGTCCCCATTACCGCCGATTATACCGCGGCTTTACGACGGGAAAATTTCCTCGTAACTATCTACAGCAGAAGCAATTAGATTGAGAGTCGGTTTCAACCGCTTAACGAACATTTTGCCAATTGTGCTGTCGCCAAAGCCGTTGCAGACGACATGAGAGAATTTTGGCCACTAAAATACTGCACTCATACATGTACATGAGCAGATCTAGGACTAAATATATATAGTGTCATATTTGTGAGAGAATTTGCCCATATATACTTTTATATGGGGAGAATTTAGGACACTGTGTACGTATATAGACCAAAATATGGGTAGAATTTAGGTTGAGTATTACCGTATTAGTGGAACTACGGTAGACTTTTATGAGGATAATTTAGGTCAATCGGTATAGTCTCTTAAGTGGTAGGAGAATTTAAGCCTGTAGGTAAAGTGAATATAGTCTATACCATGGCAATAGAATTTAGGCCTGTACATAACTGGTCGTGTCAGAGCCAGATGACATCAGATGGATGGTTCATTGTGGCTGATCTCTAAGTTCTGGATGGCTGGGATCGCGGGAGGAAGATCGACAGCGATCGTAGCATGGATCATAAACACCAGTGAGCATACTATTACTCTGCAACCGAGTTTCTATGGGTCACAAGTGATGGAACTTATGAACAACAGGGAAATATCCTTTGGAAAGAAAGGATCCGAGTGGCTGACCCATTCCCAGGGAGGAATTAATCACAGTCAGAAGGAAAGAAGAAGAAGAAGAACAGCAGATAGATATAAATTCCCACGTACCGTATGCATCAGCGTCGCCACGGAGGGTAAGGGGCAGCTGTCCCCATTCCGGGTCCAGGTTGGGTCCGCCCCAGACTCAACTGGGGGAGCTTGCAACGCTCCCCAGACCCTTAGTCGTTAATGGTCTTTTGCCCCCTAACCTCAAAGCTCTGGCGACGCCACTGACCGTTTGTTATCCAAGTTGTTATTGGCACTAAGTTATTGCTAGCTTTCAACAATAATCAAACGGCGTTAAACTGATCACAGTGAACAAGCATGTATCAATGTTCGCATTTTATTTAGCGCCTTTTTGAGCCTCTCAGAGGGGTTGAGTTTCAAAATTGCCTTCGGACTTATATAGATGACGTGTGTGTGTAATTCTTCGGCAAAGACATAATTGTCATCGGAAATGTTCTGTTTCTCTTACAATTTGATGAAAAGAGCAGTCAGATAGTTTGACATCGTCATAATAAAGTGTATTCATCATGCCAGGTCCCAAATGGATACGAAGATGATGAGACACACAGTCGAACACGTATTACCAACGAAATATGTGTATAGCATATTGTCGTCGAAGAAATACGTTGTATTCCCTGCTCTCAATAAATATAAATTATACACGTTTATGTGAACATAGACACTATATATTATAATATAAATACTATGTATAATAATAATATGCACATCATCTACGTCATGCATTTTGATTGTTATTTGATGCAATTTGGAAACCATTAAGAGCGGATATGAAGCAACAGGATGCTGAATGAGGAAGATATCGAACCAGAGAATAAAGGTCGATGCATAATTAATGAGGAATTTTAAAAGGCCTTAATGGAATTAAAAAGTGACAAAGCCCAGGGAAAAGACAACACACCGTCTGGACTACTAAAAGCTTTAGGACAAAGGGGAAACAAGAGCTCTTTGAAATAGATGTCCATGCCAAGGAATGATTATGCAGAAGCGGAGAGTGGCCAGAACAATTCACGGACGCTGTAATAATGCCAATAGAAGGGGGTGAACAGGAATTTGTGGACGTTAAAGAAAAATGTCATAATTACTGACAACTTCAAATAACATAATTATTTAAAAAACGTTCATGCTAACAATGGTAATTATTATTCTCATTTCTGATCATTGCTATTAAGCTAATACCTGATAGCAGGTCTTTCATGTTGCTATTGTTATATAGGGTGACTCGATAGGTCGAGAACAATTTTGAATGCAGACAAATATATGTTATACACAATATAATATGGAAAGTTGTATACTGGAGGATAGGTTGTTCAAATGAGAATGTTAGGGGAAAAAATTAGATCACTAGCTCACTTATTAAAATTGTAACGCCAATATCCGTGACGTCATAAAATTCGTGCCAGGCAAACGTCCAGTTACGCCGAAAACAATATTATACGACCATCATTGTTAATCCACACATAATTAATTAATACAAATTATCATTTAGTATTTAATCATGTATCCTTTACTCCTTATTACAGCCTCAAGTCGATTAGGCATCGAGCCGATTAGATTTTTCAGAGTTGTCAGAGGTATCGATGTCCATGCCTTACGAAGCCGACGTTTTAAGGTGTTCAATGTCTGGGGTTCGGGATCGGCATAAACAGTTGCCGCCATAATACTCCAAACATTTTCTGTTGGTGACAAATCCGGCGAATTAGGTGGCCAGTCCCCCGGTGAGATGTATCCAGTGATATTTTTGTTCAACCAATCGACTGAGACTTTTGATGTGTGTGCACGTGCACCGTCTTGTTGAAATAATCCTTCGCCGTTATTATGAAACATTTTTGTGGCTGTTAACTGAGCGCAGACTGCAGTTCGCTGGAATGCGGGTTTGACCTCTTTCTCCAGTATCTCATTAATGTAATAACTCGCAGTGACTGAAGTTTTATTTGGAATGATATGAAGTTTTGTTTTTGTTAATCCACGAGATGTCATGCCTCCCCACACCAGAACTGAGGGACTGAACTTCACCTATGGAGCGCACGGAACCGAACTTTCTTGTGATCCCCACACAACGTCGTTCTAACTGTTAGGTACGTGGTAGAGTTTGAAGGGCGATTCATCACTGAACATAACACGCGACCAATCAATATCCTTAAACTTCTTCGCGAAGTTTACTCGGCGAACTTTGTAAGCATCAGTTAACTTTGGGACTTTTTGTCTCTTGAAACTCTTCCATTTCAGCGTCGTCTGCATATAACGCCTGATTGTCTCTTTGCTTCCAGCAAGGCGTTTGTCTTTTAACCGACGTTCTAATTTTCGCAAACTCTGTCCTCGCCTATATTTAGACTGTTTGATCAGTTTTTGAGCGGCAGCAGTCAGCACGGACTTTCTACCACCGTGATATCGATTCCGCAGCGTCTCGTTTGGACTCTGTAGCGTTTGGCCCACTTGCTAATCCACGATTTAGAACGACCCAATTTCTTTCCTATAACACTGTAACTGTACTTTTCTTCCAATAATGTAATAGCTTGAGCCCTAATTTGCGATTCATTTTAGGCCGCCATTGCCTTATCGACGTATTCACTAGTCAATGATAATGCTGCTTGTTTACGTTTGCTTGGCACGAATTTTATGACGTCACGGATATTGGCGTTACAATTTTAATAAGTGAGCTAGTGATCTAATTTTTTCCCCTAACATTCTCATTTGAACAACCTATCCTCCAGCATACAACTTTCCATATTATATTGTGCATAACATATATTTGTCTGCATTCAAGATCGTTCTCGACCTATCGAGTAACCCTATATTATTTTGTTATTAATATTACTATTAATATTACTTTTATTATTACTTTAATATTAGCTATTATTGCAAGTATTCTTATCATTACCATTATTGTAATTACAATCGTCGTCATCAACATCATCATCATTATCATCATCATCACTGATTATTAAGTTAATACCTGAGTTGGCAGTTATTCATGATGAAGCCATTTAATAAGTTATTTCAGGTCCGTTCAGTGTGATAAAATGGAAGTGTAAAGCCGGTGAAGATCATCTTACCGCTAATTATACAGCTGCAAGCACATTATACAATCCCCGGAGACTTACGTAAGTGATAATATATTTATATAATATATAGGTAGCATCTCCGTCCATATATATATATATATATATATATATATATATATGTCCTTGTCTTTGTGTAAAGTCATTGGTTACATATGTAGTAGGTCTATTCTTCCTTCTTGTGTTTCCGAGAACATCAAGTCGCAAGAAGCTGTTCGTGAAAGATGACGCGCATTCTGCAACATTTTACCATTCACTGCAAGCTTTGAATGCACGCATTGCGGAAGAGCTCTTCAATAAAATTATTAACAATCACATTATTAGTAATTACATAGACGAAACTGTAGCCGTTACTTTATATTCATAGCACAATATATAACATATATATACGTTATATATATGTATATATATAATATATAATGTATATATAAATATATATGTACTATGAATACAAAGTAACGGATACAATTTTGTCTATATGATATACATATGTATATGTAATTATATCCATGGAAGGGAGCTCTTGAAGGCTGCTTCATATGTAATCCAATGAGATTCGTTTTACCCATGCAACAGTTTCGCTCTTATATATATATATATATATATATTATACATATGCACATATATATGTACAGAATGATGTACAGGGTGGGCTATTAAAAAGTAACCCCTCAGGATTGTTGCTAATATTTCAGCCAAAAGTAAAGATTAGTAAAGGAAATTTTGTAGGCGCTAAACTAATTCATATTTACATATAACCGCCAAAAACACTAAAATAATTTACACAGAACAAAAGTTATTTCCCTTTTAATCAGTGCAACCACTGATTTTTGATAGTAAAACATTTTACGCAGCTAAAAGTTACAAAAACGATTTTATGAGGTCACATATCAAGTAATTGTTATAAAACAAACATTATATTGTTTCACAACTTGTGTCTACCACTAGTAGCCACATAATTGTATTCTGAGTCTATTTGGCAAGTTTTGTTGACCTGGTTGGAGGTCATTGCATCGGTGATAATTTGCCCAGGGACACGACGAAAAGCGGTGAGGTTCGGAACTTCTTAGGCAAATGTTCTAACAGACGTGCGGCTGATGTTCAACTTTGCTTAGATACGCCGAGTACTGAGATCATTTCTGATGTTGCTATTCTGTGAGCAAATAAGTTCGTCAACAAGCTCGATATTTGTTCGGGTGCCGATAGATTTCTGCCTTCCGCTGCCCTTACGACGTTCCATCTCCCACCCCATCATCAATGCTTCCGCATATTTTTATAAGTGCTCAGCTCCAGTGATTTCGTAGTGAGCTTTGATTATAGCTTTGGTATCAAGATCATGTTCATTTATTCATGAAGTGTCTGTATATGCATTTTATCTGTCATGGACACCTTGCCCTTGTTTATTTTGTTACAAATGCTATCATACAATGATAAATCGCAAGACATTTTTATTCATCAATTTAATCGACTGCTTGCTAGATGATGTCAAAGTGACTTCCATATGCGATAATTTCCAGTTTCCTTTCTCAATAATAATAATTATGAAGTGTGTATTATTTTACAACTACTTGAAATGTGACTGCATAAATTCGCTTTTTTTAAAACTTTTTGCGGCGTTAAATGTTTTTTGATCATCAAAAATTAGTGGCTGCACTCATTAAAAGTGATATAACTGTTGTTCTGCTTTTATATATTTTAGGCAATTGTGGCGGTTATATGCAAATATGAATTGGCTTTCAGCCTGTACAATTTTATTTTATTTTTCCTACTTTTGGCCGAAATATTAGCACAAATCCGTAAGGGGGTTACTTTTTTTGGCTCCTCCCCTGTAGGTGCAAATGTATATCTAGGTAACGGCCTATTGCTGTTCTGTATCTTCGCGTGAGATGATGGTCTCTGTCAGTTGTGGACTTTCATAAAGTGTTCATTTACATTATCTTCGCTATATACATGTAGTTTTTCAGTGGGAGAGTGGCATAATTGCAGATCAAATATACTACCTTATATCTAGATCAAAATGTAATAATATAATTACTAGTGCATAAGTGCTGTAGGCAGCGCATCGGTTACACAACTACACTGGAGCTATAAAAACTACTATGTATGGTCTAAAATATGTAGTCTCGTTAGCAATGCACGGCTGGCGGCACGGTAGTTGAACGTCTTGTTTGATGCCGCTGTAGCCTGTAGGTGAGTGTTGATAATTATCTTTCATGTAAGGTTAGTTGATTACTTATCTTATAAATAAATACGGTAACTATCGTAGATGAGGTCGTAATCTTTTAGATAAATTAAGGAGGTAAAGTAATTGCTAAGCTCCATCTTGAATGTGTAGGTTCCTCAACATATAGGCTGTATTCAAATATATAGGCCTATTTAAGTTAGAAACATCCGCAATAGCACATTGTATTGTCTAGATGCAAAGCGTCTTTCAAAAATAGCCCGTCGATATGCCCTCATTAATTCAGAATTCTTTAATAAGGCCTACAGTGACACTGTTAAATGGAGACATCGATGATCAGTGCTTTTTTCTGGCGGAACGCACCGGAACGGCGTTCCTGCGTCTTTTTTCAATAAATAAATGATAAAAATGGTAATTGTGCAAAAACTCTGGAATTTGAAATAAAACTTTACAATTTCAATTTTTTACATTCTAAAACGAATAAGTAAGATTGTGATCATTGTGTCTTATCAGATTAATTTTATTTGGTAGCTAATTTTAGCGTCATTTATTTCGACTATACGGTCTACGGATGCGTTCCGGCATCTTTTTGCATAGAAAAAAGCACTGTCGCTGATAATCTATATCAGCGCGTCAACTAGTATAGTTGGTAATCGGAAAGAAAATCGTCAAGTAAGTTGTTGATGATCAATCACACAATCAATTAATCAATAAATAAATCAGACAATCAGCCGTCTATTGGCTCGACAACCATAATAGAAATCTTACAGAAAAAACTTGTTAGTGATCCAGAATATATATAAGTTAAACTGTTGATATTGTGCACAGGACAACTCTGAAGCAAAATCAATTCCTTCTACATGAGACGGTCTAATACATTCATACAAAAAATGGGGTTGAACAAATTTTGAAGCTAGAACTTGGCGCCAGTGCCTTAAGACCGAAAAATTTCCAGCGAAGTAATGTACGGCCTAAGCAGATGCTAAACCCATTCCAGCAGCAGCGGGTCTGCCTCCTCTCTCTGGAACCGCACTTGGGTCTGTATACTCCAGCAATTGATCTCTGACGCGAAGCATCGCTCGTGAATAAGCTAATGCCCTGTGCTCAGCTCTGGACTAAGGACCTTTAGATGTTGGTAAGTGTAGGATCACGTTTACTGCCTCCATTGCCTAACGAGTATGTCGAGTTAGTTGTGGTGAGGGGAAAGATACATGCTCCACTGCACAGATCGGAGTGACGTAACTGGTTCGCTTGATTAGTCGAACGCAAAGACTGGCATTGCTTCTGCTTTGCTTGACATACTTAGAAAATATGTCTCGTCGTCGATGTCCGCCTTCAGTGATCTAAGACCGACGGGGTTTGCATGCATGAACTGTCTTCACGTTTCGTTTATCCGTTCGTATAAGACCAACAGCTATATTGATTGGATCGTTAACGTGTTGCACTTCAGCCTACTCACGTGGCACTGCCATATTATTATTAGTAGTAGTTATTTATTTATTTATTACCGAAATTTGATATCGGCCTTCTTCCAGCATCTTTTGCTCAGAAGTGCATACACACGCCTCGACGGCGCAATTGCAGTTGTACTGCAGAGCAATGGTGCGCGAAGGACTTACTCAAGGTCCCTACACAGTGACTTCCCGGGACGAGGGTCGAACCCGTTCACTCAGCGCACACTGAGTGTTACGGGCCGACCGCTCTAACCGATCAGCCACCGTTATGGTAGTGTATTGTAATAGTATATCAGTGCCTATTTTCTGCCGGAACCGAGTTCGGCACCTTTTTTCAATCACAAAAAATTAAAATAGTATTTGTGCAAAAACTCTGGGATCTGATAAAAACCTTGACCATTTCAATTTTTTGCATTCTCAAATGTACAAGTAAGTGTATAGATTGTGATCTGTCCTATAAAGTTAGCTATATTTGGTAACTAATTTTAGCGTAGTTTCTTTCGACAATGCACGACATGGCAGAGGTTTGCTTCGAGTTTGAGTCTCCACCTCATAAGCAACTCAAATTTAATGAGAACATTAAAGAGCTGCTCGTAACGGTATCTGGTTATTCTGGTATCTGGGGACACAAAAGAAACAAGCCAGCTTTTCCAGCGCCTATCAGTTGCGACCCAACGCTTTCATGTCGCTGTCTGTACGCAGCGCCGTCTGCCTGAATTCCCAAGGATCACATAAACCTCGGGAAAATAATGATGATAATAATAATTTTAAAGAATGAAAATATGAATAACAGCAATGTTATTGCTGAAAACATACTAATCGTGCTGACAATGGTGGTGATGATAATGATGATGACAATGAAGATGACGATGATGAAGATGATGATGATGATGCATCATCATCATCGTCATCTTCATCGTCCACATCATCATCATCATCATCATCATGGCGAGTATGGCTATCGTGTCAATTATGATAATTAGGATAATTAGGATGATGATCCGTGATGATGATGATGAAGCTGATAATGATTAAAATGATGATTATTATGATGGCTGTTGTGATGATGACGACGACGACGACGACGATGATGATGATAACATAACAATGGACAACATAAAATATTAATTCTAAAACTAAGATTAAGGAACACAATGCAAAATAGTTCTGGATTAGGTTTAATCTCATGAGAAGGGATGAAGCCTTAATGACGTCTCTGGAGATTAAAGAGACGATGACGTCACCTGCTCAGCGCCTGATGGCATTGACGAGTCAGATGCTCCTTTCGCATCGCATTACTTATGCCATAACTTGACAGAGTATCTGACGTAATAGGTGCAGTTCCCGATGATCCGTCATTTCTCAAACACTCATGGATCATCAATGGATCATGTGCGCGTCAGCGAAGAATAATTGATCAAAGAATAATACCGACAATGACTACAAAAGAAATTAAAAAAATAAACTATGATGGAAATAATGAATATATCACTTTCCTTCAAGTTATTCACTCATCCGTTGCTTCACCGATTCATCAATCCATCCATTCATCCAGCTGGCTCGTCGAAAAGCCAAATCAGGCTGTAAAAAGTCACGGCGCCTTAGATGTCAGCTGACAGTTGGCTCGTTTTCGTTAAGGTATTACGCCATTCTGGATCCGATGCACGCCAGGTACATCTGCACTTCAAGCAGAGCCAAGAAGCTCGTCATCTGCGTCTGGGTTGCATCCTTCTGTCTTGCCGTTCCAATACTCTTCGGACAGGTCAGTCTACACACACTCACACTCACTCACTCACACACACACACACACACACACACACACACACACACACGCACACGCACACGCACACACACACACGCACACACACACATACGCGCACACGAACACACGCACACACGAACACACCTACATGTACACTCACAATATCAGAAAATGGCCAGACCTTTCAATAACGCAGATGATGAGGGCTACAGAGAACAGGCAGAACTGGAGAAGGATTGTGCCTGACCCAGCCTACCTTCGTACCTAAGACAGTTAAAAAACAGAATATATATATATATATATATATATATATATAGAAGGGAAGGTGAATTAGGGTAAAGTATGACGATGTGATGTCAGAGAGGTAGCGTAAGAAGTGAGGTAAGGAACTCCACTTTCACTCAAATGACGCATACCATTCCCCATGGAAGATTTATTTCTTTCACACAATTTCGTCCTTCGCATAGGGTGAGTGGGAGTGAGGTGAGGGGGCGTCATCGTCCGACTGATACAAACCTCGAAGTGTTGACTGCTATTGCTCCTGTGTTGACCCTCAATTGCTGATCTTGATGCCTAGATACTGAAGAAAGTGGGCGAGGAGCGCGTTGCCTTCTGGTGTGTCAAGGAAGTGGCCACTGGCTCTGCATGAACAGGTCTACGAGGTGGGAATGCTCATCCTCATCCTCGTCTTTCCACTCTGCGTCATGACCTTCACCTACTCGAGCATCTGCTTCGAACTGTGGACCGTCTTATCCAATCGCAGCAACATCCGCGCTCGCAGGTATATACGTCTGATATATATATATATATATATATATATATATATATATATATATATATATATATATATATATATATATATATATATATATATCAGGGATGGAGGGATGGATTGATGAATGGATTGGTGGGTGGATGGGTGAATGGATAGATGAATGGATAAACAGTTTTTCAACCTTTTTTGCTTAAATGTTTCTATAGCCAGTTTCATCAGTCGACTGACGCTCGCAAGATTGACTCCGGTTGTCGGAAGGGGGCGCAATATCAAGGTCAGGTCGATGACCAGAACACAAGACAACAGGTGAGGATCAATAATATTCCCAACGCTTGACAGCAATTTAGAAACTCACACACGCCGCTTTAAAATCATGCAAAACTACAGACAACGCTCTAGCAACCATTCAAAACCAAAAACAACGCTTTGACCCTTTAACGACCAGCGTTATTGATTATGCTTTACACTTTAGTACACGCTGGTCGTTAAAGGGTTAACCATTCACAGCACTTGAATTGACAACCGCTCGTAATAACAGACAGTATATTACAACGATCCTCAAGGCCTAGGCCTACGTTGACAACCCACCACAGCCATTCGCAACCATCGACCGCACTTTGCATCATGCAGATTCGATTCTGCGATCTTCGAAAAATCTCTGTCTAGTTTTGTATTAACGACGGGTGATTGGTGGTGAATAAACTGTCTCGCCAATCGACAAGCATGCCGTGAATTTAGAGAATAGGAGTATCATGAGTCAGCAGTACATAGGTTGCTTGAGCAAAGCTAATGAGCGAGCGATTTGATGAGTGAGCAAGTCAATGGAGTGAGCAAGTGAATGAAGTGATCAAGTGAATGGAGTGTGCAATTGAATGGAATGAGCAAGTGAATGGAGTGAGCAATTGAATGGAGTGAGCAAGTGAATGGAGTGAACAAGTGAATGGAGTGAACAAGTGAATGGAGTGAGCAATTGAATGGAATGAGCAAGTGAATGGAGTGAGCAATTGAATAGAGTGAGCAAGTGAATGGAGTGAGCAAGGGAATTAAGTGAGCAATTGAATGGAGTGAGGAAATGAATGGAGTGAACAAGGGAATGAAGTGAACAATTGAATGGAGTGAGCAAGTGAATGGAGTGAACAAGTGAATGGAGTGAGCAATTGAATGGAGTGAGCAAGTGAATGGAGTGAGCAATTGAATGGAGTGAGCTATTGAATGGAGTGAGCAAGTGAATGGAGTGAGCGAGTGATTTAATGAGATAGCGACTTAATGAATGAACGAACGAATCAGTGAAAGAGCGAATACTATAATGGACAGATTCAATGTAAAATAAAATCGATCTTTGAATTTATTGGTTAACAAGAGAGTTGACTCAAAGCATCTGTGCTTTGCAAACGCGAGGAGTCATGCTACGTCCAAGGAGTTGGGGCACACTACTCTTATTTATAGACGGTACACTTTCTTTTATTTTCACATCCGCCCGCTGTGAGGCGCCACTCGTCCGTAAGCGTCACAGTGATTAATCTCATTCACGTGTTCATCGCCTATTGGGAGATGCTTCAGACTGCCTGCCTCCGCAGTTGATCGGTCTTCCGTCCTGAATAGATCAAATAGACCAACGATGTAAATCGCCTCAAGGTCTGAATTCGCTGAAAGTCATTCGATAGAAACACACCGTAGACCTATTCAAGACCACAGCTTCTGAAAGTATGTTCCACGGAATCCTATGGGGTTCGGTGAGAGGGAGGATAAGGGTTCCGTGAATTAAGATGAAAGTTCCGTGACGGGGACAAGGGTTCTGTGATGGGGACAAGGGTTCCGAGAGGGGAAGACAAGGGCTCTGTGAGGAAATTGGATAGTACTGGTATTGTTTGAATGCGTTTTTACATTGTAAATCAGACACAGTGGCGTGAGACAGTTTTACTTAATCACTTAATTGTGATCTGATTTTCGTGGATTAAGTCTTAAGGCGTGCAGTGGAACAGAGTTTAGTTGGGGTTCCGTAGAAGATTTCAGATGACAAAGTTGCGCAGCTATGAAAGATTGTGGAGGACTGTGCTACACGCCTGTATTATTTCAGTAGGCGTAAAGCTATCTGTCTGACAACACTAATTTGTTGTTAGGTCGGCTTGTGCCTTGTACGATCCTATCTTAATTCAGACTGTTTCCATGAAAAAGAGCCAGTCTATGAATTCAGACGTTGAGTAATCTGTTGAGGAACTTCATCGACTAAACGAACCGAGAAGAACCGAGGCAGTCACGCATGATTAGAGATAAACAGAACGGAACTCATTATACCGAGATTAAGCAATGCGTGTACTTACATTGTGTTGGTTCGTGTTATTTAACTTATTCAGTAGCCGCATGTTATGCGTAGAAATATATAAACTGCTCATTAAGACATTAGCTCTTGTCAAAACAGTCTGAAAACGCAATATACTTGTTACTCTGAAATGTCTAAACCGTTACATACAATGTAAGTATAAGCGGACGAGGCCAGTGTGATTGCCTCGGTGGCGTAATCCTCAAGACAAGGCATCTCCAAGCGTCTGACCCAAATGATATAATTGTGCTATCTCTGCTGACCCTTTATGTATATGGAATGCCTTTTATAGGTGACTTTGAGTGGAATCAGCTCATACAGTTCCAAATTCTCATTTTTCTTCATACCGTAATTGTCGATAATCGAAAAATAATCAAAGATTAGCTTCTCTGTTTTACATTCAAATTAGTTCGATTAAGCAAATCACTAAGAAAATATCTTTGAATGACAAGGGAGATTAGAGATTAGACGTCTAAGATTAGGCGACTTAGGTGCCTACGCTGGAGAAAAGACGAATGAGTCTATATATATATATATATATATATATATATATATATAGATCATGCGCTGGGCAATTGTTCTCATAACAGGCGTAAAATAATAACAGGCTACAGAACCATGCAGGCTAAAAACTTTCCGAATTTCTGGAATTTCTGGTTTTTTGTGTAAGTTCCAATTGCAGCCAATGAACTCTATTATAACCAGAAATTTGAGTCTACCGATAAATGAGAATTCTCGTGAATGTATATATAATCTTGTCAAGCTATTTTAAATGAGTGGCTTCCTGTTTACATGTAGAAATCTGATTCTGGTAAATAAAAACTGGAATTGGTCATATATAGGTCTAGTCATTCTTATCCTCACAGCTGATAACCTCCGCGTCTCTTTCTTCTGCAATTCTCTGCAATTCTGGAAATTCAAGAATAATTCCATTCATTATGACTTGGGTTGGGTGTAAACCTGGACCAGTAATTGACCCTTTCGAAGACGTGAAGAATGTACATCTCGCGTGCATTATACAGTCTACGTCATGATCGGCTCCCTAACAACTAAAGCTACGACCCTGATGCATGAATTCATATGCAGTCTAGAATCGACTGTGGCTGTGCTATCTATGGCCGGCTTAACCTTATATCGCGCATTAATCAGCTACAATCTGTTCTACTGCGGCTTGCCTGATAGGCGGGGCATACCAAAATTCGAGCATTATATCAAACTTTATACGGGAGGAACTGCATTTTCTGCCTATACACAATATGGTTATTGATGTATTATTAGGATTCTAATGCTTATGCGCAATTGTGTTGCAGAGACCAAGCCCCAGTTTATCCTAGAGAGCTCAATTGTGTGCCACTGTTCCGGTGTTATCCATAACTGGAGCAAAAGCGATCGTGCTGTGGAGTAATGGATATGATGGATAAACCACTGGCGAGAAGAGCAGTAGAAAGCGAGATCGATTTACGCTGCCCGTTAGGTTGACTTGTCCCTCCGTTCGCTAGGCGTGTGCTCTGGTTAACTTAAACGTCGGACGTGTTGGACACTTTAGAGGCTTTAGAGAATTTGAATTCGACTCCACTAATAACTTGTGATCAACCTTTGTAGGCATACTATCAAGTCAAGTATTTTTATTGATCCGTAAAGTAGATGAACATAGTAGGTCTAATAACATTACAGACAAAAAAAACGAATTGCAGTACAATAACAGTAAGAGACTGATCAATAAGGAAAAGAAAGAAGATCCCTGGGGACCCAAGAGATCCGCTATAATAGCCGAGCCTACCTTTACGAAACATGTCAAATAACAGCAGGCCGACAAATTACAGAAGTTTCATCGTCTTAACTAGTTAACTAAGCTGTTGCATGTACACAAGGTTAAACAGCATTGATAGCTAATTTAATTAACTATCATTATCACTAATTAGCCTAATTAGTGATAATGATTAAGAAGACTAAGTATGCCTAGTTACAGATTCAAGTAGATGTTCTTCGAGTTTTTTCATAAACATACTAAAATTGTGAGATTGTCTTATTTGAAACGGCGTCTTGTTCCAGTCACTATTCTTGCAGTCATACGCACATGTACTGAGGTCTGTCGATTTGAATATTGAGTTTAGACGGTCAATATAAGTTCTTATGCTTTCACTAACGTCATGCAACTATCGAATTCTGATACGGTTTACTGACTGATATAAGTTTATTTAACGACGCATCCATAACGATGATGATGCGTCAAACACGAACAGTTATACAGAATACATATTTACATTGTCGATAAGTGTCTTTAAGTGTCTAGTTTTTAATAATGTTTTATGTATTAGTATGTAATAATGTTTTATATGTAATATAATATTGTATAGTAGTGTTCGCACTACAACAGTAGTTGTTCATTGTCTATTTACTGTAGTCCTAGATCTTCCGACCAGAAACTGTCAGCCACTTGTAGATGGTGTCCAAGCAGCTGGTTTGGCTGCTTAGTTCGTACGGCCAGTCTTTCCGTGCGCACATTCGGATGAGTTCGTCCTGGAGGCCCAGCTGGGCCGGGCACTCCAGCAGGAAGTGGCGCACGGTTTCCTGGACGTCACCGCACTCGTCGCAGTTCCCGGTCGGGGTGGCGGCCCCACAGCTTCAGCTGTGGGTTTAGTAGGCAGTGGCCCAACTCGCTCGGGCTTCCTGGAGCTCGAGCGTCGTCGGGATGGCGATGATGTCATTGTTTAACGCTCGCTTGCAGAGGGTGTCAGCGGTCTCGTTTCCCTCGATGCCGGTATGTCCGGGGATCCAGACCAAGGTTGGGGTCGACTGGGTGCGTTGAGCGTATGCGTCCAGCACGTGAAGCAGTTCCGTAAGCTGCTGTGGTCTGGCAGCGGACTGCTGTCGCTCAACGCTCTGGATCGCGGCGAGGGAGTCGGAGAAGATGACGAGATGGTGTGCATCTTCGCTGGCGGCCCATTCCACAGCCCTCTTTATGGCCTCCAGTTCGGCTGCCAGGACCGATGAGCCGTCGCTCATTCGGCAGCTTTCGTGGTGGCCGCTAGAGGGCACGTAGAATGAGCACGACACCCTACCTGCTGCGTTCTTGGCTCCATCCGTGTAGACAGCCACTCGCGCGTCGTAGGAGCGGATGTGATCTTTGACCAGATCCCTCTTTTTCAGAGGGTCGTTCAGGTCGCCGATCTTCTGTGTCAGAGTGGTGTCTGTCATGGATGGTCGCAGCAGCCACGGTGGTGTTGTGGTGCAGGCGAGCGGTTTGATTTTTGGTGGTTCGATCTCTTGGTCGATGTGTCTTGTTTTGATGCGGATGGGGTCGGTGTCGTCATTGGTGTTTTTCAGCTTCCGACCGCTGGTGATGGATTGCGTCGGGTGGTTTGGGATCGCGTTGACCTTCGTGATGAGCTCCATCATCAACTGTTTGCGTCGTAGGTCGAGTGGCACTTCTCTGCATTCTACCTGCAGTGCAGCCAGACTCGTTCCTCGGAGCGCTCCAGAAGCGATACTCAGTGCCTTGTACTGGATTGTACTAAGCACCTTTTTCTGGTTTCTGGAGGCGCTGTCGTAGGCGACGCAGCCGTAGTCGATGACGGAGCGGATGAGAGCACGGTATATCATCAGGAGGGTGTCTTTCGATGCTCCCCAGTGCGAGCCCGCAATAGCGCGCATCAGGTTGAGGCGCGTCTTGCAGCGATCAGCGATGTAGCTGATGTGGTCGCACCAGGTGAGATGTCGATCGAAGATCACCCCCAGGAACTTGACGTTGTTGTTGTAGGTCAACGGAGTGGTCCCGAGCTTCAGCGGTCGGTGGGCTGCAGGTGTGCCGCAGCGGTGAAATTCTACGGCAACCGTTTTTGTTGACGACACCTTGAAGCCCCATCCGTCAAAGTACTTTTTCAGTTGGTCCAGATAGTTTTGGAGATGACGCCGGTTCACTTCCGGGTTTGGGCCAGCTCTCCAGATGGCGCTGTCGT
>OY365807.1:17165561-17316365 GCA_959347315.1 Bimastos eiseni
TCAGAGGGTCGTTCAGGTCGCCGATCTTCTGTGTCAGAGTGGTGTCTGTCATGGATGGTCGCTGCAGCCACGGTGGTGTTGTGGTGCAGGCGAGCGGTTTGATTTTTGGTGGTTCGATCTCTTGGTCGATGTGTCTTGTTTTGATGCGGATGGGGTCGGTGTCGTCATTGGTGTTTTTCAGCTTCCGACCGCTGGTGATGGATTGCGTCGGGTGGTTTGGGATCGCGTTGACCTTCGTGATGAGCTCCATCATCAACTGTTTGCGTCGTAGGTCGAGTGGCACTTTTCTGCATTCTACCTGCAGTGCAGCCAGACTCGTTCCTCGGAGCGCTCCAGAAGCGATACTCAGTGCCTTGTACTGGATTGTACTAAGCACCTTTTTCTGGTTTCTGGAGGCGCTGTCGTAGGCGACGCAGCCGTAGTCGATGACGGAGCGGATGAGAGCACGGTATATCATCAGGAGGGTGTCTTTCGATGCTCCCCAGTGCGAGCCCGCAATAGCGCGCATCAGGTTGAGGCGCGTCTTGCGGCGATCAGCGATGTAGCTGATGTGGTCGCACCAGGTGAGATGTCGATCGAAGATCACCCCCAGGAACTTGACGTTGTTGTTGTAGGTCAACGGAGTGGTCCCGAGCTTCAGCGGTCGGTGGGCTGCAGGTGTGCCACAGCGGTGAAATTCTACGGCAACCGTTTTTGTTGACGACACCTTGAAGCCCCATCCGTCAAAGTACTTTTTCAGTTGGTCCAGATAGTTTTGGAGATGACGCCGGTTCACTTCCGGGCTTGGGCCAGCTCTCCAGATGGCGCTGTCGTCCGCGTAGAGAGAAAGCCTTACGTCGTCCTGTGGCTCCGGTATGTCGTTCAACATGATGATGAAGAGCACAGGGCTGATGACACTGCCCTATGGGGATCCGTTCTCCATGAGGAAGAGATCGGACGGCTCTGAGCCGACGCGGACACGGATGTGTCGGTCGGTCAGGAAGTCCCGGATCCAGTTGAACATTTGACCGGAAATGTTGTGCTGCTGTAGCTTCGACAGCAGCCCATCTGTCCACATTAGGTCGAAGGCCTTCTCTAAATCTACGAAGACGCCAGTGAGGCTGTGCTTTGAATGAATGGCGCGTTGGATGTCGTCTTGAAGGCGGACGATGTGATCCTGGCAGCTTCGCAGTCTGCGGAAGCCCGACTGGTGCTTGTGGAAGCGGTGATTTGTTTCCATGTGCCTGATACGGTTTAGAAATTTCTTTCACAATTATACCAAGAAAATATTAATTCTAATTTACGGTGACAGATGAATTCTTGGTCCGACATCTAAACCGTCCCACACAATGCCAAGGCAGCTGTGACGCGCGTCACTCTGGTTGATGGCGCTATATAAAAGTCATTGATCGACAGCAGAAGCGTAGGAGGACTACGGATGAGAATGTCTACCTGACACATGAGATGGGAGACATCAATGGGCATACCGGCATCGAGGGAAACGAGACCGCTGACACCCTCTGCAAGCGAGCGTTAAACAATGACATCATCGCCATCCCGACGACGCTCGAGCTCCAGGAAGCCCGAGCGAGTTGGGCCACTGCCTACTAAACCCACAGCTGAAGCTGTGGGGCCGCCACCCGACCGGGAACTGCGACGAGTGCGGTGACGTCCAGGAAACCGTGCGCCACTTCCTGCTGGAGTGCCCGGCCCAGCTGGGCCTCCAGGACGAACTCATCCGAATGTGCGCACGGAAAGACTGGCCGTACGAACTAAGCACCGCACTCAGCCAAACCAGCTGCTTGGACACCATCTACAAGTGGCTGACAGTTTCTGGTCGGAAGATCTAGGACTACTGTATATAGACAATGAACACTACCATACAATATCATATTACTTATAAAACATTATTGCATATGAAACATTAAAACTAGAAGAGAGACACACATAAAGACACTTATCGACAATGTAAATATGTACTCTGTATAACTGTTCGTGTTTGACGCATATCATCATCGTTATGGATGCGTCGTTAAATAAACTTATGTCAACAACAAGGAACGGGGACTTGTTTCGGAACTGGAGGAAACGCTAGGTCGTTCTGACGATAAGGGTAATCAAAGTAGTTGGGAACCCCGTCTCCAACGTAAACCAAGGAAACATTTCAAAAGGACACTAATAACTCTAATAAGTGTAGATAGGATGAGTGATATATATAATTAAATATACATATTAAAACCATCACTTGTGTCGTGTTGCTGAGCTTGGTGAAAGAGGAAAGAACCAGCGGATACTCTCGTCATCGAGAAGAAGGAGTGGCGAGAGTAAAACGCGACAGCAGCTATAGCAGGTGCTGTGCGAGCCATTAATCGGAATGAACGAATGATTGCTGGTCCAGCAATGATGACTCGATCACTCGTCTGACTTGTTGAAAGCTGATCCGAAAGCACGTATTGCCAGGAAATGGCGTCCACAGGAATATCACAGTTCATACAGAATGTGCTCCACAAGTGGTCAGTCCAAGTATATATGTATATATATTATATATATATATAATATGACTTACATTTGCTCTATATATTTCATTCCAATGCTATTTTAAGAGCAGAACTTGAATCGTACGTGTACAAGAACAAATCAGTCTGAAGCCTCGTTAAAACCATCGATAACATAGCGAAGCGAAGCACAACTTACAACAACAACTGGTGATGTAAAGGCTCGAGGAAAACCAACACCATCATACATACAAAAAGGCAAAGCACCAAATCCAGAGACTGACGAGTACACGATGTAGTCACGCTGGACCATTGCAACTGCCAACATCCAGTCTGAAAACAGATTAAAATGCAGCTTATGTATGTAACGTCGACCTTTCCAGTTAAACGAAGAGTAGATCAACAATAACGCACAGCTCTGAATTTCCCGCTCTGCGCTCATGAGTAAGCTGGTGCCCTACGCTTAGTTTTTGACTGGTGCTTTAGAAGTCTGGAGATTACAGTTATGCAATTACGATGCGATATAGGTCGAATGTACCAATCTTTACGTGAGGGACTTTTAATGCAAATACCAATATATGGCTTATATATATATATATATATATCATTGTTCAATCACTGTTATTATAATTATTAGTGTTATGCGACACTTCCCTCTTCGTATCTATTATCAATACGGCGTATACTAGCAACTTAAAGTTTCATTGCGCAATCATTAAAATGATTAGGTCTATGACCTTTTCTTCGGTTGATTCATTGACCTGCATTAATGTCGTGTTCTATTTATAATAATTAGGCTATTGTGTATTTGTCATACACTACCTGGTATTCCACACTGATACTCCGGTGCAGATGTAATTATAATGCAAACAAACAAACCAATAAAAAATAATCTAAATTATCTGTAATTTCTGTATTTAAATGTAACATGCTATGGTCATCTATTAGACCATTACTCTAATGGAGTCTATAATATGAAGTGAAGCCTCAGTGCACAGTGTGTGATACTTAGAGCGAAGTTGTGGTATTGCTATGTTTTCATCATGGGCTTAATTACATAAATACTGCAAGAATTTGACGCTTGTAAGACTAAATGAGTAAGTAAAGTAATTTGGAAGGAAAAACACTGACTGAGAAGTTTCGCTTGAAGTGGCGCTGTATAAATTCACGATTTTGATAGAGGCATGTAACAAACATTGATGAAACTAAGCTATTATTTGTGCTCTTCGTCCGTCTAATCATTGGCATTTGCTAATTGCTATGCTGAGGAAGGACCAATAGGTTCATTGGCTTGTTACACGACGCCTTTCATAACATATGCTTTTGGACAAACGGCTTTTAGGCCTACATGACTTTATATAGCATTACGTTGTAATACATTTTAGGTGATCAAGATGTTGGTGGCGATAGTAGCCCTGTTCAGCCTGTGCTGGGCTCCCACCCTCGTCGACAATGTCCTCATCAGCTTCGGCATTCTCGACCGCCTGCACTACGGGCGCCTCAAGTACCTCCGCCAGGCATTCGCCCTCATGTCGTATGCCAACAGTTGCGTCAACCCCATCGTATACGCCCTCATGTCCAAGAACTTTCGCAACGGGTTCAAGAACGCCCTCTGCGCATGGGCAATGCGCGATCAGCGCACGCGCACCCGTCGCGGCGGGGCGCTGCAGGCGTCGTTTCAGGGTCGCGGCGGGGTGAACTCGATGGGCAGCTGCAGCCGGAGTCTGGCGTGCAGCTTTGAGTTGGGAACGAACGCAGGGAGGAGGAAGACCCTGCGCACGGAAGTCATCTACGACGGGGTAGATGTGGCCCCCAAAAGGAATATTGAGGTTGTCGAAACATACTTTTATGAAAACAATCAAGTCAGTAAGAATTCGATTAGCAACCAATGAACAACTGACAGATATAAATAGAAACAGTTGCAATTAACCATCAACGATACCACAAGAATTGAACTATAAAAACAAAACGTACCATTCGAAGACTAGTTGAACTGGATGGATCGATGACAATTACTATGACGATAAAGAACAATAACCTATTAATAGCTTAGTCCTCAAGATTCTTAACAGCTGACATGCAAGTAAAAAAATCGACCACAGGCATTCTTTAGACAATGAATAGAACGTTAATTAACAACAAAAAGCTATTACTTGTTTAAGAAAAATAGTCAATATCTATCAAAGAGCCAAATAATAAATGATTGGATTCATGAAATCAATTAGACTCATAATAAATAACGTCTACACTAATCAATTTAAACCTAAAAGTAGCCTAAATGATCAACAGATAAACAACATGGAGATGGAACCTTGATCTCAGCAGGCTTTAGACGCATAGAGCACAGCATAATGCGATTAACTGGTTCGTTCCGATCGAAAAACAACCAATAAGCTTATGTGCGACTGTAAGTCGTGTATACAGGTAGGCCCTATGTCTTCGTCATTATCTTCAGTCTCTGTGGCAAATCGTTTTGCGTGATGGGAATGAGTCAAGGATTCCCAGAGGCGGCGATCCCGGGGGGTCGAGGAGGTCAAGTTTCCCCACCTTTTGCAGGGAGTGGACATGTTATACGTGTGTCCTCCCACATTTACTACCCATCTCATTGGGTGTCCCCCCACCTGTCAACCGAGATCACTGCCTCTGAGTATTCCCATTGGCTTCGTCGATTGTCAGCTGTGTAGTGTCATTCTTGTGTATAGTTAATGTTGCTGATATTGTCTCTGCTACGCATAGGCATATCTCAAGTGGAAGAGGACACTTATGTCGCGGGTGTCACCGGTTGTTCTCGACAGTCAATATGACCTGAGAAAAACAAACTATTTTTTTACCGAACACGAGAACCCGCCTATATGGCCTACATACGTCCCTGCGACCCACTAATCGAGCTTAATGATGACAAAGCGACCCCAAGTCAAAACATAATTTTCTCTTTATTTCATTATCCATGCTGTGTCCACTGCCTGATGTCCAACAAAGCAGCAGGCCATAACACACCCAGATACTTACCGAACTTGTGCACCTCGAAAGTGGCCTGAATCCATTTATTCCATTTGGATTGACCTTGACGTCGTCGACACGTTGGCGCAGTATTTCCCAATGGTGGAATTAGATGCTGTTTCTTTCCTCCAAAGCTTCTAAGGACCAGCCTGTAATAAAATACGTGGAAAACCAATGCGGCTGGCAGTTAAAGCATTAAGTCAAAACCTATATCGTCACATAAAAACGCCACGGTATAAGCTACAGCTGCGATGCCAAACAGATGCACAGATACATTAGAAATGTGTTTGATTGCTGCAGTCGCTCAATTTTCGTTTCTGTGGCATCCGATAAAAATTCCGATTCTGTAGTTAGTGCATTTTGAGCATTGCAAGCAACGAATTTCAACTGCAGCTATTAATCCTGTCCTCGATTAATAATAATTGTTCCGAGGACACTTATAACATTGGGAGACCAATAAACCAATTCACGCCGTCCGCCCACATTCAATCTGCAGATGTAGAATAATATTCTAATTTAGCATATTATGCTAAATTGCAGCCATGATGAACAGCGACAAGCAGAGCTCTTAATTACTGCCTCAAAATGTCCAGATCCTTCAGAAAACTTGCTGTATCGGGGTGCGTGTAATTATATCCCAGGCGTCGTGAGGGTCGGGTGAGGTTAGGCGCCGTGAGAGTCGGTCAGGGTAATTGTGTTTACTGGCGTCGTGAAGGTCGGTTAGGGTCAGGGTTATGGAGTCAGTGTTGTCCAGGGCTGTTAATATCGCGATAAAGTACCGCGATACTTTGGCATCGCGATACTTTTGTCAGTATCGCAGCGAGTATCGGGATAGTTTTTTTGCTAGTATCACATGTGTATCGCGATACCTATTTTTAGCCTGTCAGCGATACTCGATACCAATACTTTTTCTCACTGAAATTTACATGGCTTCTCAAGAAATATGCGAAGTTAATCGTTACTTGTCGGAAAGTTTAGGCCTCTATATACATGTACATCTATAGCCTCTTTCGGCCATATAAACCTTGGTGCGAATAGATGGAATGTTGCATAAGGCATGAATGAAGAAATGACCGTAGTAGACCTAGAAATCAGTTTTTTTGCGTTCACTGGTAGAAGTGGCTGGCCTAATGAATTTTAGAGTGCCACCGAATTTAGTTGATCTTGAAAATGAATAGGACTGAGGAAACGAAGATTGCCATTGCGATATCAGACCATTGTGTTCGAGCAGCGTGCCTGAAGGTTGCTGCAAAGACATTGTGATTGGACCAAGCACCAATACGCTCAGAACTGGAAAGTTCCCATGTTCTTTCGTGTCAACAGTTTTTACCGATAGTCAGAGGCCATAAATTTTAGATCCTTTAAAAATAACAGGCTGATTCATCAAATCGTGAAGCCAGATTTACAAATGACTACCGGGTGAGTCAGCGAAATAAAAAAATGTCGTTAGAGGTTCAAAACATCATATTTTCATAGAGAGGAAAAGTTTAGATTGGGGTGACATTTGTGTTTAAAGGCCAAGTTTTTAAGGCGTGGTCTAATGAATACCTGCCGCCTGCTAGCTACCAATCAGATCTTTCCAAAGCATCCCATCCCCCTGGGGTACAACCTTAACCAAATGGACCGGTGTGGTCAGTCTATCTGAATAGGCTCAAATGGGACAAGTAGACAGCTGAGGGAAATGCACTGGAAATAACAATTGAAACAACGATGTGCTTCATAGTCCTTATAATTATATGCCTCTACACACCTGTACTTGATATGCCACTCATATGCCTTCGTGCCTGTATTCGTATGTGTGCGTGTGCGTGCGCAGCTTTAGCCAGTACGGCCATCTTGCAAGCTGCTCGTGGACAGCCTCCCGTCAAACGTGTGAAAAGTGCAACCAAACCCATGCGGGAAGTTTGCTGCAGTGTTGTAAATCGCGACTTCAAGGTATGAAGCCATGAGCCAAATCTTGGCGGTTGCCTGTGGTCACTGATGTTTGCGTTTGTTTTTACGTGATGATAACCGATGCGAGTGTAATTGATAAATAGACTGAAAAGAATACTGGATGAATGCTATCAAATGCCGCATATATATATAAGTGTGCGTATATATGTATGCAAATATGTATCTATATAGAGAGAGAGAGAGTGAGAGATTTGCTTATTGTTCCCAGGTATTATAGTTGATCACATTATATGCTGGCTAATATATTCTTCCTAGGTTTGACATGTGACCTAAATTATGCAGCGCTATTCCCAGAGCACGACTCTCAACGGGCCCACCAGCCCCTGGACCATTATATATATATTATATATATATATATATGGCGTTTGGCTGGGATCAGTGTTGTTATATTGTTTCTCTGATCTGGGGAGCCTGAACTGTTATACACACGTGACAACCTATATCCAATCAGATATCAAGAGCAAATGTACCTTGAAATACGTTTCATACGAGTCTTCATTCTTATTGCATCAGAAGCTGATCATTCAAGTGCTCTCAATTTTCAGCTGTTTTATTCAGTACAGATATATGTTTCTTATCATGACCCCACTGAATGCCTATATTGTATTCAAATTGATGCCCTTATAATATATATATATAATATAGTGGCCTGAATAATCATGACATGCATAAGACCTGAAATAAAGTACGTTCTTAGGTTACACAAAAGCTAGTTTTGGAATAAATACATATACTGCATTCTGTATTTACCAATTTGTTCAAAATCCCCGTCGTTATGAATAAAAAAGGCTCTTATCGCTTCTTCCTGATCACGATCGACACGAATTGTTAGATCGTACTTTTGCATGGTACAATGTAATATCAGCTACAGAGTTCTGCTGTATGCATATATTGATCATCAAAAGAATGAACATCTGAGTGGTTTAGTCTGAGATGGGGAGGCGGGGAGGAGTAGAAGTGCCATTATTGCTTACATACTGCCACTCTGCAAGAACCTAAACAGATGGACCAACTTTGACACCTGTCAATACAGGTACGTATGCCTATTGCTTGTACAAGAGAGGGAACATTCTATTTCAAAGAAGGGGACTCTCTTCTCATACAGACTCTATGAGACAAACATTATATACATACACATATGTATATATATATAGATTCATTGCATTGAATGGCATTACAATTAGTCATCTATTTACATTTTGTCACAATGTCTCAGTCTTGCAACTCAGGGTTGTGGGCCCTATTCTCAACGCGCCCCTGAAAACCATATGAAATAAATATACCGGGCGAAAAGGCGCTTACTATAATGATTGAATGCTAAGACAAAACTGTGAGATAGAAATTCACAGGTAGGCCTTCAGCCTAGAGATATAAATATAAACAGCGTGCGTGTGTGTGTGTGTGCGGACCAGCTCACAGAGAAAGCTCACAAACGCAAACAACAGTGACCACAGGCAATCGCCAAGATTGCTCCACGAGCCGAGTGATCTATAATGGTCCATGGGCTGATATCCTGTATTGCGCTTTGGCTCATGGCTTTATATATATATATATACATATTATAAGTAGATTTATGTACAGAGACAGACAGACAGAGAACGACCCAAAGGCATGCAGGCATTTCAATTGAAAGGAATTGACCGGCGGTGGACTTGAATATGGCACTTCTTGACTGTAGTCCCATTCAATGAGTTCAAGTTTGATTGACAAGCAGTTTTCCAAGCGGATTCCCGTCGACAGCTGACAGATGGCATGGATGCTCAGTCTCAGCTATCATTTGTCGCAGGTGGGTGGGGTACAGAGCAGTTTGTCGCACAACTACCCGCCCAGAAACCTTCGCCTTTAAGAGAAAAGTGTGTACATGGAAATTTGACGAGTAACCATTCATTTTATTTTATGATTGGCCCAAGCCGGGCCAAGCGATTCCTTGGAAAATTTTCAATAATTATCGGTGCATGAATTATTATAAATTTAAAAGGTTAAGATCGAATTCAGCAAGCATATTGAAAAGTATTGGTAAAAGTATTGGTAATAGCAATACTTTTTTCAAGCATTGTTAACAGCCCTGGTTAATTGCCCTTCCCTCAGACAATTGCCCATTGATTGTGCATAGGACATTAATTTTGCTCCCAGGACAAAAGCTCCCCCTATGTAAAGGCCAATTGCAAAATAGATTTATTATCAATCCAACTTAATAACTATGATAATATTAAGCTTACTCTCAAACTGACAAACCGCAGCATGATTGCAAGTAGGCCTACAGTAGGCCTATGAACGGATGACGACAAGTTAGCCTATTTATAGCTTCTATTGATGAAATATATTTGACGCCAGTCCAACTTCCATCCAAGCATGATTTATTTTTCCACAGTCCAGCTTCTCCTTAAACAAGAAAATGAGCAATATTAATCAAAGCGATGCAATAGTCTGCATAATCATGGGCGTCAATAGAAAATTGTCCAGTCTTCTCGGTTCTTGCCCGAAGAGATCAATCACAGTGTCGAGGAACTGTCTTCGTTAATCGCTGCAGACCTAAACATCATACTCTAGACCAGACAAACGTTCGTCGTCAGTAGCTGAACAAACTTAATTGTCCATCTTCAAATTGAATTGATTAACTATGGTTTTGTCTAAGCAAAGAGCTATAAGCACTGCTAATGAAACCTCAATGCAAAAGGTCTCTTACGTAGGCCCTACCTGTCCTTAAAACTGAAATCACTCCAATAGCTGATAATTCCTTAGCGCATACGCTTCATCTTTTGACTGCAACGCGCTACAATATGGCAGCTTATCGAACTCCTCACCATTCCCGGTCTACACTGTATACTCGATCTTCTTTTCATCTCGTTTTCTCCCATCACATTAACTATTCGCCTCCATTCTCCAACCAATCCATGACTGACACATCACCTCGACTCTGGAACGAACTTTTCAATGGCAATTAAGGCCTTCTTATCGGCAATGGACATCGATCGCTCTCTGACATCGGAATGACGGGGCGCTCGTGAATAAACTGCATGGTGCTCTATAGCTGTCGAGTGGCGCTTGAGAAATGCAGATCTATCTATGGCGAATTAATTTTAAAACATTAAAAATATTTGGCTGCTATGGATTTCCCGCATCAGACATTCAGTTTTGACGAGATAGGCCTATAAGGAAATTTTTATTTGCATCGATTGTTGAACATTGGTCTGCTTAGGGTTTGCTCCAAAAGAACTCCGTCAGTTTACTCATCCCCAGGGTTTAAAGTGGGTGGGAACGCGTTGGAACGTCATTCCCCACTGCTCTCTAAATCGTGTGTCTGCGTTCCCACTGCTTGACAATGCAATGGAACCCTCGGAACGCATGTGTTCCAATATAACTCTTCTTCGTAACGTCCGTTCGGTAAACTCCGCCACTGGTAGTACTCGGCCAGTGCCAGTCCCAATTAAGCCTGGATAAAGGAGGAGGGCGACGCTAATGGTCTTTGTTACCACACAGTGTCGTTAAACTGCCAACAACCACCATCTCCGTTCGGTTTCGACAACTAAGTCGTGACTCTTACTTAGAATTACTTATTACAGTGTGTTTGCTGTCCGCTTGTAAGCAGCCTTACGCTAACGATACGTACAAGGCCTAAAACCGGGCGTGTTAACGGATCACTATAATAATGGGGAGGGCAGGGAATGATGAGGAGTGGTGGAGAACGGAAGATGGGTTAGGATTAGAATGGAGGGAAGGGCTAATGAGAATAGGGTGCCAACTCTGAGCAAGCCAATTCCGGGACACTTCTCATTTTCCACTACGGTGCATATATGGTTTCCAACTGTGAATAAACCCATTCCGGGACATTTCATAGTTCCCACTATGATGAATGACAAACCTCAAAAAGCCAACACCGCGAAGTTTTCTGCAGTCCGCTAGGGTTATCAAATTACAAATTTCGACTGTTGTTCGAGACTTCGAGACTTTCGAGTCCTTACTCGAATGTCACGATTAGCCGAAACTCTTAATTTTAATGATTACGCCTATGAAATTTGATAATTAAGATGTTGTATTACAGTATTGCTCAATTCATGTTGCTTGGATTTGGATAATGTTATTGAATCGCACAAATCTGTTGTAATTACTTAGGCCCACCATTTCCTGGATTTCGGAACAAATTTGGCATTGCCCGGGACATGGGACGGCCTGGGTCCATTCCGGGACTGTCCCGGCCATTCCTGGATGATTGGCTACCCTAAATGAGGATGGGAGTAATAAGCGAGAAGCTTGCATGGAAATGGGAAGAAGTGTTTAATCGGAGAGTTAGGGCCCCGTGGTTTATGCGATTCTGCGATTTCGCATATTTTCGCATAATTTACGAAAATTTTTCGCATAATCCACGGGGGCCTACGTGTACGGAGAGGATGGGCAGGTGAGGATTGAATGAGAGAAAGGTGGAGGAAAATTGTAAGGGTAGCGAAGGGGAGGAGGGAAAGATGAAGGGATTAGCATGGGAATTGAATGCTAATAGAATGGATAGTGATAGACAACGGAAGGAGAGGATCCATGAGAACAGAAAGAAAGAGGGGACGAGGAAGAGGCAGATGGTCGTAGATGGTGAAAGGGAGTGGAAGTTGAAGGGCATTGGCAGAAGTGTTGGCCTACTATCTCTGAAGTCAGGTAGGCCCTACGGTGGCCATCACATATTGCAATGTATTGTATTTACTACTTAAATCTCTTTATTTATATAGCGCCTCTCTCAGCGCACACCAATCGCTTCCAGATAAAAGAAATTCGTCTTGAGAAAGGACGAAAACAGGCACTATGTTGTAACCCACGCAATAACTCTGCAGAATAAAGTTCTTCTAGTATTAATTTCAGCACCGCTATCTTTGTCCATCAATGATTATTTTTGAACAGAAAAAGTGAAGCTTTCTCAAAACAAGAAATTGAAACGCCAAAACTGAAGTTTTGCAAAAGTCGGGAGCTGGAGAACCGCTACACATTCCTCCTCAAATGCAATTGTGCATTTACTGGACCATAGGACCTATCCTCAAAATGTGTACTATCAACCCGTCCACTTCCAACCTTGTTATAATACGCGTTCCACTACTTAGGTAGTATCCTATCAATACCTCCTCAAATAAAGGTGTCTAAAAGTATAACTACCTTAATCAACTGTCAGCTGCACCTTATTTTTGGCAATCAATTATTGGACTTAAAGGAAAGTAATTTTATTTACTCACTAAATAGCAGTGTTAAATGGTAAATAAGCTAAAGTAATAATAGCAATCATAATTATTATTGTAAATTCAATAATAACATGTACGATGCCACCTAGCGATTCGTTTGAGCGACACCTCTCAAAGGAGTGTACAAGGAAGAGGCAGATGGAGGGGACGAGGAAGAGGCAGATGGAGGGGACGAGGAAGAGGCAGATGGTGATAGATGATGAAAGGGAGGGGCGTTGGCAGAAGTGTTGGCCTACTATCTCTGAAGTCAGGTAGGCCCTACGGTGGCCATCACATATTGCATTGCGGCGCGGCGTAATCGGCGCAGTGTTCTATAAGTCTTAGCATACTTGCATCAAAAGTTGTTCGGCAAGGTAACTTGCGTTTTAATAATATGCATATTCTACATTATCTTTTCCTGTTGTCTGATCTCACATTTTTTCAAGAGAAACAATTATTCGCAGCAACTCAAAACCGACGTTTGCGAACAAAAAGCTACAAGTAATAATTAGGCCTACATTTCCCTTATCAAAGCACAGTAGTAGTCGGTTCAACTTATAGCAACTTACGGTACGTCGGTACGAGCAGCGGCAACAACAAACAGTAGGACAATGAAGGACTAAGAACATGAGAAAGAAGGGGGAAGAAGAAGGAAATGAAAAGGAGCACTTCCTTAAGCAATCCCTGATGCAGCCATGAATATGAAACATTAGACCAACTACGTCTGCTTCTATACCTCAGCATTTGATAACGAGTGTCCACCAGTCCTCTCCCCGACATTTATAATCTGTGATAAGTAACTAAGGAACTGCATTTAAGAAGATACGGTAGCGATTAGATGACAGCGAATCAATTTATTGATCGAAACCAATGTATGTAGACCTATGAGTGATAACGATCAATAAAGCGTATTATATAATACATGTATCTCACAAGGTCGTTTTCTCTACCAAGCCATATATTAAGAAGAGGAGAAAAGGACCAGTCCCTCAAACGAGATTGGAGTATAAAGTGTTACCGACTTCATTATCTTAGCCTCAGCGTATACGATGGTGGCCTGGGTGGGTGGCGCCCGCTGATTTGATCCCAGAACACTCGAATGACAGTCCAGTAATTAGGCCTACACTATCGAGCTTATGATGCATGTTAAATGTCATTTGAATCTAGTCTTAGTATTACATTAGGCATATGAATGCACAATGTGCAACAGATTATGTCTCCAATTATTAATACAAACAATTAATAACGTGAGTAAGTAATTGGTACTTACACATTTTCATAAACTTGTTTGTCATCCACCATTATGATGTGTGAATAAGCCTACTTGAAATAATCCAGGCAGTCGCTTACACGGCTAAGACGGTGCTATAGTAGCACGCAAGCGAAATTATTATTGTCGTATTGTGGCGTACACCGTTCGGACGCTACCAGGTCGCGCAACGGTGTCGGCTCCAGCCCTCTTCTGTGTCTGGAGCCACTCGAGTCACTTCTAAGTCGATTTTTAGCATAGCCTGACCGTTCTCCATCTCTGCCTATCGTAGCAGTGACTGTCAGAGGAGAATCGGGGTTGACCGTTTCTCTAAAAGAGGCAACAGTATATGACTCTGTCTCGGGATCAGACTCTATCACTTCCGCGGTCGCCGGATGGGCAACGTCCTGAGGATGGCCTTTATTCAGAACAGGGTTCGCTCTTTTACCGACCGGAGTCTTCCCTTTCTTGTTTACTCGCTTAGAGACGGTTTTCCTCTTTCTCTCTACCTGACCTGAGCTTCGTCGTATCATTCTACATCTCGTGACTCTTGAACAATCGCCAACAGGGGGCATCAAACGTTCTCCCTGTTCCGGAGAGCAGAAATATTTGTAACAAGTCCCTTCGTCACTTTGCCGTAGGCAATGCTGGCCACTGATCTTAACGTCGCCTTTTCCCAGACACTTATCCACCGGAAATCGCACCTTCCACTCTTCATGTACCTCTCGCTCCATGTCCGTGTGTGGCATACCGGCCTCACACGTGTAAATTATCATGCACCACGATTTACCGTCCTCTGCGTTTTGCAGTTATCCACCAATACCGTAACATATACTGAGACTTCGGGAAAACCCGGGGAGTATCTATGACCACGTTAGGTAGCCAAGAAGAATATTTTTCGAAAAACCGTAATACAATCAAGAAGAGATATCGCGGGAAAACCGCAATTAAAGATACTGCGTTCAGACACACAAGTAAAGATATCGCGGGGAAACCGCGAGTAAAGATATTGTTGCGATCAGACACGCAAGTCAAGAAACCACGGAAGACCGCGGGAGTAAGTATGACCACGTTAGGTAGCCAACAAGAATATTTGTCGAAAGACCGTAAGACCGCGAATAAAGATATTTCGAATCAGACGCGCGAGTAAAGATATTGCGATTAGACACGTAAATAAAGAAACCACGGAAGACCGCGGGAGTAAGTATGACCACGTTAGGTAGCCAAGTATATATATTACAGGGAGTAAGTATGACCACGTTAGGTAGCCAAGTATATATATTACAGGGGAAAAGAAGATGAGGCAACAGCCGCAATTATTGAGGTCTTCGGCACCAGTCACGACCGTTTCTTGTAATCGTCGTAAGCACCAAGGGGGTCACCCTCCCCGTATTTATCGAACGTATTCAATGGGAAACTTTCCCCGTATTTATCGAACGTATTCAATGGGAAACTTTCCCCGTATTTATCGAACGTATTCAATGGGAAACTTTCCCTGTATTTATCGAACGTATTCAATGGGAAACTTTCCCCGTATTTATCGAACGTATTCAATGGGAAACTTTCCCTGTATTTATCGAACGTATTACCGGCCTCTCTTTCGGTCTGTACGGTTGCTACTACGGGAATCTAGCCGGCTTGTATTTCTAGCGGCCACCCTAATTTTCTCGGTCTCGGCCACCCGGAACTTTTGCGTATCCGACAACCTGCTGGAAAACGCGAGGATTAACTATGACCGTTCTAGGTAGCCAACATTTATATTTCTTGGTTACCAAAACTTTCTCAGACTCGGCCACCCGAAACTTTTGCGTATCCGACAACCTGCTGGAAAACGCGAGGATTAACTATGACCGATCTAGGTAGCCAACATTTATATTTCTTGGTTACCAAAACTTTCTCACGGTCTGCGCGGTCGGGGATTTTTCCCAGTCTATATATCTGTCGGCCGCCGATGCCTCTCTCGGTATATGCGGTCGGTCCCTTCCGGGACTCACCCAGTCTGTCTCACTGTCGGCCGCCGAGGCCTCTCTCGGTATATGCGGTCGGTCCCTTCTGGGACTCACCCAGTCTGTCTCACTGTCGGCCGCCGAGGCCTCTCTCGGTATATGCGGTCGGTCCCTTCTGGGACTCACCCAGTCGGTCTCACTGTCGGCCGCCGAGGCCTCTCTTGGTATATGCGAACGGCTAACCCGGGCTTTACCCGGTCTTTACACAGACCTGTGATTTATTTATTTCACTGTCGGACCTTCCCGAGGAAGCAACCTCACGATCGGCTGCAGACTTTCTCGCGATCGATAACAGGGTGGGGCCCCAGCCCTATCAGATCGGCAGAGTCGGTCTCAACACCAGACGCTCGGCTGTAGCTCGGACTAGTTTTTGGACGCCCTCTCGTCCGCAACTATATTTTCTCGCAACTTGCCGTGAACCAAGCTTTGAACGAACGCTCACCGACCACACGGGTGTGCGGTATTAATCGCTAACCAAAGAATTCAATGCACCGTATATGCAGAGCAGTCGTCACCACTCTACAATATAAGCGACGCACCGCATGTCAGGCTATACTCAACCCGATTCATGCGTCTGCACGCTATGCACAGAACTACAAACCGCCGATCGGTCTTCCCTCCAATACCAACACTGTAAGAAAATGTACGTAAATTAAGCGCTATGGCGAGCCGATTAATTACGAACAAATTCTTTAATCCAAGCCTTGTGGCCTGTCCGCCACAGTATAATAATCTGTAAAACTTTTAGTGATCGCCCTAACACTGGCGGCTATGGCAAATTTCCTATGTATTGAGGAGTCGATGTCGATGGTTGGACAGCAGTGCAGTTGCAATTTCCTACTGCCACCCAAGGCAGAGTGGATCATTATTTGTTCAGGTGCTGCAGCAGCAGCCGCTAATTGACTGGTTTTGAAAGTCCTCTTCAGAATCCTATGAAATGTATCTGTTTAAACAGCGTATGAAGAAAATCAGACTGTTGTGGGCCTACGCGTAACGTAGGACAGCACAGCACAGTAGGACAGCTTTACGGACAGCAAGAACATCGACTTGTGTGAAAACGCTAAGCGGCTGTGCACAGACGACGGAACACATTATCCAGGGGTCAGTGACTGAACTTTACTAATGGAACTCTGAGTTGATATCTATAATGGAATAATGAATGGAACATATGAAAGAGGAAGACCAAGAGAATGGCAGATGCCTTTGAAGAATGGGGTGTAACAAGTCTCCACAAGTTTAATGACGGTGTGGAGAGAAGTGCTTAGAAAGACATCAGAAACAAGTCTACGGGCGATGAGTCCATGGTTGTTGATTGATTGAACATGTGCTAAGTTCACGAAGGTCACGGACAGACGGTTTATGTGGGCATATATATAACTATGCGAATATATATGTGCGTATGTCAATGTGGATGTGTATATAGTGTATAATGTGTGTGTGCATGCGTGTTTGTGTGACTGTGAACAGTGAACACATCAGCGTGGGTTTGGCGGCGCGCCGGCAAATTGTCGGCGGCGGCGACGGCGCACCGAGCCCGAGAAATCGGCGACGGCGGCGGCCACGAAATGTCGGCGGCGCGGCCGGCGTGAAGCTTTACTTTCACTAGGCCTATCCTATGCTACCTTCCACTCGATCACGACTGAAACTGAACTCTTCAAGGTACGTGTCCTATGATCCCTATCCAGATTATACTTTAGCGCCACCACATGACCACCCTCACCACCGACTACTACGGTACCGTACGTAGGCCTACGTAGGCCTATACGATGCTGTCTCCACGATCGACCTAGCTGGGCCACCTGGCACCGGAAATATACGAGAAGATTGGGTATTTCGGACTTGATTTGGTATAGCGTCTTTGTTTAAGCTGGTCTCCCTGACGTGGCTTTTGTGGGAGCTGAGAAATTTTCGAAGATTTTACATTACATTTACATTTGCATTACAATTCTTTATAATATTCGAACGAGTCACATGCAGTAATGTGATAGCCTACTGGCCGAATGGTCTAACCAGCCGGCTATTTTGCTTATCAAGATTACATGATAGTCAAGCTGGTGAATAAGCCGGTGCTCCACGCTTGACTTTCGAATGGTGCTTTAAAAGTTTAGAGCTTAATTACGACTTCAGTTAGAAAACTTTATTTGATTAGTTCCGTGGTGAGGAGTCTGATGACATTCCGTGATAAATTTGAAATCTCTATGTGCAATGTTTAGTCCGTGTTTCAGCGTTGTCGCTGATCAAATCAAAATAGCCAAAAATTACTCGCGACACAAAACGATAAAAATTCAGGTGCACAGACTCTTTCGTGGAAATTATTGCAATGATTTGAATTTGTTTTACCCAGCATATTTGATCCGTGAACGACAGGTACTTCTATTTCATTCGCTCAATGTTTATGTCAGTGCGTGGGAATCATAGCAAAAAATGTAAATGTTTCGCGTCTCTCTACAGCCGCCGTATGTATGGCATTCGATCGGGTGAGGTCCTTCACCACCGCTCGTCAGTTTGAATGAACTACACGCCATTTTCAGTCCCCATGCAAGGACCGCCCTAGCCCAAGATTTTTATATCTGAAATAAGCCAGCATCTGGAAGCGAACCGCGGTCCGTATGTGCTCTTTTGCAGAGAAGCATGAGACACGGCCTACGCTTTTGACAGTATAGCTAACTGGGCCAGTATCGGAATCGATAATATGACTTCTGTCGCGCATGCGTCTCAGAGAACGGTAGTCGGTTAGTGGTTGGAGATGAAAATGCAATAAGAGTGCAATGAAAATGATATATAAATGTTACGTAAAAGCAAAGTTTAAGATAACGATCACAGTTGTGGTTTTGTACGACTTATGTGTTGATAAAATCAGACACAATATTTATTGTATTACATTTATTAATGCATATTTGTCTGTACTATTCTGCATGTTTTATTTGCTATTAAATATTTTTACTACATGACGTAATTAATTTCAGCTGTAGACGATAATGGCATCAGAATTGACCAAGTCTAAACAAACCAAGCATCATGGAATGGACTTTCAAGCCAGTGTTAGGACGATTGACTCTGGTGAGAAGTTGCCAGCTTATCTACATCGAATCTTTTTGGGATTAATTTATCAGTTACATTATTTCAGCTTTCCTCTGCCACTAATTCCTTCCCTGAGTAATTGCCACTGATTCAAGTTTGACATTTGGCTCAGTATAATTATCATTACTTATTATTTTTACCCTAGGTAAGCGTAATCCGTCATGAATCGACGGATTTCGCTTTCCTTGTTATTATTGCGTTGTTATTATTATTTTGATTATTAATCTGTTATTGTTGCTATATATTGTTTTATGATGAAAGCTGTTCAACCTATTTAATGACTTGTCAGTCGCATATATTGCGTCTGCAATGCAAGGAACCCTAGCACTTTTTTACACGTGTTTGTTTTCTCCATCCCATATCGATATCAGTGTAGGCTTTTGCTCCTCAACTGTTAGCCATGATCCATGTTTAATTTTAGAGTCTGATTGGAGGACCAAACGTCTTAATATTGAGGTATGTGTTTAAAATTTTTGAAAGTCTCTTCTTTGAAAGTCTCTACTATGGGTGCTGTGTATTAATTTATTCTGCACAGATGCTTTATTTGCAGATTATGTGTGATTAGGATTCTTTGAAAATTGTGCAGTTTGGTAAGATGTAAAACATTTTTTGTATGTCTGTGCCAATTCACTGGAATGCCATTCAAAAGAGAAATCTTTTGTTGTCATGTTTTTTATTGGCATGTTTTTGTCTTTTATTGTTCTGCCAAAACATATGTATGCTACTGTTATGTCAGGCATTCGTATGCTATTATCATCTCTTTGTTTTTATTGACATGTGTTTTCTTTATTAACATGTTTTTGTCTTTGCTGTCATGTGTTTTGTCTTTTATTGTCATATTTTTGTCTTTTATTAACATTTTTATAATTAAAGTATCCAAATTGAATTTGGCTTCAGATTGTGTCAATATTCATTAGTATTTCAGCTATTGAAGGTTCCATGTAAGGACCCCAGACAAGGTCTGGCAGATTTCTCTCATGCCTAAGATTTGGATTTACAGACCATTCATGCACATGGTACCTGTTAGGGCATAACCGAGTAGACAGTTTCCACCGAATCCGAGTATTTGGATGCACTATTTGCCGAATCCGGGTACGAACCGAATAGTAGCGACAAATCTGACCAGCGAGTACCATCCGTAGGCAAAGCATAGTTAACCTGCCACGTGCACTGGTACGAAGAACCATCTATTGTCAATGCAAAGTTTATGGCAATATCCTTCATATAGCGTATCGTCGCACTCTAGGCTATAACAATTTATTATTTGATAACTTTATTTGTGAAATAATGTAAAACCTTGTTATAGAATTTGAAATATGAAGTTATCAACTATGTCTTTACTCTATAATGTTTGCCAGAAAGTGGGTGGGACCAATTCTAGCGGCAAAATTACGGATTTGGTTGCCATTCCTGGGGAATGCAACCAAAAGAAATTAAAATATATTAATATACATGATTATTTTAAAGAAAATTCAATGGAATGTTAAATTCTTGTTTAGTTAATCAATAACTTATTAGTAAGTCTGTTATTTGATGAAAAAATATTGTTTTATTGAAAAAAAATTCTAAAAAAAAGTTATTTTTAGCTATTTGCGGGTGTAATATTTGCCGAGGCGAATACTTCCGAATAACCAATATTCGGCCGAGGCGAATGTCCGAGGCGATTTCCAGTTATGCCCTAGTACCTGTGACAAAAGAAGAACAGTCTTGTGAGCTAGCTTCAGAGGCAGTTATGGGGGACATGTTAGCGACTTTATATTCTCTGTCTTCGCATATTAGGATGGGTGGGTGGCCAGTCCTCTCCCTCATCGATGGTGGTGGGAGGATGGGAATGTTTATTATATTCTAAATTAAGTATCGCTGAGTTGGCTAGGAGGATGAAAGTGGAGCAGAGAATCTCAAACTTCTTCCCTTGCACACAGTGGGTAAATATGCAATAAATAACAGAAGACCATTAAAATACGGCCAATTTAGAACATAGGAAGAAGAATAGTTCTGAAGCTAGACTTATTGCATCTATGGGTATGAAGTTTTAATTTCATTTTTTTTACCTTGCTGTATATATATATATATACGTATGTATATGTATATATATATATATATACATATAGCATTGGTATATGACACCAGCTGATCAGTCATTGTTGTAGGATCTTCCCACCAAAGTGTACAATCAGTGTACTCATTATAGATATGGTGGCACTGATGAAGGAGAAGCTTTGAAAGAAATTTCTGCGCTGGTTGGTATGTAAATCGCCGACATCTTGGTTGTCAGCTCAGCCTGCTAGCCACTTATTTTATAGTTATTTTGGTTTTGGTCTCTATTGTTTCTAGCGGTGTGTATGTTTTATACAGCGAGAGGCTCGCAGCTCACTGACTGGATCCGTCATTCAGAGGTCTGGTAGCAAACCAGATGGAACTCCTGGTCATGACCGTCTGCGCAAGATCGGTCATCGAAGGGTGGACGAAGCTGGACAAGTGACTTACAAGAAGGTGCACTGTTCAGAGTGATCTCTTGACCTCTTATCTCAAATTTATAGAGCCCCAACAGAATCAGTCGATAGTCGTGTCAGAATAAAGCCACTTTCAATAATTGTAGATGAGGCTGCTTGTAATAAGATCCTGGCTTGAGACTGAATGAAATTTGAGATTCATTTTCCTGTGTTATATCAGTGTATTTACTGCGATGACGCATATCATAATGAGTTTATTTTGCGTTTATTTTTTCCAGGCCTTGATACAGATCTAACGGTTGAGTTCAGCATCATCTGTATGATTTCTTGTAGAAATCGACGACTGAGTTGATGGCTGCCGTTCAGCTTGGTATTGGTCAGAGCATCACCAATCTGGCAAGTCGACCTAAGCGTGACCTTCTGCTGCAAGACTTCTCTATTGTTGAAACCATCTCATTCCCAAGGTAGGTATCTTCATTGAAATATGTACCAGACACACTTCATCACAAGCCTCAGTTATATAACAAATTTTGGTATAGGTATCTTCATTGAAATATGTGCCAGACACTCTTCATCACATGCCTCATTTATATAAAAAAATTTTTTATAGGTATCTTCATTGAAATATGTACCAGACACTCATCATCACATGCTTCATTTATATAGCAAATTATGTTATAATCATGGATGCAGACATTATTGCCTAAATTGATTCATCTATAGCAAATAAACACATGATAATGCAATCTCATAAGGCAGTCCTTGATTTGGCCTCGAAGGCATCGTTTTGATGAGTTTTAGGTGTGTATTGTTTGAGATTTAAAAAGAATAGGGTGCAGATTGTACACTGGGTGCACTTCTGATTAGGTTGTGCTGTGAGAGGCTCTTTAGAAATTCGTTAATGCAGTATGAGTTGTCTCTACTTTCTAATCTTAGTTTAAAGATCCGAGTAATTGTAAGGAATAGTTGAAGTGAACTGCTGACAGGGATTTGTGGTCTGTAATAGATATAGTCCAAGGGCCAACACAGACTATGGGTTAGGCATTGAGTTCATTCGAAAATAACCTTATAAGGTCATTCAAACCGTTTTTGGATTGCTTTGCCGGACTGTGTCATGCAAATTTGCTGATTGTATATATGTTATATACTTGTAATTGTAAGAATAGCTATTTAGCGACATGTGACAAATTAATTGGCCTTACTTCTGAATTGATAGAGAGGGCAGCAATGTCACTCCAGCTCACTCGTACAGCGACTTTCGGTTCAGGACATACGCACCGGTTGCATTTCGCTACTTCCGGGAACTTTTTGGCATCCAGCCAGATGACTTTCTTGTGAGGATGTTTTTTTAATTTTTTATTCACTCTTCTGCTTAGAATATAAAGTTATTTCATTACCTTGTTTTCGAAACATACATCCAGCCCAATCTTGGTGAAGAGAAAGTGTGGGTGGATGATTCCAGAAGATGAAGAAGATCACCCTGGGGGTTAGGCAGGCATGGGTGCATGATGCTGTATTGTAATAATAATAATGCTTTGTTCCTCAGAAAGTTTAAGTTCATGAAATACAAGTGGCGGCTGTAGCGTAGTTGCGGAAAATATTTATTTTAATTGGTAGCACTTTTGAGACTTTTAAGATATGCTTTGCATCTGATTTCATTTTGCAAGTAAATTATCGCATCATTTCATTACATCATGTTCTAAATATTACAGTAGCGTGGCAAAATTGAGGTTTCATTATTTTCTTAAATATTACAATTAATCTTCTATGCATTTCATTTTCAAGAGACTGCAAAAAGGTGCCATACAAATGTGAATGTATGCATACACGATGCTATGTACATTACATTACGTTATTTTTTTATGATTTTTCATTCAGCTGTCACTTAGCAACTACCCTCTGCAGGAGCTGTCGAACCCTGGCGCCAGTGGAAGCATCTTCTACATCACTGATGATGATGAGTTCATCATCAAAACTGTTCAACATAAGGAAGCAGATTTCTTACAAAAGCTCCTTCCTGGATACTATATGGTAAATGAATATTCAACTTAATTCAGCTGTAACTGCTGAGTTGACAGAGTATTTATGTAGTGCGTTTAGGTAGTCTAGGCCCTCTGCATCTTAGATGCACTTTGTATGTAACTGATATAGCGATGTGAACAGGGAGTGTACATTGACATCGCTTTGCACCCGCCTTTGCTATTTCCTCGAGTTTCCCAGTTTAATGGACATGATATAAATGGTCTGCAGACATAGCAGTTATTTCAGCATGAATGAATGAATGAATGGGTTGCAATGGAAGTAACAAAGCACTCCCTTATAGCTGATGTCTGTTATGTGGTCTTATAGCTGTTTACAAAGACTGATCTGCACTCTGCTGATTTTGAGAGCAGGTTGATTATACCTACAGCCTTTTGATATCAAGACAAATGACTGATGCCTCATGCACCTGTTATGCAATGCAGACTATGGCATGCACGGTCGATGTTTGTTCAGTCCACATGCACATATGGCAGACTATTGGAATTATGCTGCTCATTCATGACACTTTTCTGAGCATGAACTGCATATTTGCTAGGAGAAGGCATTTGGGATGATGAGTTGATGACCACGACCAAAATCTAGAATATGACCAGGAAGAAGAAAGTTTCATAAAGAAAAGTCTTGCTGAATTGCTGATGATGTTTGATTTGCCATTGATGACTTCTGTTGATGAAGCAAGTAATTTTATTTTTGGCCGCTTGCCTTACTAGCAACGGCACTCTACGCCTTATTCTACAACTGTTGATATTTAGCATTTTTAGTTATTTTTATGTCTATCTGTATAGAATCTTAACCAGAACCCAAGGACTCTGCTTCCAAAATTTTATGGGCTCTTCTGCTATCAGGTCAGTTGAAATGACAGATGTTTTTGTCTTGATTGGTTCTAGATATACCTTCAGATATACCTTCAGATATACCTTCAGATATACCTTCAGATATACCTTCAGATATACCTTCAGATATACCTTCAGATATACCTTCAGATATACTTTCAGATATACTTTCTATACTCACTTCTAGACATCTAGACAAACTTCTTGCCAAGCTTATGGAGTTCTATAAATATTGTTGCCTACATTTTCAAAGTCATTGCATAAAGAGCTTGTTTTTTTAATGGGATTGAATTTTGATGTCAGTTCAAAGTTGGGAGTTCATGTTTGTGACTGTACTGTATCAGAATTCGTGATGTAATGATGTAAGTTGTGTGTTGTGTTAACGTACTTCATGCAGCTGTGTAATGTAGTAAAGTTAAATAAGGCTAGCACACTTGTTTATAGAGAAGCTTGATCCTCGATACCATGTATGCTAGTGCCATGTGTGGTGGTAGTACTGTACCTTGTATGGTTTAGTTGAGCTGTAATCTTTGTGACTGTCTGTGCAGTGTGGTGGCAAGAACATTCGTTTCGTCGTGATGAACAATCTTCTGCCGTCGTCAATTAAAATGCATGAAAAGTATGATCTGAAGGGTAGCACGTACAAGCGCAAAGCATCACGCCAGGAACGTGCCAAGTCCAGTCCTACACTCAAGGACCTTGACTTTCTGGCCTTCCATCCTGATGGGATCATGCTCGAGGCCGAGACATTCGCTGCTCTTGTTAAAACTATTGACCGGGATTGCAGGGTAAGACTAAGGGTGTAAGCAGCAGCCATTTAGGACATTGTGATTTTTTTATTACCGAAAGTTGATACCGTCCCACTTCCTGAAGTTTTTGCTCAGAAGTGCACACACACACGCCTTGATGGCGCAATTGCAGTTGTACTGCAGAGCAATTGTGCGTGAAAGACTTGCTCAGGGTCCACACACAGTGACTCCCCGGGCGAAGGTCGAATCCACTCACTCGGCGCACGCTGAACGTTATGGGCTGACCGCTCTAACTGATCGGCCACACTATACCCAAGGTCTATAAGATCCTTTAGGATTAATAAAATTAGGGAAGTATTTTCTGGTATGATTAGTCTTTGCTCAGTTTCACTTGTTGGAGAAATTGCTGCAAAGAGCAATTGCATGAAGTAGCCTACTCGATGGCTATGGATAAGCTCTGGTGGGATAAGCTAGTTCCCCTATTATTTACTGGTGGAGGCAATTAGTCTCTGTATTCTTTTTTATGCCCATTGCATATTGTTATTATTTCCTAAGGTGTTGAGAAGCAATGATAATTTAAAATCAATCTAGAGCAGCAATTATACCTGCAAAATGTTTTTCCTGAAGTACATGCACTTTGGGAGTTAGAAAGTTTCTGCAGATCAATAATTATCTCAGAAATGGTGAATACCAGTATACTCACTTAGCACATTTTCTAGCGTGTTGAAGGTTGTGATTGTTATTATTTTTATTAATAAATTATCCTTCTGAACTATGTCAAACTACATAACCATTTCTAAGACCATTGAATGTCTACTTTATTGATAGCTGTTATTGCTGTGTTAGTAGATTGCTTGAAACTGTTTATCTATGTATTAGGCCTAACTTGTTTGGAATATTATTATCCCTTGTGATGGAGTATAATTGTCTTGTTTTTCTCTTTATGTAGGAGATCTTCTTCAAAACATTCAAAATTCAAAAGAAAATTATCAATTTTTCATGCAGCATTGACATGTGTGACTCTTAATTAGGTTCTTCAAAGCTTTGAGATCATGGATTACAGCCTTCTGATGAGCGTACATAATCTGGATCAGGCTGTACGCGATCGGGTATGTCCCATCATACCAACGGTTTGGGTCATTGAGACAATTCCTTTAATATTGTGATTTATTGCAAACAATGTGCATGCTAACATGCATCCATTAATACATACTTGAAATTAATTGTCTGTAATCTAATGTAGTACCTAGCCCACCTGCTAGCTGTCACCAGTTACTCCTTACAAGACTTGCAAAAGCTTTGGTGTCTCTGGGACTGCCTTACACTGGTTAGCTTCATACCTGGTTGACCGCAATCAGCAGGTGGGCATCGGAGCCCACACTTTGCACTGCTGGAGTGCCACAAGGATCTGTCCTAAGCCCTTTATTATTTACAGTCTTTACTCCCCCAATCAGTCGTATAGCTAAACACTTTGGAATTCAATTACAACAGTATCAGATGAAACTCAGCTCCATATTGCTTTGTCACACACTGATCAGTCTGGTAAACTAAAACTGGAAGAATGCCTCTCATCCATATATGATTGGTTCTGTTTCAATGGTTTGGCAATAAACCCAGACAAGTCTGAAGCAATTGTATTTGGCTCATGTCAACGCCTGCGTTCTTTCCCTATGCTCTCTAGCATTGAACTGGCTGGCACTGCTGTGCCGCTTTCAGACTCTATTAAAACGCTTGGGGTTACCCTCTACAGCAAGCTTACATTTCGACCTCACATAACAAGCCTTTGTAAATCTTGTTTTACCACATCAGGGCAATACGTCACATAAGGTGGGCTCTAACTCAAAATATGTCTGAAACTATAGCCTGCTCACTTGTCTCCTCTCGCCTCAATTATGCTAATTCACTTTTTGTTGGTCTCTCAGACCTTGAACTCAAAAGGCTTCAACGTATCCAAAATACATTAGCTCGAGTAGTGCTACGTGTCCCACTACGAACATGCTCCTCTGACCTACTCCACCAGCTGCATTGGCTCATTGTTGAATTCAGAATCAAATTTAAGTTAGCTTGTATGACCTACAAAGCCATCATCACCAGTACACCTACCTATATTCATGGTCTACTAATTCCTTACATTCCTCCTCGTTGCTTACGATCATCAAGTACAGGTCTTTTAGTTGAACCACGATGCAGAACAGTTATGGGCTTCGTGCATTTCATGTCTATGCTCCTAGGGAATGGAATCGATTCCATTCCCTAGGAGCATAGACATGAAATGCATTTATATAGTTTCTTGTCCTCATATGTGCAATATAGCTATTTAAATTTAGTCATGCATACATATTATATAGTGTGATGAAACATAGTTTTGGCTTGGTGCTACACTAATGCCTTGATGCACATTGTTTCTATATCAAAACATTCGTCTGATACCTTAAGACAGTTTTGTTTTAATTTTGTCTAGAATTTGGTTTCACTTTTAGTTATGATTGTTAGTCTTAATCTTTTGTTTTAGTTTGGATTATTTATCAGTTTAGTTTTATAGATCAGTTTTAGTAAGCTAATTTTGGTTTTTTAAGTCAATTTCAGTTTCAGTAATTTAATTTCAGTTTAAGGTCTAACAAAACTAATTAACCATAATCTTGTGTAGGACCAAACTCACATGCTTTTTGTTTAAATTTTTAAGTTACAAAATCTTTTTATTCAGACTGAAAATTCACTGGTTCAAGACAGGAATTTGAATCACTTCATTGGCAATGCTGTTTGCTATTTTATTGAAAAAGTGACATTAAATATAGACCTATTATACCTGGGAATTATTTAAGACATTCCACTGCCCCATAAACAATTTAATCAAACTTATGAGACTCAGTAAACATTATCTTATATATAATTCATCATCTTATACATAATTCATCATCTCATGTATAATACAAACAAAACCTTGTAGTATGTTTTTTACTGATATGTATTGCAAAAATGTTAAAGAAATGATTGATTTGCTTGAAATTAATAAATGATCTGTTGTTTGTGGTGAATTCTTACAAACTGCAATGCAAAGCTTGCTATTGTTATAATTATTGTTAATTTTATTTTATTGTTTATTTTTTTTTACTAAATTAAGATTATTCTACTTGTCTTACTCAGTTGCATTGAAACATAATACAGTCTAACAGACTAACACCAGAGTTGTATGGTCTCGAGACAGTGTCTCGGTCTCGAGACGTCTCGAGACAGTTTTTTAGTGTCTCGGCCCCGGAAGCCTGCTGTCTCAGTCTCGGTCTCGAGGTAGTGTCTCGAATTTTTAGAAACTGTCTTGAAGTGAATGTCTTGTTCTGTCTCAAACAAGCGGTCTCGATAAGTTTCGCATAAACTGTCTTAAAATCTTGCGTGGCAATATAAAAACTGTCCTCAGGAATTTGTGCTATATACATTATAAGTTTCAAATTGAAATTACAAATAAACATTATTCCAGAAAACTGATGCATTAGCTTTTTACAGCATTTTATATAGGATCACTTGTCTTTTACTGCCTCGTACAGTCTCGTACTGTCTTGAACATAGTGTCTCGGTCTTGGTACCTCTCGGTCTCGGCACCTCACTGTCTTGGTCTCGTCTTGGTCTTGAAGTTTCATGTCTTGCATACAACACTGACTAACACTAACTATATTTTCATCAATTTAAATCAATAAAGCTGTTACAATTTGGAAAATCTCTATGTCTTAGCACTTCTCAAATTGATCTGAATTATAAGTCATTGTCACCTTAAAGTTTGGAACTATTGGATCTCGGAAGCTTCTAAATCATTGATTTATTAGTGCCTGCATTGCCAGTTGCATCAATACATGGTTCCAACACTCGTTCAATGTTCTGTTTAGCATTTTCCTGTGAGAGTTCCAGATCAAGGATGGCAGGCAAAACTGACGAAATAGTGTTGACATGAGCTTCAAGCGTTCTTGTATGATCAACAGCCTCTCTTGGAATTCAAGCTGGGACCATTTACTTGTTAGCAATGAGTCCCATTTCATTTCTTGAAGAACCAAAATTTTCTATATCAACACCAAGATTTATTATAGATAAAAATTAAACATTGCAAAAACTGTCATCTGGCTTTGATCTGAATAATTAATAAATACATCAACATGTAATTAATTATTTATTTATTCATGAATAAATATATATTATAGGTATTTATGATTGCTCATTGTAAGAAACTATGAAAGTTAGCACAGTATCTGCATCATTATTAATAGAAAAAACCAGTAACTGTTTATCAAGATTGTATTAGTAATTGTGGAGTTTCTTCAGCTTATTTACTAAAGGATAGTTTTTATTAAAATGTATATTATTAGCATTTTAGCAAAACGAATTAGGTGAAAATAATATCTGGATTGCCATTTCCAATGCTTAAAATAACTTTACAAGTACTGGTATAGATATGGTATGACGGAACGTCATACCATTTGCACATCTATGCACAAGGGAGCACAGTACAAAATATTGAAATTAATAATTAAGGAAAAATTACTAGCAACCATTAGCTTTTGTTTAGTCTATTTTCGTTTCACTTCAGTTTTATTGCTACAAATTTCATTTTAATTTTGTTTTCAGTTGTCTGCTTATTTCAGTTACTGTTTCAGTTTTCATTGACGAAAACATTTAATTTTCGTTAATTGCACTTGTTGTTTGCGGTGACGAAAACATCTCTTTCTTTAGACAACTTACACAATCACACTAAATCTACATATTTCATGTAGATCAGCTCACTAGGACAAAGTGCTAAGTTTCTGGAAAACATTGAACAGAGGCTATTTAACCCTTTAACGATGAGCATGTACTAAATTATATGGGAAACCAATGCAGCTCTTTGTTAATGGGTTAAATGTTTAGTGAGGTTAACTTTGAATACATTATGTGTTTGTGTAGGAGATGAAAGACTTAGACGGGGGTGACAACAGTCCAACTGGTCAATCGACCTGTGCATCTGTGGATACTCAGGGAGGCACTACAAGAGGTACAGGTGCCGACTGAAAGTTTATAAGACACAGCCAATTTTTGCAATTGACAGTTAGAATTACCATTTTATGGTTCATCTTACTTATATAAGTTTCAAGTTAAGCCACAAGGAAGGTCACATGGGAAGGATAGAAGACTGCTACAGTGACAATCATGGTAGGGCATTGCCCCACTTGCAATTGCCCTGCTTACTTTATCTTAACATTGTCTTTAATCTTACCTTACTTTACGTTGCTTTACCCTTCCTTCAATGCCTTTATGCTTTACTAAAAAATATGCCTAATTTACCTATTGCATGTATTTTTAGAATGTATATTTATTGTCTTAGGTTGTCATTATATGCAATGTAATACATACTTGTCAGACACAAAAAAGGCTTCATTGTACTACTTACTTACTTTCTGTTGTCATGCCATGATTTTCTGTTTGTTTATTTATTTTCTGTTAAAGCAGTAACTCGTGGTCGTTCCATTCACCAGCGACTTGCCCAATTCTCAACAACAATGGAAGCAATACAAGCCAAGTCCGAACCACTCGAGATTGACGAGGAAGAAATTCCGTGAGTTTTATTCGTTTGTGATCAATCAGCTTTAACTTTATTGTATGTGTTATATATATATATATATTATACATACATAGATATATATATATATATATATATATACATGTATATATATATATATCTATAAAAAATGTATTAGGCTAGGCAACAAATAATTTTCAGTTACTTTAACTGTAACAGGTTCATCTAATCTCATAACTGCACTAGTCTATTCTCATTATTGCAACAGTGAACAAACTGTCAGCTATATGATGACACCGCAATGTCCCTCTAGATTTTTAAGTTGTGCATTACTGAAGTCATTGGTGTAACACCTGTAATAGAAGACTTAGATGGGGTGCATAGGTCTGTCACTCACAACTCAAAACACTGCTCTTTCGCAAATCCTATCCTGATTCCTCCTCTTCCTCCTATCTCCCTCGCCGTTTTAACTCTAAACTCCATCCACCTTAGCCATCTACCTGTCTGCCTGCCTGCCTGACTCTCTGGATTTGACCCCCTGTGTATCGATTCTGTTTTGATTAAGCGCCTGTGAATAAGCTGGTTCCCGTGACTTCGCTTTTGTGGGCGCTGTAGAAATGTTTAGATTACGATTAAGAAATTAATACCTGTGAGAAATTAAAGCCTGTATGAAAAGTTGCTCAGTTGTTGGTTTGCAGTTATAATTCAATGCCAGAATCATGTCTCTGTGGATTAGGGTTTGAAGAGGCATTATGAGCTTTCTAAAATATGTATAATCATAGAAATGAATCAGCAGTTGTAAAGGCACTTTGACATGACTTAAGTATGTTTTTTTATAACCATGAGATTGTGCTTTTATAGACCAGGGGGAATTCCAGCTCGGAATTTCCGTGGTGAGCGATTGCTGGTGTACACTGGTATTATCGATATCCTTCAGAGCTATCGTTTGGCCAAGAAGTTGGAGCATGCTGTAAAGTCTTTGGTTCATGATGGAGTAAGTCGATGCCAGCATATTATGAAACTTAGTCTTTGAGGCATGTAAATGTTTTGATTACACTAGAAGAATGCATTCATCAAGTAAAGCCTGATTAAAATCTGGCATGATATTTAACTCATTCATGATATTTAACTGTGAAATGTAATTTGTAAATGGTTAATTTATACTCTAGAGTTTGAAATCTGATATTATGTAAACAGAAATATTGCAGTCTTTATTTTTGTTAAGCTCTCAATTATGAACCTCTTGTAAAGCACTAAATTTTTATTACATGATTCTTGAGGTGACTCTCAGAGGTTGGCAGAATGCAGCATATTATTATAACATACTTGTTCATATGTATAAATAGTAATATATATATATATGTAATGTGCAGTTATATATGAATGGAATATATATATCTGTAGGTAATTAAATGTGTGTGTTGAATGTTAGGAAAATACTTGCACAATGCACATATTAATTTTATGAAACCGTTTGGCTAACATTTCATATAGAACTTTTCTGACCTCCTGTGTTTTACCTTCCTCTGTTGGCTGATTTCGTAAAGCAGATGGGCTTGTGTGTGTTTTGAAGACCTCTTTCCAGCTGTCCACTTTTCATTTTCTGGACAACATGTACATTGGGTTAATATTGGATTAAAGTGCTTCGTTTTGTTAGACAGGCAACAGAGGGCACCAAAACAATTTATAGCAACTTCAAATGGCATCATATGTTCAATCAAGTTCTGCCTATTGAAAAATCTGTTCATGGTGTGTTGTGTAAATACAAATATCATTTCTATTATCTTTATTATCTTTATTACTGCTTTTCAGTAATTTCCGCTAATACTGATTTGTATGGATAAATTGTCTGGCAGGACACAATCTCTGTTCACCGTCCTGGCTTCTATGCTCAAAGATTTCAACACTTTTTTGGGAATACGGTCTTCAAGAAGATTCCATCGTGTGAGCATTACCTTCATTAGATTATCATTACCTTCGTTAGATTATAATTACCTTCGTTAGATTATAATTACCTTCGTTAGATTATCATGCTAGCTCTAATCAATACATGGGTGAAGTAAGGTAATTACATTATACCACTCATTGCACCTTACTTTGCAGTATTTTGTTTACTGAATGAGCATTATCTTTATTGCATTTGCCATTTAAATTTATGCTACCATACTTAACTCAGATTTGTTCTTGATGATGATGAACCGATTTGCCTCTGACAACCTGGAATAATTGATGCGCAATGCGTGCATAAATAAATTGATGTACAATGTTACTTTTTAAAGATGTCAATGACCATGGCAGTCACAAGATGTTGTTAAACTTATGATGCAATAATGGCTATCCAGGATAAGGTAACATAAGGTAATCGCTCCTGGCTTTGTTACTTGATCCATTGTTCAGAATTACTGATCTCGTGTGCCTGTAACAAACTCAAGATAGCGTAACACGACTAGATTATCGATTTAGCTTAGTTTCATTTTCTTATCTTGCCTAATCTTGCCTTGATTTATGTCTCCTTACCTTGTCTCAAGGTGACCTTGTGACAAGACAAGGTGACTTTGTCTCTTGATTCTGACCAACTTGCTCCAATGGACTGTGTGTAATTCCTAAATTTGTATCTCATCAGAGTAACCATCTACTGATGTCCTGTGCATTGTGATTATGGCTCTATAGAAGTCATTAGTCAGATTGCCTTACATTATTTCATGGTTTGCCTGTTTAAATATGTTTGACGTTGCTTTACTTGAACGTTGTTGTCGTTTCAGTGGATCAGCCGCAGGTGAAAGGTTCACACGTCAGATTCAAAAAATTAGTTCAGATCGGTCAGTATTTAGGATCTTTGTTTCTTGCTTTGGTTTCTTTTGTTAACATCTTTTTCAGCTTGAGGTTTCTTCTCATTTTTTTATACTTAAATTTAAAAGAAATATTATTGGCCATAGGTGATAAGATAGGTTGAATTAAGGTGAGTCAGGGTAAGTGCCTTTGTGATAAACCTATGTCAACAGCTGTTCTTTCTCAAAGTTATGATTCTGTGGTTTTGAGAGGATAAACTTAGCTGAGCAGTTTTCGTTAGAAGATGATCAGACCGTTTCTGTGAATAAGAATGATAAGTCAAACCCCAGACACACTTAGTAACTGCTAGCACCTTACAACTTGGCCGTCACAGCATACACAGAATTATTCACAACCTGCAGGAAACAATTTAATCAAATTGTTGGAAGCAGCATTCAAGTCATATATGTGCAAGTGAGACATCTGTTCTTACTGAGCTAATTTTATTTTTGCCATCATTCACTGATTGCGAGGCTGCTCGTCTAATACGCTTCTGCTTATTTGTGTTGTTTTGATTTATTTAATTTGTTTTGTTTTGTTAAGACAGTTTTGTTGCACGATATTTTTGTAGTAAGAGTGGTCGCCGAGCAGAGTGAGTATTGCGTGAGTGTGAAGGTTGGACCGTTGGTTATTTGGCATGTAGTCGAGTGTTGGCTTCGTGTGTGTGTGTTTAATTGGGCAGTCCATGTAACCCTAATATCATTGTGTAACATTACTAACTTAAAAACATTTATTGATAAGCATTTTGTGAATCATTGTTTTTACAATTGCAGTTAGCATTAAGTAGACATCCAGTTAAGCTGAGATGTTAATGATATCACGGTATGACCACAAGTACTGTGTGGAACCTCCCTAAAACACTTTTCATATTAACTCTATCAAAGTACAGAGTCATAATGATGTTATTAAGTTCAAATTCTAAAGCTGATTTAAACTTGGGAATCTTGAGTCCACACTGTTAAGAATTAACATGATCGTGAGCATGTTCCTGTAAACTGAAAAAGACTTGCATATTTGTAAGTTTGAATTGAATTGTGTTCATTGGTGGTCAAACCTCAGCAGGATTGCGTTAAAAATGTTTTACAGTTGGAGCTATGTAAATGTTGTATTTGGTACACTATCCTACATTACATCACATTTCTTGTATTGATGTTCTCACTTGATATCAAATCCTGTATTATGATCCCAGTGTTTGCACTGACCCAGATTTGTGATATATCTGTGTTTGAATGTACATTAACATCCTCTAATCTGGGCTGTTACCACACAACAATTTTTTCTGTTTTTTTTTTTATTATTTCATATTTATGTATGGCTTAATGCTGTTTAGCTAATATTTTGCTTTTTTGAAAAGATTCTAAGTTTGACTAATTTATTGTGTTGAGTCTTTGGCTGCTTGCTAGAAAATATACCCATTGCTTGTTATGCTATTTGAAACTTAATCTCCATCATGGCTGCTTTGTGCATATATTATATTTTGACTTCTTTGAAATTGGGGCTTTACTATAGTATAATGTTTGGTTATTTTCTAGAAATTATACCCTTAGCTCTTCCTGTATTTTAACGTGATCTGTGGTATAGCAAGAGTTTCACAGTTTTTGTGCACATCTTTTTGACGGAATCATTCAGGTTGTCTTCTTGTTTAGTTTATGTCAGTGGTTCTTAAACTTTTTGATGCCAGGGACCTGCCATGAGTTTTTAATAATTGTTGCGGACCTCTAACACCAAACGTGAGAATACGTTGGTGTATGTAGTGAAGTGGACAAACGATGAGCCGAAGGCGTGAATACCCCATGATAATGGAGTCTGGGGAGCGTTGTAAGCTTCCCCAGTTTGATTTAATAATTTTTGTTGTTGAAATGTAATAAGACTAAATTGTTAAAATCATTTAATGCTGTGATTATATAAGTATAATGCAAAAAAATAAAAAGGTTAATTGCATGAACAGTGTTGCTGACAAAAAATTTAGTAGGCTGTACCATTGTCAAAACAACCAAGTATTACAAAATTAATGAAAGTTTTAAATTGTTCATGTATAAAATAAAACATTTATTGATTTTACAAACTGCACAGCAAACTAGTAAATTTATCATAAAATTAAAAAATAAACAGTAGCAGTAATCATAATTAATGAGACGTATGAGCTCGCTTGAAATTGCTAACAAGCAAATCAATGCGAGACTTGATGTCAGTCAAAGCGACTTGTAAGGAACTACAAACATTCAAACGATTCCTGTTTTTGGTTTTTATTAGCGTCATTGAAGAAAATCCCGTTTCACATCTGTAGGTTGAAGCAAAATTGTCAAAGATGTCAGGGCTAATTCTGCTAGTTCAGGATATTCAGAACAGAAACTGATCCAAAGTGCACACAATGATTCACTTTTTTCAAAAATCGCTTTCAAGCCATTACCATTTGCTAATTCAATAAGTTTATCATCAAGATTTGTGTTTTCCAGCACAAAGATCTTCGTCATCAAGGAAGTAGGCCTATTCTTTAAATTTAGCTAACAGAGTTGTCAAACTCATTCTTTACCGTAACTGTCAGCAATGCCACTTCATTCTCAGAGATTTTTTTCTGTCGATTGCTTAGGAAAACTATGGGAACATATTGCATCATTTGTTTCCCATGATGATCATCCACTTCAAAATCTTCTGCATATAACTGTTCACAGTGCCAGACGACGCTTAAGCCTTTATGAGTTTGTGTCGTACTCACATGTTTTTGTTTTTAATTTAGATTATGTTGCATTGTTAAATTAATTAAAAATTACATTAATGTTAAATTATTGTTAAAGAAGTGTAAAATTAATTTGTTTTATCAAACATTTTCGCGGACCACTGACCAAAGCTTTGCGGACCACCAGTGGTCCGCGGACCACCACTTTAAGAACCGCTGGTTTATGTGGATGCTTCACCTGTTTGCATCTTGGCTAAAATGTTGCAAAATGTCTTGCCTAAGAGGATAATTAGGTGAATTACCACATATTATTCTCACCATATTTCAGCTCAAATTGCTTTACTTATCAAGTTTTATTATAATTCCCCTACTTTACCTTACTAACCTCTGCTGTTGCCGGTCTAATCCAGTGATTTATATAGCACCATTCATTATCTTAGTGTTCAGGGCATCAGTTGGTGGTCACATCCAATGGAAAAGCAGCCATAGATCCGAATCTGTTGCATAACAACATAAGCTAGGTAGAATTCCCATTGGCCATAGAAACTAGAAACAGGCTGCACTGCTGGGTAGGCCAAAGTGTAAGGAAAGACCCAGTGCATGTTTGAAACCCAATTGGACATTTTTATCTAAAGCCTGTTCTGTTTGTTTGTTGGATTGCTGTCTAATGTTATGTTTCCATATGCCTTCCTTGAGATCCATAGTTCTCCCTACCCTACCCTACTTCCCCTCTGCCCCTCTTTCATACCAGTTCCAATTCTTTTTTTCATTTATTGAAGAGTTTGTTTGTTTGAAATTTTGGGCTTACACCTTGTGATAGGCCTTGACCCTGAATTTGTTAGGGTCTTTGGACTTATTGCCGGATATAACATCTTCACACCCATATTTATGTCTGACAGCATTCTGATTTCTAGTCACTGTCTGTTGGCCAGCAGATATTGTCAGGCATTGATTGAAGAAATATCTGTCTTTCTCAAACATCGTCTTATTTGCACGCCACATTAGCTTCTGCTGCAAGCAAACATTGTACCCAAAGTTATTTTTAGAATATAAAGTTATTTTTATAATTTCTCTCATGTAGTCATAATTTCTCAAGACTTTTTTTCAGTCTCTTTCATTCTATGACTATCTGACATCCAGTTTTCCCCCAATATAAAACCCCCAAATATATAGCATCTCACCATTTCTGCTACTATACTAATCTAACTTTATCTATTTTTTGTTTCACCTTTGTCATTATGTATTTTTATTTTTGTGTTGGATTTTAGCAATGAGACACTCGCCCTCTCACCGGAAGTCTGTCGCTAGTTCTGCGAAGGTGACAGGCCATGAAGATGCCACAAAGACATCAGATTCAGACACAGGTACAATTTGTCATTGTTACAAGGAAATGAGCAAACATGTGTAGAATGTGCATTGTATCGTTATTTCAGTTATTGTATTTAAGGCAAAAACATGAGTTAGTAATTTCAAGCAGGGTGTAGAATAGAGTCAATAGGTGGCAAAATTATTAACTGTCCCTACTGAAGATACTTTTTCCGAATAAATGTTGCTTCTATGTTATGGTCTTTCCATTGGCAGATTGAAGAGTTACGAAAGTATTGTCCATTTTTACCAATGTTGAATGTCCCACTTTAATAACGTTTTTGCTTTAATCACAGATGCCATGGTTTCCAATAAGATATTACAGCATACGTAATGACGAAGCACTCAACCACCATCTAACTGTGTGACTCATCTCATTATACATATGCAAATATTGTGACTCATCTCATTATACATATGCAAATATTGTACATTCTCTATATACTTTAACTCACAACTGTTTATATAAGTTTGGTACCAGTAGCTGAACTCCTCCGCTGCAGTGCCAGTCCCAAGCCTGGATAAAGGAGGAGGGCGACGCTAATGATCTTTGTTATCACACAGTATTGTTAAACTACAACTACATTGCATGAAGTGCTTTTGAGGAGTTTTCAAGAGGCACCATATAAATGCCTTATGTATTTATATCTCTGCATTTATTTGGCACATTTTCAGAAGCTTGCAACAGCAGAATGCCTAAGTGTGTGGATACACAAGTGATTTCCATGAGCTGCCTTTTGCTTTGTTGATGACTGTAGGGGTTGTTCGAGGGCGACCAGATGTTCTGCCAAGAGCCACTCCTCCTCCTCTGACATCATCCATGGCAGAGATGAATCTGGCTGCTAGCGAATCGTAGGATATCTTTGTTCTTTGTTTTATAATTTCTTATGTAGCCTTTATTTCTTGCATTTGTCTAGTACTAGCTTGTAATCAGCTCATCTGAAGGACTTGGTCATCTTCTGTGTCCAGGTATGTTACTGCACATGTGGTCACTGTTCTACCTATTTCCAATGACTGTGTTTGCGTTTTAACCCAGCATCTGGTTCAAATTCCAGTAAATAGTAAATGAATTGTTGCCGTACAAATATTACGGTTGTTAAATATGCAGTGGAAGCCTATCACTCAATTTTCGTTTTGTACCTCAGCCATGTATGATCTTCTTTACTCTTGAAACCATTCTTCTCAAGCAATGATTCTCTACTGGTCTATAAGAGAGTATGCTAACTTTCATATTTCAATGAATCAGTCAAAATTTATATAGCTCCTCTTCAAGGTCTCTATGCAGAGGAACAACTGACTCAGGCAAGGTGGAAAAAGAAGAGTTTAACCTCTTTATTGCTACGGTTTTCTTCCCTTTTTAGAGACGTGAAGACGTTTGTGTTGTCAGCTGACCTAGCGCCATCTGATGTCTCGGAGCGAAGTCACCTGAACTCCCCGGCCAACACGGCTTTTTCAACACCGACTCACACTTCTTTCACGGAAGGCACACCAAGTTACACAGCCTCAAGTCCAAGCTGCTGCAGCGATATGCTCGGTACTTGTAATCGTTATTTTGGATGAAGGAACAGACAGGTGTTCGTGCACCTTTGCTATTACATTAGAGTTTCTTTTTTGAGTTGATGCACTAAATAACACAAATTTGTTGCTGGAAATATGAATTGAAGAATCAGAAGATAGACTTCAGCTTTAGATACTGAAGGACCTAATTATAACATGAGCTCCTTATAGTGTATTTGCACTGAGAGATGTGGTTGTACTGGGAGAGGTGCTATTGAAATATGTAAATTCAATACAATTATGGTTCTTTACAAAGACAGCTTTATGCATAGTTTCTGATGTTGTTTAAATGGTGCTATAGAAGTTGCCAGATCGTTTTAGATGAGATGCTGAGTGGTTCGGCTGCTGTGTCTGTTTGTTTAGCGAGCAGGGCTCCATCGTCGTGTGTCGTGGCGACTGGGGAACCCCGGTCACGACCTCAGTCTTCACCCAGTGATGCTGGTTGTGACTTTTTAGCTCTCGACAGTGCTGCCAGTGGCAGCGCCGCACTGGACAACCTGTCGAAGGAAGTGAATGAGGCAATGGTCGACCTTGCAAATCGAATCTCGGATGAGACAAAGGAGCCACACCCGAACAAATCGTAACGCTGGAAATCAGCTCAGGTACAGCACACCAATTATTGTTCTAGCTATATCTTGTGCTTGGGAAAGCACCTCATACCCACACTGTCGTACAGGAGAATTATATCATATCTGAGAATGTATAGAGCACTTCTTACAGTACATACCATTTCGATGCTGTTCTAGGTCATGGAACCAGCGCAGCATAATTCACACTATGGCTAGTCATGTGTGATAATTTAGACGAGTTAGTGATAATTCAGGCTGCACAATTCAGAACTGAAGCTGGTATCTCTGAAGTTTCATAAGCCCAGGATTATCAAAATTAAAAAGTGGAAAGAATTATAGTGGTATCTAATTATGAGTTTTTCCAGATGATTTGTTTTCCAACGAGAAAGTACTACAGCCACGATCACTGTGTCCATTTTAGCTTGACAATGCATGTGCCTAGTGTCCAGCCATAAAATTATAGATTCCATATTTGCCAGTTTTGACTTCAACCAGTTTGAGGACATCCATTCCTGTACTTGTGTCTCAGTTGTACGCATTTTAGGTACACGTGACAATATGTTAGTTTGATGTCATGTTAGTTACAGCTAAACGTCATAAACATACTTGTAAAACAGGGCTTATGAGGTGATGATGATCTTGGAAAGGTCAACAATGTAGAAAGTGTATAATTGCAGCCCAAGAACTGATCCCTGTTCAATACCTCATTTAATAGGTGCCCTTGCCAAGATAAACAAGCCGATGGTGATCATCATTGTTTGTCCTGCAAGGAAAGTGGGATGCTGTTCCGTTTATGTGTCCAACTGTCCAAAGAAATGAATAATTTGACATACAAGATGGTCCACAGTATCAAATGCTGCACTGATATCCAGGCAGCATGACATGTCCAAGATTCTTAGAATAAATATATACATACATATAATAAAAAATTATTCACATATATATATCCATAATGTATATGTTGTTATGTAATGTTATCATGTGTGGGATTGCTAATCTGGGAGATATTTCAATTTTTACTTGGAAAATGACTTTTTATAGAAAAGTGTTTTGATTTTTGTAGACTGTACTAATATTGAACTAACAAATCATGATATCAGATTTTAATAATTTTACTAATTTGTTGCGAAAATGAAATAATTAAATGCTGGGTAAAAGGTACCGTAAGTGGGTATGCCACAACTTGGTAATATTTCTTACTTACTTACGACAGTTTGAAGTCTAACGAATAACTGGAGACGTTGTTACAGACAAAACTTGGCTGATAACGTTCATTAATACATTGTTATAGATCTATCTGCAAAGTTTCATCTGCAACACTTGACAGGTTTTTAATTTATTGCATGTTGAAGTACGATAACTTTTTACGGGCAATTTTCGCAAAATTGAAACTATTTAACATGTCTCACTCAAAAGTGCATATCTGTGGAATCTTCATCATATGATGTGGCTTTGAACATGATAAAATTTTAATACCCCAGATTTGTTACCTTGTCTCCCAGTCAGTCACAGATTTTGTTTTGCCATGTCACACTTGGCTCAATTGTCCTATAGCTAATATTGTACATTTCACATAAATACTTCTTTGCATGCATAATATTATGGTCTTTACATAGAGAAATAAGGAGTGTATGTAACCTTCAGAGTAGCAGCAGAATATAATCTTGGAGAAGAATTGTCAGCTATGGCAACTTGCTGTAACTGGTAAATTATTTTGTTGTAGCATTTGTAGATTGACAACTGGAAGAGGTTGTTGGATGCGTGTAGACTGAAGGAAGTGTCATTTCTTTGTCACTTTCACTTAAGGAAAATTCTCATGGATTGCCCGAGATTCAGATTAACCCGAATCAACCCAGCTCAAGGTTTTGGGGAATTTTAGTCGAATGTAATAATGTTCAAGTACTGCAGTAATTGTACTGCAGTAATTGTACTTTATGTTTTGAATTTATGGTTTGGATTATTGCATGGTCATAACCTACAAGTTTTTAAAATTATTGTTTAGGGATATTGTGATCAATCAATAATAATGATCAATAATTTTGCCACAAAAATTCCTGTAAAATGGTTTAAGTTTCTTGGAAAAAATTAAATTTTCCTAAAGAAATTTTTTTGATATTGCTGCTTGAGTTTTAACGTGTTTTTGTTCTATGTTAACTTTGAGTCCTACTTGACTTGTGTTCTAGTCATGGGAAACTATCTGAGTAATTTACAATCATCCCATTTGCTTTAGGTTACGAGGTATGTTATAATGATTGGGTGTTTTGTACAATTCATTGTATATCTTCTGTGGTTAAACTGTCCTCTTTGACATTTGATGAGACAACCAAGCATTATTTTATGTTAAATAACAACATGGCGTCATGTTGACATTAAACTAGGGATAAAATTTAAATTCCTGAACATGCGACAAGTGCAGTGCACAACCTGTCTCGCAAGTATTTTTAGTGTATGAAAGAGGTACAGAGGTCATTCTGCAGGGAAATGGCTCCAGAATGTGGTATATTAACTGGTTACAATATTCATTCATTCATTACGAAGAGTTATATAGCGTCCCTTCAAGGCTACTACTCAGGAGCACTCACGGCACGGCTGAAAAGAACAGTTTTAAGGCGAGTATAAAAGGAGTCCGAGTGAACCCTTGGTCGAACCGCAATGCCAATGGGTGCAACTTAGGCGGGGCAAGACCTAGCAAGGACTGCCATACCAAAGCAATGATACGGTATGAGATTCACTTTTGGAAGGGGAGCCAGTGAAGCACATTCAGCATATAGCTAGAGACACGACCAAATTTAGAAATATGTCATCAAGCGTAGAATGTGGTATTGGTTTTGGCAGTGAATAAATTTCTGGTGCTAGGCGTGATTAAAAATAAGTTGCGCAATGCAGTTGTCACATGTTCAGGACTTTGAAGTTCATCCCTTTTTGGGTCATAAGAAGAAAAGGAGAGAATTCTCTGAGAGCTGGGAATAGGCTTTCGATACGTTTCCTACACAATACTATCATTATAAATATATGATTTTGGTCTTTGAAGTCTCACTTTGAATATTTTACGTTTAGTCTGATATATGAGTACAATTAACTTTTGTTTCCAGTTGATTCAATTTCAGTTGTTGATAAGATCATAAATTAAGTGTGACTTCTATTTCTGTCAGTTTCTTCTGTTTTTACCTTCTGATGTTGTTTTTCTTGTTGAATTTACAATCAAAAGATGAGAGCAGTAATTTTAAATACTGCCTTGACAAAAAACTTCTTTTATAATAATTGCAAGGTCTGGAATTAAGTGTGATTAGAATAGCTGTTAGCATGTTTCACAAACTGTTCAGAGTTGTTGGGTGTTTAGACTGTTGTCTAGCTGTCTCTGAAATCTAATCAAATGTTAAAATTTTAACGTTTGTAGAAAATTTGTTTTTGACTTGTTGTATAATCGTGATCTTGTCACCTATTCTAAAATGCACTGGACCCACTGTATAACACCACATTTGTGAGCTTTATGGGATAGCAAATCCAACTGTGATTTAACGAGACTACAATTTGCAGCTGCTTGACATTTGGGATCTGGTTTACTGACTTTACTACATCAGAATTTGGCTTTTATGAAGCACATTTATACAGGTAGGGTTCAGTGTACAATGTTTGGGTGCCGTCAGGATGAGATTTTTCATTGAACTGATAGTAGGAAATTGTGGAGTTAGGTTTAAATTTTTCTAGATTTTCTTGTATTTAAATCTTTATTGTAATTCTATGTCAAGTATTGAATAGTCAGATATTTTCTATTAAGCTGTTTATGTCTATGATCTTTCTTTGTGTCTGTCAATTGTGTTTTTAATTCTTTAATTTTATATTTACATTTACAGAAGATTATATGTGGCAATTTGTTAGTTAAATGACTTTTATCGTGTCGTTTGCAATCTCATCTTGTATCTGATTAGACTATTTTCAGCACTGTTATGTATGTATCTCCTCATTTATGTAGCACGTTTTAGAATGTGAAGGTGCTATGTGAGAGGATAACTCTGTGTATTAAAGCAGATTATTTAGTTGCATTTTTTACAGAATGAGTTATAGAGCACTTCTGACTGGGTATCTCGGGGGGCGCTATTTAAATGTTTGATAGCAGTACATGTATTACTGTTGTCTGTATTGCTTTGGTTAACTTACAACCCAACCTGGATAGTATCAGACAGGTTTTCTCTGTATTACTGTATTGCCACTGGAGAGGTTCAGATTCTAGATTTTGAGTTGGCGTTTGGGTTCAATCTAAGTTCAGGGTCTTTGTTTCGCTAGTAAAACTGTTACAAGTAGTGATGCCTAACATCAACTCATGCTTTACTTTGTTTTAATTTATTAGCATAAATCGGTCAGCTTGTTTCATTCAGGATTCATGTTTGAATCAGTTTAGTTCTCTACTATACCTCGCAGACATGTAGTAGTTTCAGTCTAAAGATGCTGTGTGATAACAAATATCATTTAATAGCATTGCCCTCCTTTATCCAGGCTTGGGACTGGCACTGTCTTAGAGCAAACAGTGGCAGAGTTGGTACGAATTTACAACATCAGTGCTACATAAAGTAACTTGCTAGATTTCATTTAGGGATAGGACCTATTGAGAAAGGCACTAAAATTCTGGTCGTGAAGTTTTGTTTCAAATGTGCTCACTTTTCAGGTTGTAATTTTGCTTAAATTTCAGTGCTACCTCTGCCATCCATCATTTGGTTCTCTTGAGCTAGCGGAACTGACTGATTGTGCTTCTGTTCAACTGTGTATAACTGTGCAATTACTTTGTGCTGCTGTCAAATGGTCCTGCCAAAGTGGTTCATCAAATTACAACAACTTCTCACAGATATTTTTGGGAGTGAATTTGGTCTAATTTTTGTTATTATGGTACACCTAATTATTGATATGATTATCAATAATATTCTCGGATAAGGTAAACAATTAAATAACTTTGGCACTCGTAAACACTATCCTGTATGTTACTTGCAGCAATAATTTGAGACAGTACAAAATTACCACTTTTGAAGTGCCATCTTGCTCTGTCATTGAAGAATAGTACAGAACTCACTTAAATTTACAGCCAAGCTGTTGTCCAGCAAAATGTTTTAACATGATTTAAACCAACAAATTTAAGTTCTGGGTGTCTTTGAAGGGTTACCTCGAGCCCATAACATTGATGCTCGCTTATGGTTGTGAAACTAGACTTTTAACTGAATCTTGCACTGTAGAATCATAAATCTAAGATCTTGTCACTATTTTTGTGAATTTCTAGAGCTGTTATGTTTATTTAAACTGATATTTATCTTGTGTGAAAAACCTGATGTGTGTAGTTTCTAAATGATGTGATTTTGTTTATCATAGGGTGTCATTGTTCAGATGTTATGTGATTTAAACAATTTTTGATTATGTATGACCTACCTGGTTGAAAATTGTTGTTTTAATTAAGTTTTAAATTACAAGTTGTTGGATAACTGCTTTTTTTGTTAAAACAGCTACATAAGTCAATCATGACCAACTAGTCTATTTATGCTGTACAGGTTTAGAACTACCCTCTATTTCTGCTAAACTTGATTTGCGAAGTTGCAAGACCGGACAAGAGGAACGTTGTAAAACTGGACTAGGATCTCAAGATTCCATACAGAAAACAAGGAAAGAAATCAATGGCACATGTTTCAAGGATAATTATCAACACAAATGTGCCTGCCACTTTATTTCCTACACTTCTGTTATAATCTACATTAGTTTATCAATTACCTAAAATGGCCCGACTAGCCAGACTTCTCCACAGCTGCATTTTTGCTGCATTTCATATTCGGAACTTAAAACAATCGTAAATTAAGCACAACCCTCTTTCAAGTGTTTTCCTCAGAGGTAATGGTAGTAGCGCAGCTGCAACCTTATTCAGCAAAAGCATGGCCATGACCTTTTGAAGAACAGGCAACAATAAACTCCTAATTTATTTAACACACACTGCATGTGATTAATAATAATAATTTGTTTTTCTTCTCATTTTCAAACGGTATTATTACATGGTATGAACTAATGATGACAAGTTATTACAGGAATTGAATGTAATGGTCAACAGCCATGCAAGGCATTCTTTAGGTAATACATCTAATTTGACCAATGGTGCCACCTAGCAAAAGGACTAGTGAACCATACAGGGGATATGGGTTCCTCAACTTTATGCTTAGTGTGTGATATATTACTCTACACCTCCCCCTCCCCAACCATAAGTAGACTAGTATAAAAAAATATAAACTCCCAGTAAAAATCAGCCAAAGGCAGTTCATTAGAATAACTCGTCCACTTCAACCGACCGATGATGGACTCATGAAAAACTATACAACTGTTCCGCATGCAACATCGCAAAAGTCAACTGAGAGATGTACAAATCATAAACTTGCATCCTTCTCTACTTCGTCGCTTGTCTTCTCAAAATTTAACACCCCATCTGCCGTGCTACAACCCTCTTCAACATCTCGAGTGTTGTCCAATCTCTGTAATGGTTGTTCGTTGACTGGGGCGTTATTGTCAACTTTGGTGTTTTGGTCATTTTCGGCACAATGGTCATCTACTGGCTGCATCTGAACTGAATCCTCAGCATCTTCTGCCTCAGACGAACAGCTTGAAGATGATGAGCTGTCACTTGCCATTTCTTCATCATCTTCGTAAACCTCAGCGCCAACAAATACGTACCGACGTGGAGGAAGATACACGTACGTGTTATCTACAGAAAAAATTACAACAGCAATAGTAATGTAAACATTCTGTTCGGGCAACATAGTAAGAAATGCACACAACTCGTCCAAAAGAATAATTACAAAATCAAACAATAAACCAATCACCAGCCAATGTATCTACACTAAAAACTTCTTATAATAATATGGCGTGGAGAACTGATTGTTTACTTCAACTTTATTACACAACTTTTTTATAATACAGTACGGCATGCAGACTTGCACACATAGCAACAAGTCAAGTTTCTGGTGTCTGCACCATTATGGCATTGGAAGGACCTAATATAAGGTGCTGCAACATGGCTAACTTATAGAATAAAAGCAAAACTTACATCGAACTGCAAATAAACTAAAAGGGGACAATGTTTCTTCATCAACAGTTCTGCAACCTCTTCTTATAAATATTATATGGGTTTTTTTGGAACAGGTGAGAACAGATCATACATACAATCTGACACTTTATTAACTCTTAGTTTGGTAGTTTGCAACAACAAAATTTGATTCCATTTTGCTCATTGGTATAATGAGAAGCTGCAATATGATTACATACCATTTTTAGCAAAAGTTGAACTGAACATAATGCCCCATTTTTAAGGCATGCATAAATTTGCAATGCACTTTCTGTTGTAACACAGTTGAGAAAGAGACTTTTAAAATACCTGTCAGCTGAGAGGAAATCTTGACTGTATGTGGCTGCTGCTGATCCTTGATGTTGCCAATATCGGCCTCGGATCTTGTGCTCGATTCCTTGGCATCATTTTGCACATCCATGTCATTCTTCTCCGCTGTGGTTCCCTTTTTGCTGCTCACAATTTCTGCCACATCTTCTGTTTGGGGAGGCAGCTCTAGATTTTTAAAGGCAGGAGGACTGGTGGTTTCAGAAGTGCCTGCAGTTGAGTTGAGGCAGGCAGCACTGGCTGAAAGATCATCTCGAGTGACCTGGATTGCAGGCTCCTGCGTCATACAGAAAGGCTTAAAGCTCTCTCCAAGAAGGTGACACAGCTGGTCGACGATCGTGTCCGAGTTGCCGAGAAGTTCGACGTCAAAGTTATGAGACAGTAATGGCTCTCGATTTACAAGTACCTGAGGAACATGGGCCGGAATCATACCTATCGAATTACAGATAAAACACTTAATTATGCAAGGCATATACACTCCACACAACACTTCTCAGTGGAAATGTATTGCAATTGTAATCATGACAGCTACTTCTGTGGTGCTGTATACACTGTCACATGCAGCTGAAGTCTGGACTGCTTATGAATATTCTAGAGCACTTTCTATGCACCCCACAAGGACCCACATGGTGCTAAAGCACAGATACACAAAAAATCCAGAAGTACATCTCCAAATAAGCTTAAATTCTTTTTTGAGTAACTTCTGGCAGAAAATTTATAAATACGACTGCTGGTCAAATGCATGAGAAAGCACATATCTTGAATATGTACAACATAAATTTATAAAACAGATGAATGCCAGTCATGAACATAAAGGACTGCTCATATGGTGTAATAATGTAGAATATTTATTGAGCAACACGCTTTGCAGATCGCAACATGATAGCATAAAACTGCAGATATATTATTGTACACAGAATAAATGACACCTAGTAAAACAACACGACCTTCTTTTGTAAGAAGGTTAGATTAACATTATTAACTGTCGAAACATATCCATTCCCTTAACACATTAAACTGCCTTTGCAACTTAATATGTTCAGAATAAACACAAGAACACTCACAATAAACAGTTTCATAGAACAACTTGATCCACATGTACTGCATAATTATATTGCCAGTGCAATGAGGACATTTTTGACAAAATTGTAGCAACAACTCCACCAAAACCTCCTCATAAATCACATTACAAAACATGCACCACAAATTTAATTCAGTTTTATATAATGGTCCTGTTAAAACATTAATTAGAAGTTCTAAGAAGTTCCCAGACAGAATTCTATTCACCTGTAAGTGACATAAGCCACACTCAATGAGCTCTCAAAATAAAGACCTCTATCGAACTGCAGAGCTCTCCGATCACAGTTGGTGGTTCTGCATAGATTCTGCCATCAAATTTCATAATACCTGAAACTGAGTGATTCTCTTGACTCACTTGGTATCATGGAGACAGGCCGAACTTTGAGCGACGATCCGATGACAATCAGAAGATCACACGCCTCCTTATCGGACTCGATCTGATGATGAAATTCCTCTGAGAGACTTTCTCCAAAGAAAACAATGTCCGGTTTAAGGATGGCCAGCTCCTCATCCGGGCTACATTTGGGACAACGAGGTATTACCTACAACATAAAGATGTATATTGTATCATGTACCATATGAGCTATTTTAAACAATGCAGCCAGGAAGTTCCTACAATACAACACTAACAAATGAAATAATAGCTCCAATACAAAGCAATTAAACTTGTTGTGGTCACTTCAGGAGTTTACTTGCTTCATCAATAATTATTTCTGCAGCAAAATGATAATGTAAATCAACAAAGTGAAGTGAAATGGTCAAAAGTAATCACCACTAACTAAGCACAGAAATCTACTTCTAATAAAACAACTAGAGTAGGGGTGTCAAACCTTTTGTGATGGCGAACCAGTTGCAATATTTTTTAATAGAGCTGTACCGATATCACTTTTTGCCGATTATTGCCGATTATTCATGTTGCCAATACCTGATTATTTAGCCGATTATTTAATTGTTTCCCAGGATGTCTGGTTCCAAAAGATAGACCTACTGCTACTGCCTATTGTTGTGATACAAGCAAACACTTGCTCCGTAGGAGACGTATGCATGTAGCTGGGGACTAATCCTAGGCAGATTAGACACACCACCCACCATCTAATTGTGCCCAGGGTAATTAAAGGCCAAGGCACTGTTGTCCTATTCACAGCCACCCATCTAGTCTCAGCCTATCAGGCGACTGACATGTGTCGGGGTGATCTGATTGGCAGCTAGCATGTATTCATTAGGCATGCCTCCACGATGTACCTTCATCGGTTTCTCTGTTGAATTGTCCAGCAGTTCCTTGGCTTGAATTGGCCAGCCATTCCAGCCACACGAAAAGTTGAGTTAGGCTTTGAAAAGGTGATTCTGATATGCATTATCAATTACAAACATCACAGAAAACTCATAAAACCTTAAAAATGACAAAATTAGACCTTTTACTCTCAATTGTGTTGTCTTTAGAAAAGACTCTGCGGGCCAGAAATATATTGTCAGTGGGCCAGAAATGGCTCGCAGGCTGGCTCTTTGACACCCCTGAACGAGACTGAATTTTTGTCAAATGTAGATTGGATTTTCTTCATAAATGTCCAGTGTCTGTTAAAATAGTGGTAAAAATGGCTCACTAACATGATCAATAAATAATCGAGGAATAGGTTTAGTCTGATTAAAGAAAAAGTTGTTTGTTCGATCTATACCTGATTCATTATATCTTCTCGAATAAACTCTGCATCAACACGATACTTGCAGATCAAGCAAGTGGCCCCAGCAAAAGATCCTGAAAACCAAAGACATTATATGTATCATTATATGCCTTTATATGTATCTCCCTATAACACACTTCTTTAACACTTTTACAATGAAAATGTGGTAAAGGCAAAAAATGCAGGTGCTAAATAACTAGCACACTCAGCCAAAACTAAGTACAACATTTGATAGGAAGATCCAGAAGGAAAGGGTGATGACAGCAAGGCCAACTTCCCTCACTCCAATGCTAAGTAAAGTGAACTCAACACCACACCATGCCTATAGCTGCCTCTCTAGATCAACTCATCTTTTCGTTTTTCATGAGCTGTGTATAAGGAAGTCAGTAAAATGAACCACAAAAATTAACCTGACTGTAGAACAGGATCCTAACAACTTTTTAAAGACAGTTTTGAGGATGGCATTTCAAGTATGAGTGGCAGTTCCTAGACATTAAAAATGAATCAAGCAGCTCTGATTATACCGTGACACTGAACAACTCGAGTGATTCCAGCAGCTGACTCAAGTGTATCGATATTCTGTGTGTAGTTTCGTAAAAGCTGATTCTGAGATTCTAAGTGACCAATGAATCGATGGCTGACCGATGGCACAAACAGTCCAGGATAGATTTCCTGTATTGGCAAATAATATCCCTTAAATAATAAAATCGTAAAAACTGACAAATACTGACGTCATGTTCTCTTGTTTTCAATCTTTCTTATTCCAGATGAAGTCTGTCTAATCAGACTCTCTGCCTTCTTCTCTGCCTGTTCACTGGACTTGGAATGCCAGTTGGTATCTCAGTGCAACTCTTCTGACATGATGCATGATTTGCAAAACACAAACTTAGCTTTTAAAAATGCTGACATTACAATTACAATAAATAGAATGTCATCAGTAAAGCATGGATCAGTGAGACTAAATTAGAATTATTTCTCAGACATGACATACAGTCCATACACTAATAACTATGTGTGCATAAATCTCTATGGAACAATCAGCAAGAATTTATAACAAAGCAGCCAGATAGTAGAACCGTCTCATTCAGTTTTGTGTTTGTGGCCTCATTAAAAAGTATATTCTGGCTTTCCAGTTCATCCAAGAAAATCAAGCTATTTGTCCTGGGAGGAATATAAACACATTTGCACAACCATAGCAATTATTATGATTGCAGCATTTTGTCTAGTCCAAATTTAGTGATTTCTTTGAATATATAAGCAATAACCTTGTCAATGCAGCCTTACAACAATATACTGTTCCGAATATAATTGTAAAAAGCATCAGTACAAATTATGCATAACAGTTGCACGTACCCTAGCAAACTTGAAGAATGGCTTTGGGTTTTTCCTGAAATACTTAATCTCAAACATTGCATTTGGATTGGGTAGATCAGGATAGTCAACAGCGAGTCTTGCATAAATGCCGTTGTATGATCGGAAATCCGGAATTCCACAGGAAACAGAAATCTAAATCATAAATCCAAATCATACAGACAAATTGCATCAAACAAATGCACAAATTAACAATTGCTCTAAAGAGTGTATAAATTCACCTATGAGCAAGCTGTCAATATGTAAAAACTTCTTCAGCATTCAAAAGCATTTTTTCTTTAATACCAACCACCTACAGTGTCTAGTTGGATGCTCTTCTCAATGCTCATCTCAGAGCAACAGGGCTACAAGAAGCACATTAAAAGTGTCATCGAAATGAGTACTTAAACTCTGAAATGTTATTCCACTATGGTGCATTAAAAGCAGCAGAGTAATAATAAAATCAAAAGATTTTCAAATAATACAACTATATCAACGGTATATAGAAGACAGACCAATTTACATATATTCCTACATGAATAAATAAATACATATATACATACACAGCTTCAAATATCCACACATGCATATACAGAAACTTACATATGTGTACACTGTACACTACAGTTACGCATACATCCATACACAATTCATTTACATTCATTGTCACATATCACAGCTAGTGCTACTTACCCCAGCTCCTGTCAGCACAATAATTTTCTTGCTGGTTCGAATCAGATCCACGACGTACTCCAACGTATTAACATGTGCAAGCTTCCGTCTCTTTGGGGGCTCAGATACGATGCTCAAGATTAACTGCCACAGCGTCTGGTTGTCAAAATCTTCTGGAATTTCAGTGTCATCAAGAATAAGATGCTTAAGAACATCTCGTGGATCAGTGCCTCGGCTGATCTGCTGCTGAACCCAGACCATCATGCCTACAATTTTGAGCAGGAAAAAACGAAATTTAGTTTCACATGGGTCACTCAGTCACTTATTCACACAAACTACATTGGTTGATGGAACATAACATGAAGGAGAACTTTAAACAGCGACCGACACGAACCCACTTTCAAACATTTTCTGGACGCAAATAGCTCCCATTGCTACCAGAAGAAAGATACAAACAGCACATAAAATTTCTGAAAGTAAAAATACACAAATGGCTCAGGCTCCTTGTCAAAACAAAATATGGCTCAGGTGCTCCTTTCATGCACCTGGCTTCCATCGCCATCATGGCTCCGGTATGTGAGAATACATACAAATGGCTCAGACTGGGGTCAGACATGGTAGCATTAATTATAAATAATAACAAACCGGCTGATGAATTCCAGCGGCTTTCCATGCTCAGGTCAGACAGACCGCTTATTTCGCTCACATTATCACAGTCGCTGTTCTCGTCCCCTCCATTCTCCCGGCTCCCATCACCGTTTTCGCCTTCATCATCATCTTCCTGTCCACAGGTAATTCAACAATAATTTAATGTCACTCGATAACACTGTTACCACCATTACTGAATAAGTTAACTAAATAAGTAATTATTAAAAACTATCCTTATTTGTGAAAACTGTTTCGCAGAATTGTCATTTTTAAGCGATGCTATGCACATTATGTACCTGGTGTTCTAACAGGTGATAACGAACCTGTTTTTAATTAAAACACCATTTTACCCGTGAATCTGTTAATGACAAAACTCATTATTTCTCATTGATGCACTATTTATTATTGATTCTCAAACCACGGGTCATCAAACAACTTTTCACTTAGGCAACAGACAAATCAAACCTCAGATTAAAATTCCTGCATGACAAAGTGCTCAAAAGTTTTTGTAATAACAATAATAACTACACAATGCCAAATACCCCATGGAGAAGGTTGTTTGAAGGTGGTGTGTCTTTGTTATCTGCAGTTATCTCCACCTTCCTTTTGTTATTCATCTCTGTCCCATCTGAACAGAAAAATAAGTTAATTTTTATTAATATATTAAGTTTTCTATCATTAGCATCATTAAGGTTCAAAACAATATTTAACAGGACTGTGACGTCACGTTAAATGTCTAAAGTATTATTTTTAATTATAGTATTATATTAAGTCAATTAAAGACTACTTCAAATCATTTAATCTCATTGTTATTAACTACTCTAAAATTATTATTTCTGTTACTATTACTGATAAAGCTATTACAGGGAACTTCTGTCTCCATATACAGTTAATAAAGAGCCCTAAAAGTACGAAAATAAGTGAAAAGGTAGAAATATCAAGATTACAATAATATGATCACCATTAGCTTCAGTCAAGCACAACCACACAAGAAGTTGCCATCATTTACAACATCACAACAAATTACAACACAGGAAGAGGAAGGGCAGAGGGAGAGGAAATTGGACTAGAGGTCGCTGATAGCGTATAAACAATATGGCTGGCCCAGATGAATCTCATTTAAGAACTTCTACAGTCCCAAAACAAAACCACTCAAGGCATCAGTTGATGGTTTTTGCCCATCTTCAAAGTAAATGCTTGTTTGTATTTCATCAGTCAAAGTATTTTGAAGGTAGAGAAGTTTCATCAAGTTAACTCAAATGCTTCACTCCACGACATGGGTAGGACTCCTAGCTCCACAGGCTAGCTTGTCTGCTAGGACAACACCAGTCTCTCTTGGTTGCAAACACCTCCCTCCATCTGGAATGACCTCTGGTCGGAACTGTACATGTTACCTCTGACCAATCGGACCGGGCTTCATAAATTACTCAGGAAATTTTTCAATCTTTAGTTTTGGCTGAGCTAAGAGTGCTCTGGAGTAGGTTTCTTGAAGGTACACTATTTAGATCCTAAGAACGAACAAATGAATGAATAATGTTACAAAGGTCAAAAATGAACTGTCAAATGAACACAATATTAGCAAGCATTGTAAATGAACTGTTATTAGGTTCAACATCAAATTTAAAGTGCACATTTCCGAATCAAAGATTAAATAGTGCAAAATATGCTTTCCCGCCGTAAGACAGATATGCATGGAATAAATTATGACTTAATTCTCGCAACTTTAAATTGACTTTTCCGTGTGATGGTTCAGCTTTGAAAGATTTTGACACTATTAGTATCAGTTCACTTCATTCATTTGCTACTCAGCACTGACTATCTAAACCTCAACCTACCGCTTGGTGAAGTAGTGTACAAAGAGAAACAGATGAGTGATAACCGGTATGAAATTGAGGCATAATATTTTGATCTGCTGCCATTGGTCAGAACAAAATACTTCCAGTGCCTGATTGACATAAGATGAATTTTCGCAAATGTATAACAACCACACTAACCCTAACCTTGACCTATACGACCCTCGTAACGATTAACCTGACCCTAAACGACCTTCACGATGCTTAACCTGACCCTAACCGACCTTCACGGTGAATAATTATAAGAAATTATAGGTTTCTAAAGTGCACATGTGCTAAAGGTTGCACAGAGATTTCCATACAAGCCACACATAAAGTTGCATAAGTTGGAGTTCCTAAAACTATAAGCAAGCCGAAATTTATTTGTTGAAGTAAGATTGTAGCAGGGTGTAAGCTTAGAATGGACCCAGTAAATGGCAAAACCAGATACACCAAACCAGTGATTAAGGAGCTGGAGCAAGTACAGTAAAAAGAAACTGAACAAAAGGTCACAATACACAAATCCTTTGATCTACCATAATATTTCTCTTTTCCTGATTAAGGTTGTTGATAGTCACTATCACCATGCTCTTTATTTATTTTTCTAAGCGAGTGTAGAATCTATTATCGCTAATCTCGAGGAATCTCGCGACCCATTTATAGTTTGTACACAAGGTAGTCACGGATAAAATCACGATGTGCCATTAAAGCGCTAAAGTTTACTAACCCGTTTCTGCAGCTTCACTAAATTCGCAGGAATCAACTCTAGATCTGCAGTGTTCTACAATTCGTAGTGAAGCCTCGCTTTTTCTGCTATTGCCTGCATCATCCTCGTGGTTCTCTCCGCTTTTTAAATGGACCTTGTTCTGTCCAGCGCCACAGTGGCTGCTTTGAAAATCTGAACAAATTCGAGTCCTCTTAGAAGCAAAAGTCTGCAAAAGAACGCTGGACGAAAGATTTTCCCTTTCGGAATAAGTCGGTGAACGCGATCGATCTCCCACCGTGCGTTTGAGTCCCGATGAGTTCGGATTACTTTTTCGACAGTAATTTTTATTATCTTCTTCCGTCGTCTCCTCCATATTTGACGCGCTGGACTTTTAAGGCTTCCCACGCTGAAACCTTGCTCCGTCTAAACTCGTTTACTTCCGATATCGGATTATGTAGCACTGTTATATTTTTACGCAGATCGGATGAGATATATTATGTCGGCTTTGTTGCAAAGCCATCGTGCTTATACGGCAGAAAACTTTCTGTTTGAAACGGATTAGAATTTTAAGTTGAGAACGAACAATTCGTTGTTTGTATGAAAAAATGTGAGAGGCTGATGTAGATGAAACAAGCTAGTCTCGAAGATACGGCTCTTATGCGGCGCTGAGACATTTATAAAATTTACAATAACGGACGTGTACTGCTACTACTACTACTACTACTACTACTACTACTACTACTACTACTACTACTACTACTACTACTACTACTACTACTAATAATAATAATAATAATAATAATATCGACAATTTATATGGCGCAGTATCACGGCCATACCGCTACAAGGACGACTCACAAACAACTAACTAACGGGAAAAGCCTTACAAAAGAGGCGAGTTTTGAGCTTTGACTTGAAGGAGTCCATTGAGTTAGTCAATCGGAAGTGGGTGGGAGTCACTGGGAAACTATTCCAACATCTAGGACCGCCGGCTCAGAAAGTGCGGTCACCAAAGTGCGTCTTTATCTTCGTACGCGTAGGTCAGTCTTCTGAAGCGATCTGATCCGCAGCCCAGGCTTTGGTATAGCGCCGGTGAAACTGGATTTAAATTACATTACAATCTCAGTACAGTAATCGCGCAGGTATGCAGACGCTGTCCTGTGAATTGATTTAAACGAGCTAACAGGGTTTGTACATGATACAGGACGGGACGGGACAGGCAGCCAATGCAGGACGTCACGGAGGAGCTGAGTCACGTGATCATACGTCCCTTTTATGCGCCTGTGAATAAGCTGGTTCCGCGACTTAGCATTGTGGGCGCTGTAGAAATGTTGAGATTACGATAGACAAAATTTAATGCGATCTATTCTTAATTTAGTCTGGTGTTCGATAGCTAAATGATATCGAGGTTCAAAGTAGCCTTCGTCATTGGCTAGCGGAAACGAGACTAGGCCCGCCTTCGAACGCTCCATCGACCAATCGTGAAGGCGCGGTATTCTTTGAAGAGAAATTGGGCTTTTAAGCACATCAAAGAACCGCAAAGCTGTGCACGCTTTGATCGTAGCGCGTGGTTATCAGATATTTTAACGCCTGGGATTTACAATTTGCTTACATGTGAAGAAAGTAACTTTCTAAAGTATGCCGAACATGCGTTCAAGAGCCAGAGACGACTTGGCCTCAGTCGACGAAGTTAGAGTTTATGACGACGAAGGCGAAGAATCGCCAGCTTCGTCTGAAAATTTATCGGAAGATAAAATCGGACTAGTCACAGAAACAGAAAAGGTAGGATTATGTTGCACACACGTGAGTCTATGGCGTAAACGAGTACTTATTTTAAAGGCCCAACAATACTGTCATTCCGTTCCGTCAATGCTCGAGTGGAATTCGAGTTGACGGTATCGCTTTCGCCTTATTATTTCCTACTGATAGGATTTCAACTGTTGGAAGTTACTTTTGTTGTTTTTCATGGAATGTGCGTATTGATACTACGCTTTTAGTCGGGTTTTAGTTGTTATTTGGGCGAGAAATTATGAACGTCGGATAGTGCAAAATATTTATATATGTATGTTAGAGTTGACCGAGCTTATGATTAGGTTTGCAATTGATAAATAGAAAAATTCTGTGCAACAGGCAGAATATAATTGAATTTACAATTTTGTGTTTGACAAGTTCAGTTTAGCTGTAGTCTTGGGATAAGGATGTAAATTGATAATTGATTAGATACTTAAAACTGATCCAGACTGGTTTTTGTTTTTTTTCACACTTAAATTAGCCAAACTTGTGCTACAGATTTGTGTAATTATTATGATAACAGTGTGATTTAAATTTAGAATGCCTGTAGTTCGATCACTGTATTTGCAAAATATGACCACCCAAGACTCGGATGCAATAGAGTGCTGTGACCTCACACAGCAGAGGTCTTTCAATTAACAAATGAGCACTGAATACATTCAATACAATAATTACACAGGAATGCACTTTTACTAAATAGCTCTATTTTGTAAAAATCTTATTAAGTTTCACATGTTTAAGTAACACGTAAGAATCGTTGCTATAATATGTTAATGCTCAAATTAAATTCATTAGATGAATTCCTGATGTTTTGTGTGTAATTATCATGTATGCACATGATCTCTGTGTTTTAAATGTGTGCCAGCTACATAATGTCATTTTCATGACACGTTGACCTGCTGAACTTTGAACTTTGTATCTAAATACATAAAATAAGCAGTCAAAAAGTTAAATATTGTATTTGTAACTCATAACCTACTAATGGGAGGGACTTCTGTTAAGAGAAATCACAGCATTCATTCATTGACTTTGAGCATTTATATAGCACTCTTCAAATAGGAGAGCTCCCAGCCCAGCTAGGACTAAAGAAGTACTCTATTTTCTGTTAGTCTGGGGCAGCCAAATCATGTTTATGATAATTGTGAACAGATGATGTAATTGCCTTTGCTTCTTTAAAACAACCTATTTACTCAAGTCTGCCTTAAGGGCGAATTACTCGCCCATGGCAATATGTGGCAGATTTACGTAACTCAAGCCTGTTGTATAACAATGCTCAGCAGTGAATGGAATTTATTACCACTTTATACCATACAAAATAAAACAAATGCAGCTGTAAATTAGTATTATTTGTTATTCGCCCATGTACATCTGATCCCTCAGAACTTAAATGCTTCTGAAGAATTATTTGTATTATTACCTTTCTTCAAAGTTAACAATGAGACTTATTTGTTCAAATTTCTTTATGACTAGACTTTCATGTTATGATGCACTTTTGAGCGAGATTCATTTTGTTTAGGAGCGTTATAAATGACAGCTTAATAATGATAATAATAACTATGAATGATCCATTATTTAGTGCATTCTACTTCCTACCTGCTTCTTTTTATATCGACCACACATAGTATTATAAAGGTTTCACAATCTAATTGGCTGATTGATTATTTATGCTCTTAATTCTTTCTTGGATAAGCGAGCTTTTGATTTAACCAGTTTTGGATGCATGTTTAGCGCAAAAGATCAAACTCCAGCGGAGATGAAAGTGCACAGCAGTCTCAGACTTCTCCAGGTATGCTCTCGTACTCCACAGGTAATAATATATCAGGTATACCTTCCTATTTTACAATTTATAATATTTTTTTAATTATTCTGAAATTTGATATCACCCTTCCTCCAATATTTTTTGTTCAGAAGTGCACACGCCTCGATGGCGCAATTGCAGTTGTACTGCAGAGCAATTGTGCACGAAGGATTTGCTAAAGGCCCCTACACAGTGACGCCTTGGGCAAGGGTCGAACCCACTCACTCAGGACACTCTGAGAGTTACGGGCTGATCACTCTTAACTGATCAGCCACCATGCCGCAAATATGTATGCTTGGTATACTTTAGTCTCTTAAGTTGCATAGGTAATAATTATGTACTTGCATAATCCATTTGTATTAAATGAATGGCATTGAGAAGATCTGTCACATTCTTGAACAGTTCTTCCTAGTATTCAAACTGCTATGACTCAGTCTCTATCATCCTTTTTTTCAATTGATCCCTATCTTTGGAATGCGCTTTCTCCTTTTGTTCGCTCCACAATTCTATCTATAAGTTTCTCTTCTTATTTTGCTTTCTCAGAATCTGCTTCTTCTGGTGGGGCCATGCACACTGGAAGCGCTTCTGAATGGTTCACAGTATTAGAGGCGCTATACAAATGCATAAATGCAATACAATCCTGCAATATGGCGACATTTACTTTACTATATATGGATTATTCTTGTAGGACCTCGCAATGTATAAATTGTATTGCTGATAAATGTTATCATTTTTTCAGAAGTTCCAGTAGCTCTACAGGACTCACTGTTTAGACCATATCAAAGCTTGTCTTCACATGTCCGATTGGTGAGTTTGTATTGTATTTTCAAAATTTATGAAGCACATTTCATAGTGCTGACCAATCAGAAGCGCCTCTGTGTGATAGATCCTGCGAGAAAGACAGGATTCAGGACAGCTGATGGATGCAGCAAGACCCGAGTGAATCGTCGAGTGAATTGAGGAGCTCACTTCACAGTGTATGGTAATGCAAGCGATGGCTTGGTTGGGATTGAGCCATGGAATTTTTCACATGAAGACAAAACGATCCAGATCGAAAAGAGGTTGCCAAGATCAACCGATGTATACAGTCGCTACTTAGGAGCTTGACCTAGTTACAATATGCAGATGAAGATGAGAACCTTAAATTGGATATGAGCTGTAAGAGGGAACCATCGGAAGTGTTCGATCATGTAGATGTCTGTCATAAATCTATCTGGTAGGTGTTCCACTGTGGAAAAGGGAGCTAATGCAAGATATCTCGTATATAAGAAGTGTCCAGGCCAAATCTTGAGTGAGACTAATATCTAAACACCCAACCCAAGCCGATGGGAGCCCTGGATGAAGGGCGCTGCAATAGAATAAGGAGCAGAAGACCAGTCTATTTTAACACAGCAAACACGACATAGCTGGTTCATGTCCACATGACGGTTAGTTCTTTGTCCAACATGACACCAAGGTCCTTTTGACTGGAGATGAGAAGGCAAACTATGGCATCTCCTGGGCTATTAGGGCTTCCAGCTCAATCTTGGCGTGTGCCAAGCTACATACTGGGTCTTAGATGAGTTGGAGGACTTTGAGGTCTCCAGAGCGTCCATTGTCTGGTTCATCGCCTGAACTATGGCAATGGCTGTTGACGTAGGACACTGCCAATATGCCTACAGGTCATCTGCATAAGGTTGACTTTCAGCACAGAACCAGGAACCAGAAGAGGACTGATATCAGCCATATAAAAAATACATAGAAGGGGACCCAGGACAGAACTCTGAGGATGGCCAAATGGACAGGAAGTCCTGGTGGACCCGTTGACCATAGAGAAGGAAATTTCAAGCTAGACAAGAGGGTATTCAGAAATACCAGACAAGGTATAAAGTTGGCTGAGAACGATATCATCTGTATCAACTGTGTCAAACACTGCACATGCTGACATCAAATAATGCTAATAATGCCTTTGAGCTATCAATAGCCCCACGGATATCAGAGAAGAGGCAAACTGAAAGTTTCCTTGTGGAGTGGTCCTTACGAAAATCAGATGGAAGTTGAGAGGAAATAGTTGCTGTACAGCTTCTCAAAATTTGATTTACATGCATTGTCACTTAGATATATCTAGGTGACAATAAAACTATATGATAGCCTTAAATAATGCTGCTCCTTGCTAGTACCAATTAGCCTATCTTATTGTGCTGTAGAAGTTCAATATGGCTGCAAGCCAACTCCTCATAACTGTGTTTTGGGTGTAAAGTTTGTAGGATTTTAGAATCAATTTCTTAATATTAAGCTAACCCTTGGGGCAACTAAAAGTAGGAAGTGTTAACGGCTTCATTTTCTTAGACTTGACATTTGAGGGTGCATGGAAAGTCTTGTCCATCACATTTTTTTTCCACAGGAAACCCACTTGTTTCATAACCAAATTAGCTCACAGTGTTGGTGGCATTGTTTTGAGAAGAATTGTTGTCTGGCAGAATTGTAGTGCTTTTTAACGGACTTGTTAGGTTTGCCTGTCCGATTTAAAGCAGTGGTTCAGCTTATGGGGTACAGTACTCTTGAATAATTTTTATAATGCATGAAAACTGCAAATGCTAATATACGACCAGAGTAGTTGTCAACAATAACTTTCTGTATTCAATCATGGTCACTGTAGAGTATACTCAGTGTAGCCAGACATTTGTGTGACCTTCTGTAGGAATTTAGAGAGAAATGTGGTAAGCATCCGACCGGCATCATTCATCAACTGATATTGTAAACTTGTCTAATCTTTTGCTGATCGTTTCTATAATACTGTTGTAATATTGCAGAAGGCATCTGCAGTCATTTGTATATTGACTAGCATTCTAGCCACGCAATGGGTGTATTGTCAGTTGGCAGCATTAGGGAGGGGACTATGGAGTAGGGAGGGAACTATGGGGTAGGGAGGGAACTATGGAGTAGGGAGGGAACTATGGAGTAGGGAGGGAACTATGGAGTAGGGAGGGAACTATGGGTAGGAGCAAAACGTATCTTCTTCCAGCAGACGCGGTTGGTTTCATGTGTCGTAGAGAGCCTGAACTGGTGTGGTAGAAAATCTAAACCTGTGAGGTCAAGGCCTATGTTTGTGCAGAAGCGGAATACATGGGGGAACTTCTGTCAGCATCAGGCATGAGATGATAAGAAGGCCTGTTGATAGGAGCAAAATAAATGTGAAAATATGTATTCAATTGTAAATAGTCTGAACAAATGATGGAATATATCGTCTCCTCTGCAAACTGCACCCTAAGTCACAGGAGTGTCTGCCATACATGATTTTTTGAAGAGAATAGCCACACTGACACCGCAGCTGTGCTGATGACGGGAAAGAAAGGGGACTCTGTTGGGGTGGGATACAAAATCTTTGTCAGAGCTGGAACATCGGCTGTTGTCAGAGCCCCCTGATGTTTTTTGGGGCAGGGCCAGAGATGCCCTTTTGGCTTGGGGTTTCAAGTTTCCTTCTCTATGTTATATAGTGGTGGATGTTTAAGCAGTTTACTCCAGTGATGATGGGAGGGGTTTGAAGAGGAAGGGAGGGCTGTGGTGCACCTGTCTATGGGTTTCTGAGGCTGTTGTCAGACTGGATGGCTGTTGTTTTACGATTCAGTTTCATCCAGACTTATTATTAGCCCTGTCTGGTATAGTCTGTGGAAGAAGTTTCCCTATGGTTTCTGATCCTGGGAAGAAGCATCACTAGGCCTCTGGCTGTCCTTCTCGCTCTGTCTGTCTGTGTGTGTGTCTCTCTCTCTCTCTCTCTCTCTCTCTCTCTCTCTCTCTCACTGTCTTTTTCGATGACTGTCTCTGTGTGGTGCTTTCTCCTGCAGATCTTTATTCATATTCTTGTTATGATCATGTTCTTAAGGGAAATGAAACCTGTTCATCAGCCTATACAGTTTGAGGGACCTGATGTGTTCATCTAATCATTCAGTACGACATATGTAAGCTAAGCGTTATCATACAATTGATATGAACTAGTTTAATGATCAATGAATCATGTTATATGAGGGAAGATGCACTTCAGTTCACCCATTGTCTTTCATCTGTCAACCATTTTATAATGCACCAATCAACATGTCTGTCTTCAGGTTATCAAGACATTTGGTGTGGCACCTTCTCAGTAATTAGTAAAGCCTTCTTGTATGTTCAAGAGCCAACTGTATCATTTAATTATTTATTCAGTAGTGCTTCTCCTTTGACTCTTCTTATTCCTTCTATCAATTTATGCTCTTCCCTCTTTTACATAGTCATATTTATCTTCCTCTCATTTTCTGCTCTCTCTTTCTCCTTTCCTTCGGTTCTGACCTCAATCCCCTCCTCCTCCTCTCTTTCTTCTTCCTCCTCCTGTTCCTTTCACACTTCTTCACCTACCCCTTTCCTTCCTCCTCCTCCTCTTCCTTCCATGCTTTTCCATCTCCTCAAATTGATAGAGGCATTTAAAAGCTCGTCTAGAGGTGACCCAAATTTCAACAGTCAACAAATACTCCCTGCTAAGATGTATCTCATCTAGGTCTCTTGGGATTTGAGCAACAGCCTCTGTCCTGATGACAGATGGAACAAGACCTGAAAAGACTACTGAGTGGCCAATAGCCTGCCACAAAGAGTGGCCACTATGGTTCGAACCCTTTAGTGATGGGTGAAGTGGACAAGCAAGGCAGTGGCTATGCTGCTTGAGGCATGCAAAATGATGTCTAGTTACCTTGTGCTCGATAGTGTATTGGTAGGATGGTGAACTGTCAATCGGGGGTCCAATTCTCCGCCAGGGCAGACATTTTTTTCCGAGATTCCTGGTCCACCTCAGCCCCCTTGCCAACTCAACTATGATGAGTACACCGACTGTAGACTCTGTTCGTGGGAAGATGAGATGATGAGGCAGAGGAATGGCCAGTGTGGTCACCATCTCTTATGTGCTGACACTTCATAGGCCTACTCATGGCTGCTGTACTCCGACTTCGTCTTCTACTTTGCGTCACTCAAGGAGGCTAATTTATCAGATCTGTTGAACAATAAGAGCAGTCATTTAATTGCATCTGGAGAAGCAGCCACACTGGTATGAAAATAATGTTAGGGCCTTCTACCAATACATACAAGCGCATTGTAACACGGTTTCGATATGCCTCTCGTTGGAAGCATTGTTGGGGGGGGAGGCGGGGTCGTGTGTATCATATGTACTAGATGATACTTTGTTTGGCTGTTTTGCCAACAGGTTCTGTTGGTTTTGACTTCGTTCCATCACTCACTCTCAGATGCATTTTTTTTCTATTATAACTGTTTGCCGGCAGATTCGCTTTCTTTGGTAGAGTTGGCATCTGAGATGCCTGTCTTTGTCTTTACCCTGGGGCAAAATTCACCACAGACATGCAGGCATACATTTATGCACCACCACTAGTATCATCATCATCATCACTTCATCATTCCTTGTGTTTAATCTTTGGGCAACTTTTACTTTCTGCTACTCTTTGAGATTTTAATTGTGATTGTTATATGGGTGGTGTACACATTGAGAAAATTAGCCTACCTCATTAAAGCTTCTTTAATGTTTGCTGTGTGGTTACATGATACATGTTGCATGACACCATCGATTTGTCACTTATGCGTCAGATAACAGCATATTTCTGAAAGCATAAAGTAGCCATGATAAATTTTGTTGGTGAATTTTTGATGAGTTCTTTTTTCGTATGTTTGCGTAGAATGGTTCGTCATATTCTCATCCGAGTTTTGAAGCATATGCTCATGGCAACACATGCTTACCTCTTCCACCACCTGCCCATTTATCAGGTATGTAGGCATGCATTCATGTATGTATGTGTGTATGTATGTATGTGTGTCTATGCATCTATATGTATGTAAGTATATGTATGTGTGTATTTATCTATGTAAGATTGTATGTGTGTATATATGTATGTATGTATATGTATGTGTGCAGTAGAGTGCAGAAATGTTTCTTTACAGTGTCACGTTGGAATTCACAAATTCCATTCCCTCTTTTGAGAAGGTGGCACAGTGTTGACGCATTAGCAGGAAGTGCTTGAGAGGGGGAGAAACCAATGGACGCTGTGTGTGTACCCAACGTTGTGTAAAATGACTAATGCAGAATTAACATGTTGTCTAACTAAATACATTGTCCATCCATCCAATGACCGATCATCCGACTGTCCATCGGTCTATTCATTTGATCGTCCATCTGATCACCGTGCATCTGTCCATCCGAACATCAGTGAGGAGCTTTAGCCAATACAACGGATGTATTCAGTTAATAGCTTTGGAAGACATAACATATTGTTTGTGTTATTGAATGTCTTGTATTAATCAGTCATTACATTCTGTTACATTACATTCCATTGCTTGCTGTTGACTTATTTCTTTCTGTTTGTAGGTCTATCTCAGTCATCAATCTACAGTTTGCCACTTAATACATCGTCTATGTTACCACTATATTCGCCAGATTTAAAAGATTATCAAAAATGGTCAGTTTATTTCTGAAACATTTCTTTAATACTTCATTTTAAATCTGTTTTCGCAATTCATACCATGCAGAAGCGTATTTGTTACGACATTTTTTACCGTACACACAAATGTTAACTTAATAATGCTATCTCGGAATGATGGATTCAATGGGGCAGGAGTGTCAGGTAGTGTCAGAAAAATGAAACCAAAAGCCAGAAAAGAGAGAAATATATATTGTGTACATTGTAAAACCTTCGGAACTAGATGAGTCTAATATACGTGTTACTCTTGAACTAAGATTTTTCCTGACAATGATATGTTGAATCGTAGGCTTGATAATAATTATCTTGAGCTGCTAACCTGAAAAATTTCTTTTTATGCTTAAATTTAACTGTTTGATTCATTTAACGTTGTCAGGTTGTAGTATTTTATGTTTCTGAGTCTTAAAAATTAGATAAAAGATGACATGTAATATGTTTTACCTTATGCTAAATGACAGGAATTGGGAGTAAACAGATGCACTATACCTAGTATTCTGGGTTGTTTTGGTTAAAGAATGTTTGGGGTTATTTCAGCTTTCACCTGCTTTACACACAGCCTGGGTTACTATGCTGAGCACTGTATCTTTCAGCATAAAATATCCTATTGGAAGTTACACAGCTACACAGATAGAGACCACACACGCACGCACCCACGCACGCACGCATGCACATGCAAACTCACACACATTGACTATTATTATCATGCAGAATTTCTTTGTCTTTCATATTATAATAAGGAAATTGTGATGATTCTTCAGGGCCAGTGTGACCCATTATCCACTGCATTTACCATTCCCGCCTCTTCCTGGTGGATCAATGTCGACATTCAATCCTTCAGGGTTCATGGCGCATCCAGCACTGCATCCGCCTGAGTTTTCTGGCGGCTCTAGTTCGCAATATTCACATCACCTGGACCATGAACTAAATGTTCATCAGTTTCCAGGAACAAACAACAGTTCAAGGCAAGTGTCTCGAGCGGTCGCCTCTAGTACGCTGAATCTGGGCAGCTTCATCTCGTTCATTCGTTCGATCTATTATTCGGTAAACTGACAACACTATTCATTGTTTTTATATTTGTTCTATTTCTATGCTCAAATATTGACGACTTCATCTGAGAACTTTGTGTTGTTTTAAGTACACACTCATTCAATTAACTAATATTTTAGTTCAGGACTACAAGATATTTGCAGCAAACCAGCCTAGCCTCAGTAGCAGAGAATGGTGATTTTTGCAGTTTTACCTTTCATTACCAGTATTCCATATAATAAAGATTACAGTTGATCGGAAGATGCTGTGCGATAAATGGGTTACCAGGCTACCCTACTTTTAGAAAATACATTACGATATCTAAAATCACCTAAATTATTAGTTATTTGCACTATGAGGATTGAAATGCCAATTAATGAATGTGGCAGTAAGTAAGACAGGCAGCAATGGTGAAGGATCTTTACTAATGAATTCATTAAAATTTATACCAGTATACATACCGTACATGCATTGCATAGCATTACACGAACTTGCTTTTGCCTTATGTTGCTTTTTTACTGCATGGCCTAACTCTGTTACATTCTAATATAATGTGTTATAATCGAACAATTGTGTAGCATTATTTTAATGTGGGTAGTTATTGTCGTGCATAGTCATAGTGTTTTCAGTCTTATAATTATTGTTAAATATCTCTTTCTAATTATGGATTTGAGCTGCCAACCTTTCGATTTGCCAGGTCAGCACGCTTGACCATTAGGCCATGTGATTTGTGTTTTTTGTAGGCAACCTTTTTACTTTGCACATCATCTTGGTGGACTTGGCGATAGGGATCGAATACCATCTCCACAAAGTCCTGTACGAAAAAAGAACGTGATTAAAAAGCCTCTGAATGCATTTATGTTATTCATGAAGGAAATGAGGCCAAAGGTCATTGAGGAAGAGTCGATCAAAGAGTCCGCAGCCATTAATCAGATTCTTGGACGCCGAGTAAGTACAAGTTACAACTGATTTTACCATTCCTCTAGTAAATACAATCGATTTTACCAACCTTGTGCGACGATAGGTTCATCAATTTGACGAGAGGACATCTGGTTCGGCTGTCATGGTACAACTCTCACGGCGGAATTTGTGTTGTGTCTTCATAGAGTACTATTATGGGACCGTGTGCATGAAGCGGTCATAAATCTAGTCCAAACTGGTACCCTAGGGTGAACTTGGTAGGCTGAGACTAGAGTCCATGGTAAAACGGGTGCATGGCCTTGCTAGTCCGAGACCAAAATAGGAGTGCCCAGACTAAAACTGACTTCATAAAACCCAGCATCAGTAGTTACACGATTATGGTTAATTGCGCATGTGCAAAAGTATTTATAGGGAAATTTCAGACTCCTCATTGCCGCACTGTTGATTATGCTCAGTAAGTTATTTAACAGATTATTTTATTAAAACGCAAATGTCACGGTTGTCAAAATATTACAATCCTGCAAAAGTAACCCATGTCCAAAAATGTGATCATTGGGCGTTTTTTAAATTATCTTTTGCAGATATATTTTGTTTAGCTTTAATATTAATTCACAAAGTAGATATATGCAAGCAGGATACAGTGATAGTATTATCAGAAAATGTTTCTACGTCTGCTCTCAAAAGGCAGCCCTTAATGGTAAACTAGCTCATCACATACAGAGGTGTGGTAGAGAATTTTTGTCTGTTTATAAATGTTTATAATTGCTTTGTTTCTGGGATTTGCATAGTGGCATGCTCTAACTCAGGCCGAACAAACGAAATATTACGAAATGGCAAAGAAGGAGAAAGAGTTACATGCAAAGCTCCATCCTGGCTGGAGTGCTCGAGATAACTACGCTATAAATTCGAAAAGGAAAAGAAAACGAGATCCTTTCTCAAGTAGTTTCTTAGGTTAGCATTCGCTTGTCATTGCATAAGCTTAAATTGTGTTCGATCGTATCTGATAATTTATAAAGCGCTTCTTACAGTGCCTCTGATATCAAGTGGCGCTATATAAAGATTCCATTACAAATTAAAAACAATTACAGTATTAGCTATTCAGAAGTGCTCTCAGAGTGACAGCCCTGAGGAAATTATACAGTTTTTGGGCCAGGAAGGGATAGGGTGGGCCCGACAAAAATCTGAATGCAGGGATGGGGTAAGAGGAGCCCATGATGACAAAGGCACAGTGTTGGGTCATAGCCGTCCTTGACCTTGGAACTAGGAGATAAGTAGATCAGCAGACTGAGCAAAGACGTGAGAAGGTATTTGTATTTATTCATTGATTCCTTTTAAGAATGACAGAAGTGTGACCACCTGACAGATCTTAAGGGTAGAACTTGAATTAGAGATAGTTGCAAGAATATTGGCCAGCTTATCGGTTTCCATGACCTATTGAATTATGTTTGGACTACCCTTGTGGACTATGATATTTGGCTTTGATAACATTTGATGTGATGCTACTGGCTGATGTCTTGTTAGAAATCTTTGGATTATAATCTTTTTCAGCTTCTCCACCGTCATCAAGTTTTAGTCACTTAGAGTGATTGTTAGGCAGGATGGATGTTTTTTTATTAATTATAAAATCTGGTAAAAGAAACATGGATAGCTATTTTAGGAGCATTGTTATGGGATATTGGAACTGTAACTGACGTAGCCTACTAACGAGCATGGCAGCAATCTGAAGCACATTACCTTTTTTCACTGGCTGGAATACTTCGTCCAAACTGACAGTTGAACATGGAGATTTAAGATTTTTAAATTCCTCATAGAAACTTAAAAAGCCAACTTTTTACATGATGTTTCTCAAATATACTTAAATTCCCCAATAATTCCCAGTTTTTGTGAGCTGCATCAAGCACTGATATTTAAAAATGTATGTTGTACTAACAAGTATTCTTTAAATGAAGTCATTTTTCGATGTTGATGCTATCTTTGGGCACTGGATTGAATAGCGCATCATAATAAGGATTGCTGTTAGTTGGTCATGTTCTAGAGTTGTTCCTCCTGTCATTGATAGATTGCATCACACAATTGTTGTTTTTTTTAAGGATCATATTGGTTTAATTTCATTGTCTTCTATTTCTCTTTCCTTTAGAAAGTCAACAAGAAAAGCATGGTCGGTTTTCGGTTGATGCAGAGGCATGGTATAATGCAGAACAGTAGGTAAAATTGTTCTATTTGCTTGGTTCAGTGAGCTTCAACTCTCGATTCACTTGAATATTGTACAGTAATGACTCAGTTATGACAGATCAGACGTCTCATCAAAAGACACTTGCACAACAATAACATCCAATAACTGGATGACATCTTTCGTTCTCTTTCCATGTCTGTCCAGTGCACATCCAGTGTCATTTTTCACTTGGATTCAAACTCTGTATTAAACACTGGTTCATCCAGTGTTTTGAAGCAAACGATGCTATCATGGGTGGAGTCGACCTCTTGCACTTCTGCTTCTCCTGACTTCTGTTATGGTTGAAGCAACCATTGACTTATGCTTTGTGGTAGTATATATTCTGAGAGATATGGTAATAAGTTCTTTCAAATGCGTACTACTGGTGTCGACAGTGGCCTTAGCAGAATTGTCGACCACAAGAGCAGAGAAGAGAAGTTTCTTCTCGTGGGCTAGGTTGAACCGGTGTTTGAGGTCATTGTATCATCTTGCCAACCACGAAGCTAGACGACCAGCATTGTGAATATTAACCATTCCTGTATTTATGCTGGTGCATTTTCCATTGCTCTATAATCACAATTTTACAAGAGTTCAGTAAATGCGGCTCTTGCTTATGTTCTTATTTTATTATTTTCCGATACACGTGCATTTGTAGTCTCATTACTTGACCACTGTACCACACCTTATATGATGGACTTCTGACTTGCCAGATTGGGTCCCTAAATAGGGCCATACTCACCGCTGCCCGCCTTGTAGGTTATATTCCCAGGTTTGATCGAGTCTCCGTGTACATGCAGGATGTACTCCACTGGCTCCATTACCCACAGCAGCATATTGCTTACTGAATTGCTGCCTTGGTCTGGCACTGTATTGAGAATTTTACCCTTCCATACTTTGTGTAGCTTTGCTACACTACCATGCACATACTCTCTTCACTCAGCTGCATAAATTGAACTTGTTGTCACCCACTCGCGGATTGCTCTCAGGTAGCACCACACCTTCTCCACGGCTCAGCGGCCTTGTCACACTTCATCAAATTGGTCACTCTGTCTTGTTTTTCACTACTGATCTCTTTGACTGTGGTTTAACTGGGAGCACTCTTGAGCAAGCAATCTTGAGTGGGCACTATATAAAATTACAGTAATAATAATATTAATAATAACTTATCTGAATTGTTTAACCTTTTTGAATTTTTAGGTCAGACAATGATAGGCAATCCATGCTTTCGTCATCAAGATCAGCAAATGAGTTTGATGTCTAGTCATCCTGTCAATCGAGGTTCAAAATACTGTTGAATATTAGAAAAAAGCACCAATTACTGATGATAAGAAATACTGCATTTCAGATATTGTTTCAGAGTGAAAGTACTCCGTTTTGCTTTAAAAGTGCATTCTCTTCGCCAGAATATTTGTCGAACTTGTTTGTATTATGTAAGGTGAATTAATCGTTCTGTTGGCACTAGTCCTAAGTTGAGATTTCTTGCGAACTTCGTGTAACACTGATGAACCGTGTCATTTTGAGGCATCTCTCTTCCTTGGTATTTAGCAGCTGTGATACGCCAGAAGAAGTCATTGTAGTGTCAATTTGCATATCTCATTGATTTCGCTTTTGTTGTTATAACAATGATGCTGTTGATCTAAGTGTTCGGTTTCTCATATCACGTGATTCGTGTTTGTTTGTGTGAATGTCTTGTTTCGTTTGGGATATTCGTGGAAATGCTTCTTTATGCAGGACGTCAAAATGATACCACATTATGACAAGTTCCTGTTCTGGAGATGCATTAAATTTGGGATTCATGGCCCTAACCGTGTTTTATCGGAGATCTTTTTATATCGTTGTTGCATGTCCATTCAATCATTACGAAGATTTATATAGATCCTTTTCAGGGTTACTATTCTGGACAAGCACGGCACCAATGGGAGCCTGTTGCAGAGTGGGGCTGCTGTTTTTGTGTCTGCGTTATAGTATATATCTAGTTTGAGGTCATTCAATTGGCTATATACAAAGTATGCTGTATGATCTCAGTGTTTTATACACCTTTTCTTCAGTTTAATCTAAATATTTAAATAGCATTTTTACAGTACCATACCCGCATTCGGAAGCTGTTAATTATATCAGCCATGTCATGTGTTGCAAACCTTGTAAGATGAATTTTCTTTTTCATTGCCTTTCAGTGTGTGCACACTCAAGCGCTGTTGGATTTTAGGAAACCCTTCTCAGATAGTTCTGAGAAAAAGAATCTAATTTTCTTGCTGTTTTCGATTTGCGTCTGGTTTGTTTTCAATCCCAATTGTGTACAGTCGACGTCACTTACATGCATTGATGCTCTGTCTTGAGACTTGCACCTCTGGATCAGATCAGACTGGATATCTTCCAATTGACTCTTGCTGAATCCAAATAAGACGAAGTTCGTTTGGTTTGGCACTTGCCAACAGCCTTTAAGGCTGGATTTCGTCTTCTTTCAGGGAAATCGCCCTTCTTTACTTTCCACTCCAGTGTCCGAGACCTTAGCATAGTACGGAACATATTGTCTATCTTTTTGCTTCAAACTGAGGCGGCTTAGAGCAATCCGACGCTCCATCTCTTCCTGTGTTTTCACCTCTATTGTCCATGCCTTTGATCATCGTCTGCTGCTCTCGGATTGATTACTGTAATTCGCTCTTGGGTTGTCTCGTTCTCTTCGAGGTTCTTGCCGTTGAAAGACTTGTACTTTCTGTTTCTCGCTCGTTCTCTCGCGCTTCCTGTCGATATTTGATATTTGAATTCTTGACATTTGATATAGCCGTTCTTCAAACATCTTTTGCTCAGAAGTGCACACGCCTCGACGTCGCAATTGCAGTTGTACTGCAGAGCAACTGTGTGCCAAGGACTTGTTCAAGGTCCCTACACAGTGACGCCTCGGACGAGGGTCGAACCCGCTCACTCGGCGCACACTGAGTGCTATACGAGCCGACCGCTCTAACCGATCTGCCACCGTTCCGCATGATAAGTCATTCAATTAATCAGTCTATCTGTTCGTCTCCCTGTCTGTATGCTTGCACACGTCTGTCCATTTGCTCCTCTGTTTTTCTGCTTTTGGTGTTACGCAGTCGGAGTTCCCTCTGCACTGTGTATGCTAGGGAATGTTGCCGCTGATTGTTGTCGGTTTGCACCGATTGCCTCGACCAGAGGCATCGATCTATAGGAGCCCTGCATGGTAACTCGACCACTCCTAATGTTTGAACTGGGTGCTCCAACATTCATTGGGATCCCCAATGAAAATCTTATTTTATAAAGAACAAATTCAGCAGCAGATGTTTCATTGCAAAGTGTGCAATCAACTCTTTTAAAGATGACCAGCAATTGAGAGCTCCAGAAAATGGTAACTGAGGGCCGTAGGTCCCTACTCCATTTTCAGCGGTAGAATAATTATCAGACTTACTAGGATGGTGTTTTAATACGGTCTCATACTGTGCTGCTGAACGATCATTCAGTACTTTTCATTAATTAAAGTCAACAACTCGAAACCCTATTTAAGATATTTTCGTAGCTTGGGCTCCTCCAAGTGAACCCAGATCGACGCCAATGAGTCCGCAACTCAGAGGCGGAGATTATTTATTGCCAGACTCCAGGATCTGTCTCCCCAGAGAATGGAAGAAGGAGAAGAGGGCAAGACTCGTATATAAATAGGCACTTGGTTAAAGGTGTTTTGGGGGAATAGGTGGCACAGTATCAATTAAAGCTTTAGGACATGACGCAGAGATCAGGTGTGAGTTGTGGCTTGAAGCATGGCCCGGGGAGTATGTATATATATATATATATATATATATGCAATTATGCAAGTGTGTAAATTATACGTGAACGCATGTATGTCTGAAGGTATGTATCATACACGGTGACCTGGAATGACCTTCCCGGGGCAGGGACGTACCGAGGGGCCAGCGGGGCCGTGACCCAGGGCGCAAATGTCAAGATGGAATAACTTATTATTCCATAACATGCACTATTTTCAAAATGTGAGGGCGCCAGATTTTTTCTACGCACAGGGCGCAATTATAGCTCTGTGCGGCTCTGTCCCACGTCAATCTGCCCCATTCAACTCGATCGAGCCTCCATACGGTCCTATTTGGTTTAGCTGTGCTCAAAGCGCTTCTACGTAGATAGTCTCAAAGGGGCGATATATAAAACTTATATGCACTTATTCGCGTACATTACATATAATTATATCTCTGTCTGTACGTGTGTGGGTATTTTTCCGTGTATGTGTGCGTGTGTCTACAGTAGATGGCGTGTCTTAGATGCGACCGATGATAACTGGTTCGTTTTCGTTCGCTTCCTTTTCGCTCGTCGCCTTTTCTCCTTTTCTCTTGGCTGACAAGACGAACATCGCGATTCCGACGACGATGAAAAAGGCGAAGCTGATCCACGACAGATACATGGCATAGCCATAGGACACAACGGCCCGGAGGGGGTAGCGCGCTGGGAGATGAAGACGCTCGTAATCGAGGGAGATCTTGAACATTTCCATGCAGACGAAGATACAACCGGCTGGAATAAGAAAAAATACCATCCGTCACTCTAATTAAATAGGTGGCGTATTTAGGCGTGTGTGTGTGTGTGTGTGTGTGTGTGTGTGTGTGTGTGTGCGTGCGTGCGTGTGTGATAGTGTAAGCTGTAACTTGTAAGCTCCTGGTAAGCCTATAGAGTGTAACCATAATGCATGGATGATTAGTTTGTTAGGGCAATCACTGACAATGTAGGCATACACCAACTTAGGTAGAGGTAAAAGTAAGGAAAAGTAAGGTCATGTGAGTAAGGTAAAGAGTTGAGTATGGTAGGCAAATTTCAGTATGCAGTTTAAGGTTCAAACTATATCGTTTCGCACAGGGGCGTCCAGATAGGGGACCCGGAGGCAAATGCCTCTAATTTCGGGCAGGGTGGAGACATCATTTGAGTTTTAGGGGTGTAATAATTTCTTGCTTCCCAGACACTTGGGACCGAGGGGTTTGACTCCATCACTCAGAGAGGAATTGGCGCCCCTGGTGTCGCTTGTGTGTGTGCGTGTGTGTGTTAAGAAATGCATCTATTACGATTACAATTACTTGCCGGTGATGAGGTGAAGTGACCCTGCAACCCTTTTGAACATATAGCGAGGTTCTTTGATTGAATACCATGTGAAGAAGTTTGGTATTGCTGACAACAGAAGAGTGATCACCGAGAAGGCAGCTGCCGACCGACTGTAATCTACAATCACGCAGCATACAAAAATGTAATGCAAACTTTATAAATCTACTTTAAAATACAAGATCTTAGGCCTAAATGAAACAGTACTAATGACGAAAACTATTGACATGAATAGGCCTATATCTTACCTTATAGTAGGCCTATATGCCTACCGTAACCTGCCTTACGTAGACCTATAGACCTACATTCAGCTTATTATGACCTTGCTTAATATGGGTTGCCTCATCTTGCCACGACTATCTTAGTTCACTTTGTCTAATTAACCCTATAGATCACTGATTTGACTTGACCTTTAATATTGCAATATTGTAGGTATATTTCAGTTTCCGTCATATCAGGTCTGTGTACTACATTACTTTAATTCATTTATTAATTCTGAGCATTAATTAATGTAGGGCCCCTTCAAGAACCTATTGAGGAGCGATCCCTGCAAAGCCACGACTAAGAGAACAGAGTTGAGTGACTTGCAAAACTTGCAGGGTGGACCAGAGCAGAGGCGGCAATCTCGTTTGACAGGTGGGGGGGGGAGGGACACCCAATGAGAGAGGTAGGAAATGTGGGGGACACACGTAAAACGTGTCCCCTCTCTGTAAAAGATGGGGGACTTGTCCCCCTCGATCTCCCCGGATCGCCGCCTCTGGACCAAAGGTAAAGAACGGAACTCAAGTGGGAGACCATTCCAGATAGAAAGGTCAACAACCGAAAAGTTCCATAATTATGAAGCCAATATTGGACAAATTCTTACATGGAATCCATCATATAGATCGATCCCTGCTGGTCCCATTTAATGCTCATACATGTAGATGGTGGTAGGGTATACTACCGTGCATTAACTCTGCTTCTAGCCTAACCTTCAACCGGCCGTGGTTAGGCTGAGAGCGCCTCCGAGTAGATTTCTGGAGGGGGCGCCATCTACGCGCTATCTAAATGTTAAAATGAATGAATGAACGAATGAATGAACGAATGAATGAACGAATGAATGAACTTAATTGTCCGCGCAACGGGTGACTGTGATAACGACATTTGTGCTCTCTTCCCTCTTCTCTGACGCGAGCTTCCTTACCTCGCTGTCTCCATTTCTATGGCGCCTGAAGAAGCAGAGTTGATCCTTACGTTGTATTGTCGCTGAGACGAGTGCTCTTGAAGATCGAAGCGCTATATGAATACTGAACTTGCAAATTAAAAATTATAGTGTGCATATATGTCGCTTACCGAGTATGCCATTGTCGATTTCGTCATCTTTATCTATGATTTCTTTCGAAGGAAAGAACTTCTTCATACGACAATACTCTCCTTCAAATTACGACAATGGATAATTAATTAACACATAGCCTATAGGCCTATAGGATACCTAGAGCAATTTCTTTAATATTTTCCTCTAATATGCTAGATCTATAGTTCCTGAATAACTAACAAGTTAATTTATTGGCATAATTATGTTGACATGCAATTTTTAGTATTAGTATAAAGTGATTTCATTCATATTATTGTATCGTATAATTCGTATCATATGATTTCGTATCTTTAAATTTATATGGTGCCTCTACAAAAATAACCATTCAAAGGCGCAGATAACAGTTTTCTATAAGTAATTAACTCGTGATAACATGAACTGCAAAATAATTGGATATTAATCTCCTATTAAGGAAAGTCTGAGGAGATTAGGCCTCTATCCTTGTACATGGAAAATCGATTGAGTAGACTATGTATTTATTATAAGCTATAATATCAGTGATAGAGGGTCAGCCGAACCCATAGGCGGAGACTTGGTCCTGCGTTACTTTAGGAGATATAAGCAGCTCTGTCCCTCCACTCAAACTTTTGGAGGGGATCATCCCGTCCTGTTCCGCTAAGTTTCCGCCCATGGCGAACCAGCGGAAGAAAGACACCATATATGGGTTGAATTGAAATGGCTTGGAAATATATGAGACGTGGGTTTCAGCCAGAACCTATAGGCCTACTGAACACACACAAAGTGGCCAAGTGTTTTAGTAATGTATCATTAGAGGAAGATAGTTTCAAACTTTCAACCTGTTGGCATAAGTTCTCCTTTTTCGATGCAAATCGCACCCTATGCGAAACACTGAATGTTTATACTGCGAACCTATAAACAGACTGTTTCTAAAGTAAACGTTGACCCGTTGTTATCGGTTTAATGTTTCTATACTGTGTATTTCTCCATCCGCCATTGTTTGGGTGAAAGTCGCTGCTCACGTGTTATAATTTTTAAGGGTGCAGTTTGTTTTCCTATAATGTCAGGTCATGTGTCGTATACGATGTAAGGTAATGCAACTTACTGCGAGGAAAGATCAGGTACACGCTATTTATAGTTAGGTACGGTTACGAGAGTATAATTATTAGGCGTAGAGTAAGATTAAATGAAGACGCTGTAGGCAGAGTGAGGTATACCCTAAGGCAGTGTTTCCCAAACTTTTTGGTCATGGGACCCACTTTGGAAAATCTTTGAATCCCACAATCCAGCTCACAAAGGCGAAGAATATTATGTTAACATTTAATTAGCAATTCAATGTCAATTTGCAGCGCATGCATTGAATATACTTGATATAATGAAGAGACTAAACTAGACTCTACTCATTGGAGAATACTATAGTGACAATACAACAAAGAAGGTCAAGAGAACAGTTTCATTTTGTTTTTCTGAATTTAGTGGAACCATTTTTAAACAAACCTGAAGAACAGCGACCCACTTGACAAGATGCCGCGACCCACTTTTGGGTCGCGACCCATAGTTTGGGAAACACTGCCCTAAGGTAGTGGCAGATAAGACGCGATAATTATTGACTTTGGGATGCGTGATGGTCATCAATGACTAATGTCATCATGACAGGTTGGTTTTAAGATCGTCATCAATGGAAGGAAGATTTCTGGAGGCATCTTCTATTCCGCCGTAGTGTAGGCCTATCAGCGAAATCAGGTAAATAAAGCTCACAAACGATATACAGTCGATGGGAGGATCATACGGTACAGAGATGACAGTCCATCCACCCACATTATATTTGCTGTAATAATATTTATTTGGTGTAAGCTTTTTTTATAAAGAAATTTAAGTAATTACGCTCTCGGCGCCAGCATTAGGCAAAATGTGATTAAGAACTGAAATTTGATCATTTAGCAAAACAATCGCAGGGTAGAACGGAGTCACCTGCAGCGAACCCACGCACACACGTAGAGCACAAACAACGATTTGCAATTTTTTACGCAAGAACCAAGGGTGAAATAATCAAAATTTTTTTAAAAATCGAAAGTTGTTTTTTTTGGTTTTTGGTTTTATTTGGTTTTTTGGTTTTTAGCTTTCCCTAATCAAAAGTTGTTTTTTGTTTTTTTTGCTTTTTGGTTTTATTTGTTTTTCAGCTTTCCCTTAGATTCAGTCACAACAGTTTTGCTTTTAAAAGCATGAATAAAGAGCTCCAACTCGCTTCAATAATTAATTTGGTTGGATTTCCGACTGAATAACAAGCAATGAGTAATATAACAGTAATATTAGTAAATTGATTAAAAAATATTTTAAAAAAACAACCAAATATTGCTATTTTTTATCCTTTGGTTTTTTGTAAAAAAAAAGCAAATAACCAAATAACCAAAAAATCAACGTGTTTGCAGCCCTGACAAGAACATCACAGTCTCTGGACCAAGTCACGTCGATTGCGTGGTGCGAAGACAGGCGGTAAAATCCGCGACCAACGAGTCAACGACAATAATGCTACCGCTCACCAGTTCCTCTTTGGTGTAAGAAACAGTAAGATGGCGCGCGTCGACTACTATACATCGAGCTGTCGGGTGCACGTTGACCAGATATTCGTCGTGTTTCGGTCGACAGTCCGAAGATCGAGTCAGCACAATAGTGACAAACGGTAGAGTTCATTCCAATTTTCAAAGAACTGCATCGGGATGTGGAGCTAATTAAAGTGAAATCTCTAAAACTACTTGTAGTTTGCAAGTGACAGCAGGTCTACAATTGACGCATATCATAATATATGTAGATTATCCAATATATATTGACCCAGACGAAGCTGATTAGCAACACTCACGCGACGTTCACGCCACTGCGAAGGCCGACGAGAAAACTCATGCAGTAGGAGACTGGAAACCTACAATAACTCGAAACGGAATAAGGGCTGTAATTGTAAACTCCAAGCGGTAGCACTATCGGCGTTGACTCGTTGGCCGCAGATGTTACCGCCTGTCTTCGCACCACGCAATCGACGTGACTTGCTCCACTTAAGACCAAACCCCGTGGCACCAGCTTATTCACGAGCGCTAGGTCGAGTCAGATGGGCGGTCAAAAGCTCTGTCCGAAGGAGACCTGAGTCCGTTTGTCAGAGGGTCAGAGTGGTAGAGTTTACTCTCAGTTTAGTCAGATTATTGTGGAAGATATCTCATGTGAGGCAGACCCACCCGTATCATGTCTTAGGCTAATTTAGAACACCGTATACATTGCCTCGGAATAGAGAAGAGCAGAGCCGAAAGGATTAGACTGCTAAAAAGAACTCGGGTAATAGGGATTTGCCTCTGCCCGAACTTGCTTGTAGGCCTGGGAGCTGCAAAGCTATCACGAAAAACAGAAGCGCAGAAGAGACTGCTTCTGACTCATCGAGGAAGAGGGATTTATAAGGCGCTGGAGATAGGAGAATGGGAAGAACAAAGGAAAAGTTAGGTAGAGGAGCAGGAGCGCGAGAAAGCATGCTCGAAGATGGAGAAGAAAATTGAGCAGGAGGAGAAGGTGGATGTCTGGTTTCCAAAGCGTCAGAGGAGGCAGAGTAGCTGATTAAACGGGTGTTGTTTGGGTCGAGAATGGGAAGGTGAATGATGAGGTGAATCGGAGGAGTGGATGCATGGTGAGACTTTACCTTTCAGTGGATAGCCAGAAAGGTGATGGATTAAAGAGCCTCAGGCAGATGATGGCGGGTGATTGGCATTGAAAGTGGAGGAACCGAAGAAGTGCGAAGATCAGGAGGCAGATCGTTCAATAGGCTTGGTGCAGTTTTGGTTATGACCCGGTTGGAGAACTTGAGATTTGTAGCGACCGAGTCGAGTGTGGGTCTAAAGAAGTTACCAGTTCACAGCGATAGATTGATGATTTTCTTGATTGCTGCAGGAAAGAGGCTGCATAGCTTGATGGGAAGAGAGTTTCGGAGGAATAACGCAGGAGATCTATGTGACTGACCCCTATTCTGGGTGAGATTAATTCAAGCCTGAACGAGGGAGATTAAAGTAGAGTGACACAGTGGGTAATACAGACTAACCGTCTTCTGAACCACTTTAAACCCTTGTTATGCTATGTTATGTTAACACGGAATTAAGACTCGATTGCAACGCTGATTCAACCTAATTTCTGTGAGTCGCAAGTGGTTTATTATAGATTCATGGAAATTCATAATTCAGACCATTAAATGAACTAGTTCCTTGGGTCGACCGTAATCCGGTGACTCCGTAGGCCACACGTGCTACAAATTACATATCCGGCTAGCCTTGCTTTAGTCCTAGACAGTGGCTGGCGCGACAAAAATTACCACCATCTGCCATAAGCCACAGCGGCTTTGGCTGCAGAATGTGCGGATAGCGTTCCGGCTGAGGAAGAGGACGGAGAAGAGAGAAGGAGAAGTAGGAGAAGAAGAGAAAGATGGACAAAAAGATAAGCATTAAATAACATTTATGGAAATGTATGTGTCGTGGGAGTCAGAGAAGGAGATGGATAGAAAGAGGGAAGAGGGAAAGGAAGAATAAACTTAAGTGGAAAATGATCATAGGGTTAATAATAATAATAATAATCTTCGTTTTAATTTCAAACTGACAAACCGCAGTATGATTACAATTAAGTACAGTATGAACGAACGATGCAGATAAATGGAAGATAGATGAGAAAAGAACGACATCTTGAATAAGAAGTTTTAGAAGGTATTAGATGAAGATGTGTTTTGAAAATACTAGGAATGATATGGGAAAACGAAGGCAAAGAAAATAAGGAGATTGAGAGCTATCAAAAGAACGGGAAAGAGTAGAGGGAGAGAGAGAGAGAGAGAGAGAGAGAGAGAGAGAGAGAGAGAGAGAGAGAGTATACATGGAAGATGATAGCGTTAGAAGAGGCGGCTGATATAAGGAAAGACAAGGATGACAAGAATAGTCACATTCTCAAAGATGGCTGGTGTAGAAGAGGAAGAGGGTTGGAGTGGAGGTAAGTTTCAACAAGTGGCAACATGTATAAAATTGTTTATAAACACGACAAACTGGGCGATGAAATGAAAGACTAGTTAAAACATAAAATGAACTGAATTACGAGGTGGAAGAAGAAGGGTAACAAGAAGAGGAAAGAAGAACGTAGGAGATCAACATGGATAACCCATGAAGTGTAATGTAATAGATAACTTATATAGCGCCACTCGATATCAGTGGGCGAAAGAGAAGAACGCGAAGTACATTGGAAATGAAGGATGCGAAGAACACTGAGATGTAGAAAGCGAAGAAAATGAGCGAGAAGAAGACAGATGAGAGAGAAAGAAGACAACGAAGAAGAAAGATGCAAGAGATAATGAATACAGTGAAAAATGCGAGGGAGAAGATTGTGAAGAAGAATAGTCCGAAAAAGAATGATGCAAAGAAAGCGGATGATGCGCTTATGCATGAATAATATATGTATAAGTGTGTATGTATGTGTGTATGGACATGTAATATACATGTACGTAGGTATGTATGTATGTATGTATGTATGTATGTATGTATGTATGTATGTATGTATGTATGTATGTATGTATGTATGTATGTAAGTAGTAGGAAAGTGAGCTACCTGGGACAATTGACCAATATTATGGTCAATTCGCCCACTAATAGGCTACAAAACCTATTATTAACCTATAATTAGGTCACAAAATCACCAAAAATCACAACAACCCACATCATGGTTCTAATACCAACCAAATAGGCCACCAGAAAAATGAGCCACAATTCATGCACAAACCCTGGTCAAAACGTCCGACAATAGGTCAAAAGACACGGGAATTTCCAATAGTTTCGATGATGAGTCATCACGTGACCACCAAGTCTTCATTATCAACCCAGGAATTAAATGACTCAGGATGACCCAACCATTTCACCAGCGACTTGTTTCCTGGTTTCCGGATAACTTTTGCTATTCTAAATATTTCTTGAGTAGTCTTCTGTAGCTCCTGTTCGTAAAATGAGCCCTGTATTTCCTCACCATTATAATCAGTGATCTTATAAGTTGGTGGATCCGTGTATTGAACCTTTGAAATTGTGAAGATCTCTTCCGTCCATCTCGGTGTAAAACCTTATTCAAAGATGTTCTTCTTCTTCGTTATTCTAACTTTATCACCGATCGAAAACCTGGGTATAATAGGTTCCGAGATTTCATCACCGTATAAGTTCATCCAAACTACCTTTCATTCATTTTCAACCTAGCTTTAGAGGGTGTCATTTTAATGGAAGAATGCTTAGTTTTATTATAATTACTAACCATTTCATCCAACACATCGATATATCGTCTAGTTGAATTAGCTGTAAAATACTTAAACATTTTTTCACACATTGTTCTATTCCAACGCTCACCAACGCACGACTTTTCTTCGTTGTCCGTAGAATACAACTCGACTAATTTCTTAACGTCTTTATTATAAAATTCTTTACCTTTATCCACCCTAACCTTGCCTGGTCTTCTACCGCTCTCGAATATTTTCACGAAGCCACTAACCGTAGATTTTCCACTCTTATCATTTAATGGCACAATCCAACCGTACACATCTATTACGGTTGATAAGTATTTCACGCCATCGTTATCTTCAGCAAAAGCCAGCATATCGACTAAATCAGCAGCCCATATTTCATCTATACCACCAACGTACACCTTCCTCTTCCTAAAACGTCTTATTACGGATCTTTGCAACTCCTCAGCTAGTTCATCAGTCCATTGTAATTTTAGGCTTTTTTTAAACCTAACCCGAGACTAGCTTTGGTAGATAGTATAGGTTTCACAAGACTTCTTTCCATACGCTCTCGTAAGCTTGGATTAGGAATATTATTCAACTCATTAACCATCGTTCTATCGGCGACATTCCTAGAAGCTGTATCGGAGTGCTGACCGTAAGCCAAATCGTGCTGATATGCAGCGTTGTCGACTCTATTGACGAGCCTCGACCAATCCTTAGGAGTTCCCTCGGAATTCAACCTCAAATCAAGTCTAGTACCAGGACCAGTAAATGAATGTCCCGGCAAGTGCATCTCACCTGGATATTTAGCCCACGGCAGCTAAATACCGCTGGTAACAGAATTTAAAGATCCAACAAAATCACCACCTTCAGAAGACTTCACGAATTGTGTCTTTGTCTTTCCACATATATCACATGCGCCTCTAAGCATTGACCTTCCATTCTTCGTTGTAACATTTTGAATATTTTTAGTATCAGTACGAGTTTTACACTTTACGCAATACATCCTTTTTAAATACAATTAGATATATTTAAAATGGAAGTCAAAGATTTATCGTGGAACGACGTATTATCTAAGAGATTCAATAATCCTCTTTTATCTAGAAGTATAAGAGGGTTAATCGTAGGAAAGTCTGGATGCGGTAAGACGACTCTATTGTTGAACCTACTTCTAAGACCAGGATGGCTAGACTACGACAATCTGCAAGTATTCGGAAAATCTCTCTTTCAACCAGAGTATAAAATACTCAAGCAAGCATTTGAAGAAAAAATACCGAAAGAATCCATCATCGGGCTATTCAATTGCCAAGACGAGACCATGAGACTAAATAATCCGCCGGCCTTAGTAGTTGAGGTAATGGCTAAACATTTGTATAACAAATCTGATATCTGCTGTAAGTTCTTCGAATCGTCTGAAGACGTGCCAGATCCGAGAGATTTGAATCGTGAAAAGAAGAACCTGATGATTTTCGATGATTTACAGTTAGAAAAGCAAAACAAATGTGAGACCCACTACATCCGGGGAAGGCATGGTAACGTTGATTGCTTCTACCTCGCTCAAAATTATTTTAAATTACCGAGACAGACGATCAGAAGAATGCAAACTTTATCTGCTTGTTTCCTCAAGACCAGAAAAATATTAGCCACGTTTACCACGATCACGTAAGTACAGACATGTCTAAGGATGAGTTTAAGAAACTATGTGAAACAGCCTGGGAGCAACTTTATTTAGGATTTGTAGTGATAGGTCAGACTAGTAATAAGAATAACGGCAAGTATAGATGCGGTAGCGAAGAATACAATATTAAGATAGAAGCAAACAGCAGTACGTCAAAGACTGTTGTACATCTAGCGGATAATTACATGGTCGATCTTTGGGCGTTGAACTCTATCGGAAAAACCCTCGGTTTCGACAGGCGGCGTTATTCAGCGGTTTACCGGGAATCGAAGAATATAGTAGACATAATGAGTGTCAGTAATCTGAGGGTAACGAGCAATATTATTGGGGCATCCTATAACAACGGAACGACTGATAACATTATTTATTCCGTTTTCCCAAATGTAGGGCCTGGGTACAAGATTATCGAAACGCCTAGGAATGTGATATATCTTCCAATCACTCTATCCACGATTTCGATAATGGAAACGTTCTCTCACCGATCAAAATGGCCAACTAATTAATCTACGAGGTGAGGAATTATCGATACGGTTTCATATAAAGGAGGCTTAACAATTTTATATATATAAAATGAGTCGATACACGAATGTCAAAGTTAATATTTCGGAAGGACAAAAAGACAAAATCAAACGATCTCTACAGGCGGGAACCGGCGTTAGCATTGGATTAAAGCACAACGATTTAAATGGAAACCACATGTTGGCTCTTGCCCAGGGGCAGGTTAATAAGTTGACTAAGGCGTATCAGGGTGGAACGGGTGCGACAATAAAAATTAGTAAAACGCAATTGATACATAATGCCAAAGTCGAAGGCGGCTTTATCGGCGCCATTTTACCATTTCTAGCAACTGCGGGCGAATTTCTGCTATCGAGCGTGTTACCGAGCTTGGCAACGGGTGCATTAACAGGAATAGGTGCAGAGGCTGGATCAAAAGTCATAGACAAAGTCTTATCTCATCTCTTATTTTCTTATCATTTTCTTATCTCAGTTTAAATAAAAAGTCATTCCAATATAAAATGTTTTATTATCCGAGTCACAAAATTGGGTGGACGAAACCCAAAACTGAAAAATTTACGATAACACAACCGAGATCCGTCACGTGGAAGGCGTGTGAAGGTATGTGGGATGTCAAGTATAGGCCACAAAGACAAATGGGTGGTTTAAGATGGGAGTTTTTTGCCCAAGAAGCGATAACTATTTATTCTCATGAGACGGTTGTTTTACCGTTAGGCGTAGGTGTCCGAATGACGAAAGGATCGGGTGAAGTTTCGCACCATCCGGAACTGATAGAAGCGGGTTGCCGCCTGCTATGCGATACCGTTACAGGAGCCGCGGAAGACATTTAACTCGATATTAAGAATTTTGGAGATCTTGGAACTGTCACCATAAGGAGATTCGTTATGTTATGTCGAATAACTCGTCAACGAATAAAACTTGAATTCCATTTTAAGAATATTCTTCGATATTATAAAATGGAATTGAATAAAGCAGACACCTATCGCCTTCGTAAAATATCTGAAATTCAACAGGAAATCTTACGAGAACGTGAAAAGAGAGAAATAATTTGTAAAAAATATCAAAAGAGTGTTAAAGTAGTCGAAGCGTTGGGAGGTTTGTTAACCCTTACACCTTCAGGACTCGCCGCTTTAGGCGTAACTTTTCTAAGTACCGTCGTAACCGCACCAGCCGCGACAATCGTGGTATCGTTATCTGCAGGATCCGGAGCATTGTGTTTGATATCTGCCCACTTCCGCCGAGAAATTTAATCAGATGAAGGTAGAGGTTAAAAGTAAAAGCAATGCCAACATAGATGAAGCGACGAAACAATCGTTCCTTAGGCAAAACGAATTGAAGTTCTTTATCCAACAATAATGCTTCTTTTCTCCATCAGAAATGAGTAATAGATCTACACCGATATCGATCTCGTGCCTCGATAAATATAGTGGGAATAGGTAAACATCTCTCTCGTGACCGAAAACATTAATACTAATATCATTATTTCTCTCACACTTACTTATCACGTTAGCATCCGCTGCGACTGGGAATTCAATGCTGGACCAATCAAGTTCCTCAGATTGTTTTATTAATTCTTTCGTTATTCTTTCCGAATGTTCGTCAACAGGGTTTAAAGGCTTTCGTTATACACCACTGGAAGCATACTTCGTCTTCGTTCTTCATATTAACAATAGCCTTTTTTTACTCGCTAGACATTTCGGCAGTGGAATGTAAGAACTACCCTTCAGCGGTTTATAAGCAACCGTGTTGATTTCTAATTTTTGAGCCGCTCTAAGTCTCCAGTTACTACCTCGTATCTGGAAGGCTGCCATAGACTCTAGGATTTTATCTTTCGCATTGTTGTAAATTTCGCTCGTATCGGTGGAGTCTAAACCACCTCAGGCTTTGAACGAAAGGGAAAATTCTCGGTATCTACTTGCCCGGATTTCATATCAATACGCTCCATTGTCAGGTAAGGATGAAATTAACCTTAGTCTGTCGCCTTTAGTCAACAAGTCTATCGCCTGTGCTCGAACGGTGTCAAGAAAAAATGTGGCGTCAATTCAGTTTGCTCCTTCGACCGTGTATTGCTTCGTGAAGCCCTTGATAGCTGTGGCTGTCTCTTTTATTTCGCGTGTTTTCATAAGAATTTTACCGAATATAGAATTCACTTTAGCTTTCAGTGCTTCTATATTCTCGTTCACCTTTCTCCTTGGTTCTTCGGGTATGTACCCTTCAATCCACTTTGCGAATGTATTAATAGCAGACTTAGTCTTAACGAATATTTTTCGTGCTGTCGTAGCTGGCATGGGAACGAGTGTTGGAACTCTAATGTCGGGAACAGGTGCGTCCATCAAACTAGCATTGGATGAGATTGGAGTAAAATATGAGGGGATGACTGTTTGAGCCACGTGAGCTTCAATTTTAGCAATCAAATCCACCTTTCGTAGTCGTGTATAACCTACAATTCCACTCTGTTTCGCAATTTTTCTTAATTCAATAACAGTCTATTTTATGTATCCCATTTTATATTGTGGATATCATTGATTGATAATGCAGACTTGGTGGCCACGTGATGACTCATCATCAAAACTATTGGAAATTCCCGTGACTTTTGACCTATTGGCGGACGTTTTGACCAGGGTTTGTGCATGAATTGTGGCTCATTTTTCTGGTGGCCTAATTGGTTGGTATTAGAACCATGATGTGGGTTGTTGTGATTTTTGGTGATTTTGTGACCTAATTATAGGTTAATAATAGGTTTTGTAACCTATTAGTGGGCGAATTGACCATAATATTGGTTCATGAATTCGCTCTGATCAATCTCAGAATGTATACTATATTTGCGCCTGTTCACTTATTCCTGCCTGCCTGCCTCCTACTTAGTCTATCTCTCGATGTATTTCTTTTCGTTTCTCTACCTCTGCGTCGTTGTTTGTCTATGTCATTCCTTTCGCTCTCCTCTCTCTGACATTCACCACTCACTCTTCCATTCACTCACTCGCTCATTCGCTCACTTACTCATTCAATCATTCATTAACTCACTCAAAATCAGTTTTTTCATTCATACTCACTCTTATTTTCGCCATTTAATCGTTTCTGACCTCTATTTCTGCTTGCATGCTGTTTCTTTGTCTGCGTGTGTGTGCAAGTGCCTTCCTGACTTTGTCTGCGTCTGTTCAACGGGACATCCATCAGCGCCTGCATCCGAGGCAATCCACTACCTGATGAAGACCAAGCGGTGCTCTATCCACGTGCTCCTCGTTTTCCGACTTTCCGTCTCGATCCTCTCTATATGTATACTGAACTTGCCCTTCTTCTGCCAACTCACATCCTCCAATCCATCTCCCTGGTTGCTTCCTTTCCTCTCCTGCATGTGCAGTACAGTGAACTGCCTCTCACGCGCTACTTAATGTATTTTTGAGCCACTGCAGTAGAGGCCAGCGCAGCGTGTAACTGGAGAGTACAAAGCATGCTGGGAAAAAGTCTCTTTGGGTTACTGGTTCAGCGAGAAAACATCCCAAGAAACTTATTAGGATTCACAGCTTTATAAAAGAGTTGTAGATATTCTCTTCTGTTATTTTCTGTTCTGTTCTGTTCTGTGCTGTTCCAGGCTGTTCCAGTTAATTCTGTATTCCACTCTAATCAAATATTTTAAATTTGTTATACAAATTATAATAATTTTCTTGATATCTCTTCAAATGCAGTCCAGTCTGGATTAGAGCATGGTCTTGCAGGCTATGGTGTAAAACCCATGTTTAGGCTGTTACCTGCTCTCATTAAGAAATTGATGCCCTGCGCTTGGCTCTCGAGTGGCGTTTAAAACAAGTAGTTGACGATTATGATGATATATATATATGTATATATATATGTATATCATCATAATCGTCAACTAATTGCTCATATATATATGTATATATATATGAGCCTACCCGTTGTACAGTTTCACTTCATCTCGTTCTTTCTAGTCTAGTCAATTGTAGTCTAGTGGCACAGTATGATAGCCTAGTCGATTCTTGCCAGGTCTAGTATACTGATTAACTGGCTACTTATTTAATAAGCCTCAGTTGCTCCGCATTATTAGAAACAAAGACATGTTTACGACTGTTCAATCAGCACTCCAGTTACATCCTACATGTGCATACATTTATTCAATACAAATGTTAAACGATACGTTGTAAGTCATCAGCGATTTGTAGGGAAATAGCAGATGTACATATCGCTGGTCTGCTTAGCTGCTGCCAACAGGTCTTAACCAGACTTATTGGGTTATTTGCAACCAAAAATCGACCAGTTTTCTCGAACGTATTGACTGACGTATAGTATATTAAGTGACGCGTTGAGTCAAAGTGACGAAGTACGTTTCCTTTTTAAAGGTTAAACCAAATTTATTGTTGTGCTAAGTGACGTACTGAGATACGTTTAGAATAATGCAAATTGATAGTGACGTCATAATTTGATTTAATCAAAATGACGTCTAATTGACGTGAGAAGTAGACAGCTTACTGTGTAGGATCGGCGTCGTCGAGTTGTCCCATTCGGCAAAGCAGATCTTCCACAGACCTGCATATTGCCGCAGAAGGAAGGCGTGGGTGGAATTGCGGTAGGTTCCTGGTGGCATGTCCATGGACATCCATCCCGTCGCACTCATTGCGATGAGGAAGATGAATGACGATAGGATTCCGAAGCCAAACGACGCCCACAGATAACGCTTAATTCGCTGCAATCGCTGAGCTGAGCTGTCGGATTTTGGTCCCTTTGTCGGCGACATAGCTTCATCCTTTTGTCGGGTCTTTCCTGTCTTCGTCTGTAAACAGCAAACCTCACGAAGTAGGCCTTTTGCTAAACAAGAGCGGGATTCAATTGTATGCGTGTAAATTGCATAGTTAGCGCAGGCTTGGATTCGCTTGGATCAGTTTCTGATACGGTGATTATATGTCTAACCGCGCAGTGCACAGCGCTTACGTCTTCGTTGATCAGCCTAAACTGAATGAGAAAGAAAAACGATCCGACGACTTGCAAGCGTCCAGACGTGCGAAGCGTTTAAGTCGCGATCGATGATCTCAGCTGAAGAAGAAGAAGACGACGACGACGAAGATAAGAAGAAGGAGGAGGTGGAGGATGTCGATGGGCAGGAGGTGGAGAAGGAGGAGGATGGGTATGTGCTCTATGGAGGTAAAGACTGCGTTAGTTCGGGCGCAGAAATCGATCGTATACCCGATAACTCTTGTTTTTCTGTTTACCTACAGCCGGTCGTTTCAACACTCGCTTCAGTTTGTTTAGACTCTGGTGGGCGCTCCCTCTTTGTCTGGCTGCGGCTGCTGCTGATGTTGCTGCTGCTGCGGTGGCCTCTACATGTTGCTGATGGGTGCTGGCTTACATATATGTCGATGAATATAATGCTACGTGTTGTTGCAGCTGTTTGCATCAGTCATAGAAAGATTGGGTTCATCGCTGATGTCGACTTCTGCCATGCAACTTGTCTTGCCACTTCCCAATTATATATCGACTTAATCTCGTCCTTCTTCGTTTTCTAATTGCCCTGGTAGTCTACTCTTTAATTGTTCCTCCAGGACTCTTCTACTACTATCTGATTGCACCTCTTCCTCCTATTTATTATTGTTCCTTTTCCCTATCCCTAACATTGTGCCTCTTCCTCCTCTCTCTAATGGTTCCTTTCCCTCCTCTTTCTGGCTGTACCACTCCCTTCTCTTTGTAAATGTTCTTCCTTCTTCTCTGTCTAACTGTTCCTTTTCTTGGCATCTTTCTTTTCTCTCTTCACTCTATCCTTCCTTTCTTTCATTCTGTTTCATTGTTGTAATTGGTTAAGATATTTGTCGTTCATCTCCTCTTTTGTTTCCTTTTCTCCCTTCATCTTACATACTATATTAATAGTCTCCTACTACACGCTCTTGTCTTCAAACTGTGTCCCTCTGTAAAAAAAATTTAATACCGTCATCTCCTTTTTATTCTATTTTTCTTCTAACTTTTCCTTTTTATTTTACTAAAAATAACTCTTCTCCGGCTACTCAATGCATTCTGTAATCTCGAGTTTCTCTGCGTATCCTCCATCTCCTCCTTCTCCTCCTCCTCCTCCTACTTCTTCTCCTTCTCCTTCTTCTCCTTCTTCTCCTCCTTCTCCTCCTTCTCCTTCTTCTTCTCCTTCATCTTCTCCTTCTTCTTCTTCTTCTCCTACTTCTCCTTCTTCTTCTCGTTCCTCTTCTTCTTCTCCTCCTTCTCCTTCTTCTCCTCCTACTCCTTCTTCTCCTCCTTCTCCTCCTTCTCCTCCTTCTCCTCCTTCTCCTCCTTCTCCTCCTTCTCCTCCTTCTTCTCCTTCTCCTCCTTCTCCTCCTTCTCCTCCTTCTCCTCCTTCTCCTCCTTCTCCTTCTTCTCTTGCTTCTCCTTCTCCTCCTCCTTCTTCTTCTCCTTCTCCTTCTCGTGCTATTCAACTTCTTTTCATTCCCTTTCTCTTATCCAACTTCTCTTGGTGGTGGTAGTTGCAGTTTCACGACACTGCATGATAAGAAAGATCTTTAGCGTCGCCCTCCTCCTTTATCCTGGCTAGGGACTGGCACTGCTGGACTACAAGTTCTAAGTTTATGCGCTTTAAGTTCCTTTTCATCATTTGCCCCAGGGTATGTATGTGTGCTCGCGTGTGTATGTGTGTTGGTGTGCAGTTGTTGGTGTGTGTGCTAAGCCCAGCATGAAGCGCTTTAGTCGCAACCACAGATGAGACGGGTCAGTGTTTGCCTGGAGACAAAGGACAGGAAATGGCGACCTTCTGTCCCTCCACCAGTCCCTCCTCGTTCAGCCCTCTGTCGGCCATCGATGACAAACAACAGACAGAATGACGTAGGTCGTCCATCATTGTCAGCGTCATTTGAATAGCATCACCGACAGTTTGCTTGAACTTCGTTCATATATATATATATATGTATATACATATACATATACGGGCTTTATATCCTCACCCGAATAGCACCATTGACCTGGTAATAACCCTTAACTACAGTACAAGTGTTCCAATCATCTGTCATAATACCAATCAGACCATAACACTTAGATATCATCGATCAGTCTTGCCCATCAGACCATACCACTCAGACCTCACCTACCAGCTATACCATTCAGGCCAACCAATAAGAACTACCAGACAGGCATACACCATTATGGGGGAGGAGTTAGGGCCCTATATACTCACGTCGATTCTTAGTTTAGCTGATTTTGGTACTCGTCTTGAGACAAACGAAGTGGCGATCACATGACACTCCACATGCAGAGACTCACATATCCAACTATACTAACGGTGTTCAACGTATCCTAATTAACTGGTTCGAGCGGATGGTCGATTTTTCAGGCCACATTCATCCGTCAATGGTCAATTTCTAGTTAACTTATAATAAAAGTTCAGAAATAAATGCATAGTGTAATACATGGCGTCAATACACAGAAACAGGAAAACTTGGACCGTTGCCTTAAAAAAGGTTGAAGGCGCTACAGCCAGTTGCACAGCACAGACGAAGTGGCTCAGCTGCAGACAACTGCTGTTGAAGCAATGACCGCAATTCCTTTAGTGTCAATCAAGGATTATGATCAAACGATAGCCTTTCGTGAAGTTCCCAAACTATCTCTACCATGATAGACTACACACGCACAACATTGGTCGATGCGAAATTCACATTTGACATTTCCCCATGTCACTTCAAAAACTGTTGCTAAAGAGATCAACTGGAATGAGTGGTACTAGCAGTTGCCATGTGATGCGACTACTAGCCTTAGGACTGTCGGAACGTTTGGCGTTCAGTACTTTCAACATCAATGTGTAGGAATATGAAACCCGTAATTTAATATGACAATATAATATAGGCCTACTCCAAATATTCCAATGGGTTTCGTGTTCCCGCGTGAGCCTCATACGACACTCCTAGTAGTCAAATATATGGGTTTCACCCGTCTTATGCACCAACATGCAGAACTCTTGAAACCCATATCAGTGTTTTATGTCGCCTTTGGGGAATTATGTTTTCAGCAGTTGATGAACATTAAGACTTTCAGTCGAAGTTTGCCAGAGTTGAAGTCAATTTTTCAGCAGAAGCATTTAACACATTACTGGAGACCGAATGTCTACCCGGAACTTCCCCAATGGAGTAGGAAGATACGATACTTCCCAGAACCCCTATACGAAACTCTTTGCCATCTTGTCGCATATAATATATGTACGCAAGAAGCATTCACTGTGTCAACACGCGAGTAAAATTTAAAAAACCTGACCCTGGTTGTAATAATCGTATCAAGTGTTCAAAGATTATTATCAGGACTTATGGTTGATCATAGGCCACAGATGTCGATCAATCATTTTATCACATCAGAAACACTGCTTCCACTCGTAACAGCTGGGAGGTGTAAGCCTATAAGGAAAGGGAGAAATATATATTTATATATATATTATATGCATCATACATATATATTATATTATATATAATAACTAACTTATATTCACTGCGGTCATGATATTATATTATATTATATTATATATCTCTTAAATTATAAATATTAGTGTGGCACGGTACCAATCGGTTAGAGCGGCGGTCAGCCCGTAACTCTCAGTGTGCGCTGAGTGAGTGGGTTCGACCCTCGTTCGAGGAGTCACTGTGTAGGGACCTTGAGCAAGTCCTTCGCGCACAATTGCTCTGCAGTACATCTGCAGTTGCGTAGTCGAGGCGTGTGTATGCACTTCTGAGCAGAAGATGTTGTAAGAAGGGCGGTATCAAATTTCGGTAGTAAAAAGAGTATATATAATTATTTTATACATGCATATAATATACATTATAACACATTTGTATGGTCTTTATGTCGATAATATGTACATTGTGCCGTACCAAGCGCCGTGACACAGGTCGAAAATCTAGAAGTGAGGCAATTTCAGGATTTAATTATTCCATAAATTCGTCGTTGTCGCAATATCATAATTATTACATTTATTCCCAACTGGAAGCTAAAATTACAATTGAACAGCGCAATAAGAACTTCTTTCGTGACTGGTAAACAGTGGTAGTAATCTGGTATATGATTAAATATGAAACTTTTACCTTAAAATGCATAGTTTACCTATGTTTTGTTGTTAAGTTTATGATATCTATGACACGCATATATATTATAGTGCTGCCTTTTCCACTACGAACATGCTCCTCAATACTACTCCGCCAGGTTCCTGTTGAATTAAGGATAAATCTTTTATTAGCTTGTTTCACCATCTCAGCATTAGAACGCCTATGCCTATATTCATGCTGCACTAATTCTCTACACTCGCTCAGTTACATAGGTAAATATTCTTATAATTATAATATATGCGCTATAATGTCACTTTAATTTAGTTCATGAAACGACTTCCGAATAAGCATATTGGTAAGTTAATTATTACACACTGCAGAATAGAAAATTAACAGTTTTTTAAAATTACATATGATGTGCAGGTGATGTTTGGATGTATACCGTTAGCGTTATGGTAGACCTAAAAAAGATGTAATCCCAAATGGCTTCCAAGAACCTGTCATCTGTTTTGATGGGAATGGAATAGGAAGTAAGACACAAGAGCACTACCACCACCACCAGCAACAACAGTACATCTGCGAGGATGGCGTTCCCAGCCGAAAGTCGAACTCCTAAGCCACTGCTGCAGCTGTCGCAAATGGAGAGAAGATACAAAGATTAGAATAATGGGGGAGGAGAAGGTTATGTTGTGAATGGTCGAAATAGCGGCAATTGTCTGAATTATAGCCCTCCCTAATAGATGAGGTACGAGAGAAGTCATGGTGAGCCAAGGTATATAAATGTGAGGTAGTGTCAGGTAAGGTGCACCATATTAGGGTAGAGCTTAGTGGAATAGGCATAGCATAACATGAGGTATGGTAAGGTAAATAATGGCATTGTAAGGTAAGCTGAGGTATATGATATGGTAGGGTATGACAAGATAAAAATGCGGAAATGTAAGGTAATGTAATGTAATGTGAACCAATGTAACGTAGATGAGATTAAGTAAGATTGAATGAGGTAAAGTTAGTTCAAGTGAGGTAGGCCTACGTTCAGATAAGATACACGGTCATTGAGAGTGACACACATAATGATTTACAGAGATACTGCAGATTGTGACAGGCAGTGACAGGGCGACATAGAACGACGAAGATACACACGGGATATATACGAAGCGATGAAGAAGAACAGAAGGAAGAAAGAGGCTGAGAAAATGGCACCTGAGTATCGTAGCACAAATTGCTTGGTCTCATCTTTGTCTGGCAAATGACAAGCTGTTGATAGACACACAGCAACCCATCGTACACAGGCGAGGCTGTAAAGATAGACGATTCGCATGTGGCATTAGTCTACAGATCATCGAGTTGTCAGAACTTATAAGCAGCAGGTTCATCTTATCGCTCCCTCCCTCTCTTTCATCACACCAATCATCTCACCTCAGCCTCCGCATGCAACAGTCAGCCTCCAACCTAACCCAAGCATCTAGGCCTCTACTCATCCTATATATGTTCTTCCGCCTGCTGCAACGTATGTCTTTGCTTTACGAATGCATATTTTCGCAATGGTCTGCTCTATATACTTGATCCAGACTGATGATCCTCCGCTTGGTCAACAATTAGGCCTAACACCTGTAGACGGCACATTATCCTGCCCTGTTTGGCCCTACCTATGTTCCGACACTTGGCCCTACCATTGGCCTACATTTGATCAAGTATCTGTATCTACACTTGGTCTTGGTCAAGGCTCTATCGCTGGATGCTCCACTTGGACTTCCCTCCCCCCCCCCCCGTAGTCCTACAGTCCAACTGATCTACTACTGGTCCCCGCACGTAAAGGAACAGTAAATGCACCGTAAGACGTAAACTGCTATTTATAAAGGACACAAAACTTCGTGTGGGACCTGCCTCCACCCATGGACAATGGTAAGTATAGTAAGGCTGCGTAAAGTTAGGTCAGATATACATTTCGGTGCTGATGAATAAGCCAATAATTATAGGATAAGGTAAGTCAGGTTATAGAGTATGGCTAGATCGGGAGAAAATGGGTGAGGTGTAGGTACACTTTAACGTCTTTAAGATAAGACGGTTAGGCTTACCTCGTCAATTCACATTATCTCACCTTGTTTTGCCGTGTACTATGGATTGACAACATAGCTCCTATACAAGGCGTCTATTCACAGTCGCCCGTTCAAATTGACACACAACATACGAGTGTTTCAGGTTAGATCAAAAGATTTCAAGACATTGTATAACGTAACAAATTCATGTGGCGCGCACACAAGAGTGTCATAAATAGGAATATTCGTTTAAAATCCGAATAGTTCAGGAAGAGTATTTTCAAACATTGAAACAGTTGATCGAGTAATTTCTAGTCACATAATTGTATAATGTCACCTTGTTATCGACTCGGTCAAGAGTCGCATAAGTGGCTCGACGTTTACATTATAGCTTTAAAAACTTCTCAAAAGCACCATCTACTAGAGTTTTCGCATACCAGACACGTTGTACTTTTTTTTGTTCACCTGTGAATAAATTACGCATATTTCTACAACGCCTGTAAAACCCTTTCTAAGACGAGATTTTAGTGCGTCTGCCAATCGAGAATTTTATCACTTCTACATTGTCCTTGGAAGTATTGCTCACTATTATAGCCAGACTCCAGCAACGTGTCTGCTTGCACTCGCCGATTTATATGGTGAGTCTCTAATTTTCAGGCAGAATATGGTATCGTACACATTCTTCATTTATATATTGCTGTTATGTCGTTAGTGGGCAAGAACCGATGCCGTCATAAGCACAAGCGCCTCAAGGTCTTTCTCAATTTCCCTATACAGTAAAGTATTCCTCGGTCGAGGCGCGAGAGATATTGCATACGTCATAAGGTGAAGACGTCAAGCTACTAGACACGTTCAGCTGTGATCAGAAGAGTAATTGTGTCCACATTATTTTCATACTTTTATGCCTAGAATGATTGAACAGAAGCACTTAAATGTCGTCAGTCAGTCATGCGTTTGTTTTTCGGTATGTTTGTCAGCCTTTCTATCTCGTATAATCTAAGAATTCAGCTTCTATAGAAGTTGCAGGACTTATTTCACAGGAACTCCTTGCTTCCTTCGCTATTCTCTTCCCCATCATTGTGGCGGATATAGATGAGGCCACACCACCACCTGAGTGCAGAAATCTCGTGCAAAAAACAAAGAGAAATAGTGCAAAGATGGATCTAGAGGTTTCTAAGCTCATATGGAAAGATCCGTAGCAATCGTGGCCCTCAAAATCCGCCACTGTTCCAATCCTCTTATGCTCCCATCTGCTCCCTTTTCTCGTTTGATTTTCCTGTTACTCTGTTGCATCCATATTCCCAAGATCATCAATCCTCAGAGATCAGTGAGAGTCAACCCACTCAAAGCTGTTGAAGACATATTCACACAGCCGAAACCGATGACCGACCAAGTGCAACCTCTCATCGCTATCACCAAGCGTCTAGACATGCGCAACCGTTGCGGGATTCAACTCCCGAAGGTCACGGAAGTTCGAAAGCATAATTATGCCACTGCGAGTGAAAGGTATTTCGTATTGTCTGATCCACCAGTACCATATTATAGTGAACTTAACTATAGGAGACTACATCTGGAATAGTCTTAATCCGAGGCTAACCAAAGCGGACAAGGAACGGCGTCATACGCCGAACCCTCAAAAACGCTTTCGTATATATTTCCTACCAACAATATTAGTCACTTGCATTCACCTCAGCAACAAGTCCAATCGATCGAGTTTCATTCTGTATCTTGGTAATCTCTCGTTGCTTTTTTAAACTGTTGTATCGTACATACTGCTTAATCTCTTGTGTCGGATATCACTCGAGTTTAATTATTTGTGTTTGATCCAATATCTTGTATCTCTTTCGGGTCACTTGATTTCACGTCATCTTGTATACTTTATTTCTTGTATTTGGTCTTGTAGATTATCGCCATTCGCTTGTAGCAGCACAAACTTTTCTCTCAGATATCGTTTGTCACTCATCAACTCTTGATCTTCTCGCCCCATCGTTATTTCTACATAATAGAGTAGTTATGTGACGATCATTCTGAGCAGAATGATAGGCCTACCATCTGAACTCCCGTATACTCTCTTTTCTTATCACTCGTTCCTATATATACTCTGTTTTCGTTACACTGGTGTAGTTCTGCGATAAGTCTCAGCAGTAGCAGTGGCAGCAGAAGGAAAGCGATGGTTGGGGGTTCGAGTCTCCATGGTCCCGGCCAGGGACAACGTGTACCTCGACGGCTCCCGTACCATCAGCCCGTCACTCTCCAATGTTTCCCTCGATCCACGAACGTCGCAGGCGCTTCGAACCGCCATCATCGGCGTGAAGGTATAGAAAGCGTCCGAGGCGTTGCTACGCGTCGCCATGCCAACCAAGGCAGGCGATCCGTTGTTAACGGCAACCGCGCGCCCGTTGGGTCGCGAACAGGAGGAGGAGGTGGGGTGGTGAGCGGGTGGGTCGACGTTATTATGCTGATGGGGGTGGAAGACCGATCCCCCGTCGGCGGCGGCCTGTAGCGACGAGGGTGTCGATTGGAGACGCTCGATCTTCTTTCGGTAGGAGTGCTTGTGTCTGGATATGTAGAGGTAGACGGAGAGGACTCCGGTCAGCTCGGCGCTTGTGAAAGACAACACCGTCAGGATGAACGACGATCCGTACGAATACTGGAACCGAGGAAAGTCCATCGGTGACGATGACGAAGACTTGGACTTATTGCCAGCCTCTTCCGTGATCGCTCCAATGTACAGAATCAGACCAATCAGCGTCAACAGACCTACGCAGAGTACCAAAGAGATGGTTGTCACTGTATATATGAAGTACAGACTCACAGAGCAAAACAATACGATTCCATTCAAAGCACGACACAACATAATATCTTTCAATAGAATAGCAAACAATTTAAGGGAAACATTTCAACAGACAATGTGGTGCGGTTTATCAACATACCACATACAAAATACATTTGTAATACAATCGAATGTAAAATACAATAAATAAAGTCTATGAAACAATTTGCATAAAACAAAACAATACAATAGGATTCAACTTCAGTACAAAATACACCAAAGTATAAAAGAATAATTCATAAAGCGCAATGATATAATGAGATCTACTGTTAAGTACGATACATTGCATTTGTTTGAAATACAATAAAAGTAAAGTAAAGTAAGTAAGTACCTTCTTTATTAAGAATGCCTGCAAGCGCACAACACGTACATGCACATAAAATGAATAACACAGAAAGTTCAAAACCAACAAGAAAACCAAACTGCACGGAGAGCAACTCTTGTAAAATACGATTGAATTTCGTATTTGCTGACGTAACAAAAGTCTGCAAGATGTTGCTCATGTGATTTCTCTGTTACCCTTGGTGTTCCCTGTGCTAATGATCATATTTACGACTATCATCATTGTTATTGTTGCTGTTATTGTCATCGGTGGTTACCTGCGATGACGAAGAGAATCCCTGATAGGAAAGTGAGCACCTTTTTCTTGCGATCGCAGTGTGACATGAGGCAGACGATCTCACCAGCCAACAGAATCAACAGACTGAGCAGCGGAAACACCGTCGACTTCCTCAGCGACACTAAGACAACAGCAACAACAACAACCAAATAGATAACATTTTAAACCAACACTGCAAACCAGTTCAAACAACACAAACAAAAGAAATGCGATACAATGGAGTATACGTAAACCAATAGAAATCAACCCCAGCAGGAGGAAGAGGAGAGCCGTCCCTGAAGTTAGTTCTGAAGCAGCCATGGGTATAAACTGTCAACGACTTAATTTTCTTAGCCTCAGCAGATGAGGGCAAATGGTCATTCTTCTCCTTAGCCGTCTAATCATCACATCGACGGTGTCGGACAGTGCATCCGGCTGTTGACCGGTTAATTTGGGGATGCGTGCTTGCTGGTGTTGATCGGTTGGTTCGTCCTAGTACGGTCCTACTCACTTTTACCGAGATGGATAGGGGGGATTATGGAAACAATACGTGGCAGAAAACTCGAACCAATTTTATGTTATGGCGGGAATTTGATCCACGGCCACCCAGCTTACGAAGTGCAAACAACGTACAGCAAAATAAGACTTGTATACAATACAATACAATACAATACTAGGGAACGGAGCGAGGTAAGAATTGACGGAGTGCTTGAGGTAGGGATGGAGGGAGGGACGGATGGATAGAAGGAAGGACGGAACGAGAGGCAGTGAAGAGAAAGAGAAATTGGAGGTAGGAAGGGTGGAAGGAGGGGATGGTGGGAGAGGCGAGGGGGAGGAAGACGACAAATGTCAATCAAATATCAGGTGACGACGTATCTCTTGACATTTTCAAATTCTACTTTACGTGACCCGACAAAATATCGCCTACAGAATTAGTGCCATTGAAGAAATAATGCTCGTTTAAGCAAGAAACTGGACTAATGGAAAGAATGCTGCATAAGTAGAATATAGATTGATTAAAAGATTATTGCTTGAGTTGAAGCTGGATGGAAGTAAGAATGATTTTAACTACAAGTAAGATTGATGACAAAATCTTGCTCAACAAGAAGTCGGCTTGGGAACAGAGTGCATCTTACATTGGAAGCTAGATTAATTGGAAGAATTCTGCATAAGTAGGAACTGGATTTATACAAACAATCTTGCTAAATTACAAGATTGATTGAAAAACATCAATTCAGCTTCTAGTTAAAATCTTTTCAACATTCCAGATTCCAGTTGAACTGCATTCTTTTCCTCAATCTAGCTTCTGGTTAAACAGTTTTCTATTCGTCAATCCACCTACCAATTAAACAGAATTTTTCATCAATGGAGCTTCTACTTAAATAAAAAATTTTCACGCGATCCAAGTTCTGAATTAAATGGGCGAATAATATCCACTCTGTGAATTTAGGTTCATCGCAGAATAATATTGATGGTATCATTATGCCTGTTTCACTGCATGCCCGGGGTTTAGTGGCCTTCCTCACAGACAATTATGGGTGAGCAACTTGTCTCAGATCGCAACGCAGTGACTTGAGGCGTGTTGGGTCGGGTCTTGCACTTTATGGGTCGGGTCAGATATTTGCCTCAGAAGTCTGGTCGGTTCGGGTCTGTCTTGATGGGTCGGGTTAGGTCGGGTCATGAAATTGGATCCATAATTAACCCTACGGTGAACCATTTGTCTGCGAACCATTTGTCGTGACACGATAATTCACACATATATCTGCCTCTTCATGTATAGCGGCGCTCGTATGTCAGGTGCTTCTTTTGTTGGCGCTAGTTTATCGGGGTGCCTCTACTTAACAGTCTTAGATCATTAGGACAAGGGAAGCAATTTGCATATGATAAAATGCTATACAAATGCTATACTATACAGAACAGCATCGTTATCAACAGCCATTTGGTAGCGATGTGGTTAAGTCCAGTGCTCCTCTGAGTATTAGTTCAAGTGATGTTATGTACTCATCTATATTATCTATTCGGTATGGTCGTGAAACAGTTTATGCTCTAAATAAATGGTCTAAGTACATTATTATGAGGAACAATTGAGAAGTACATGCATAGTGACCAGGGAAGTCATTTCAGCTTTCAAGAATTCGATTTCGGTGGAGTCTAATGCGATTTCGGGGAGTCTACTGCTTGTTTAAGTTTTGGTTTTTGGGTTTTCAGTGGTACCAAAAGATTTTATTTCTTAAATCTTGTATCAGCAAAAGCGCTGATAGGCTACAGTTTCAAAAAGGCGAAATCAAATAATTGGCCTATTCGTTTCAAGTTTAATTTCTTTACTGTTGCAAAAAGTTTGACAAATTTATACAAAATTATTACAAACTCAATAGACAATAGTATATAATAAGTTTCATTAAACAATTGACTAAAACAAAGGATATCGTCTATGTTTCAAACGACAAAAATCATCAGTAACTGCGTCAATATCCACATTTATTGCATCTTCTTAGAGGCATGCAATTACAAGCAGGTCACTGAGTCGTTGGTCTTCACAAATGTTCCTGAGATATGTTTTGACTCTTTTTATACAACTAAAAAACGTTCATTTTCGGTTGATGTCACCGGCAGTGTCAGCACTAGATCAATTACTTTCAATACCTCACTGAAACCATGTGAAAGACAACTCAAATGCGTAAATATGAGTGTTTAAAATAAAAATGAGTACGCACTGAATAATGACGTCATGTATATTGCCGTACACTGTATATGAATAGATATTGGATAGATATCATAATAATATCGATTCTGTTTTGATTAAGCGCCTGTGAATAAGCTGGTTCCCGCGACTTGGCTTTTGTGGGCGCTGTAGAAATGCTGGGATGACAATTACGATTACGATTAAGTAAACCTCACTTGCGCAACTGTCCCACTTCTGTGACCTGTCTCACTTTCCCAACACCCACCTTAATATCATTTAAATGTACAGCATCAAAATTATTAAGAAATAATTACTCGCAAAAATTACTTACCTGAAGTAATCTTTTAATACCAAACGATGCAAACGATTAAATAAAGGTCATAGATTTTCATGCAAAAGAATTTAAATATTATATCATAAACTGACTATAATGATCCACCAATAATCTAAATTAAGCTAAACGTATGCAGTCTTCAATGTGCTTCACAGATCAAAACCAATCTGAAAATACGAATTCATAACAAGACCGTGAGTTCTTGTTTTTTATTCGCACTTTGGAAATGCTTTAAAGAGCATGAATTATAGGCAGCTGTGATATGATATAATGTTAATCTTATGAAATTCAATGAGATTTAATACTATCAATGAGATTTAATACTATCAATGAGATTTAATACTATCAATGAGATTTAATACTATCAATGAGATTTAATACTAATAGTATGGCTATTCAATTATGACCCTGTATGGAAATTTGCTATAATCTAAATCAGGAAATTCAGAGAAGGTTAGCAGAAAGGACTCACATAAAATTGCATCCGTTGGTCCCATCTCGGTCTTGTCTTTATCCTCCTGCTGGAAGTAGCTTATGTAGCTGCACGTCCCATTTATTCTCGTTATTATCTTATCCTCCCAATCCACTGAAAGATACAATGCCATTCTGCGGTATTGATCAGACATGCAGCCAGACAGACAGACAGACAGACAGACAGACAAAGAGATAGATACACAAAGGCAGACAGACACAGATAGACAACATGCAGAGACACAGAGAAAGAGCCAGATAGACAGACAGACAGAGGCAAGGGATGAGACAGAAAGATGGTTACAAGCAAAGGCTGATACATGTTGCAGCCGATCAAATTGCATGGAATGAAAGTTTTATTATGTGGCACTGGTGATGGAGAAGAGCCAAGACTTGTCTTGCGTTGACCTCTGATACTGACATCCATCCATCACTTACTCCGTCCACCGTCGTCGTCGTCTCCCTTTTTTATTCCTTCTCCTCCATTCCTCTGTCCTTCCACTTCCTCTTTGTCCTACCCATACCTCCTCCTCCTCCTCTTCCTCTTCATTCATTTTCCTCCTCATCAGCGTCCGCTTCATCCTTGCCTCCTAATTTCGTCCTTTTATATAGCTCCAATCTCCTTCCTTGCGTCTGTGCCTCCCCTTCATTGTCTTCCTCTCCTCGTTCCTCCTCTTGCGTTCTTCCGTTGTAGTCTGCATCTTCCTACTACTACGGCATTGTCTCTCGTCTTCTTATTCTTCTTCTTCTTCGTCATCATCGTCTTCTTCTTCCTTCTGGTCTTAGTCGATATGCAATTATTCCTCAGCAATATATTCTGCGTTTCAGAAAGACCTTGAACCATTGGCTCTTCATTTACATACTATGATAACATATCATAATTATTAGGCTCCTATGCCAATATTGAAACCATCTTTGCAAATGACATACAAATACTTCATAGCCTACAATTGATGGATGTTTCATTCTTAAGTGCTGAGGAAAGGAAAGAATAGAGCCAAACAACTTGGAGAGAGAAAAATTTACGTATCATTTGGAAAATTGCAGAAGCATTGATGACAAAAGCTGTTAGCAAGTGAAACCACATTTTGGAGTTATGTAGATACTGAAGAAACGCATATGATGACAAGATCAGCATTGAAGTTACTTAGACCGATGAAGTCTGTCTCGTTTACAGACAGAGAGGGAATTTATGAATAAGAAGAAAAACCAACAAATACAGAAAAGGTAACGATACCCAGGCAGAAGAAGAGACAGCACATGGCACATACATATCAATATGTAGAAACAGACATAGATTTTTGGAATGAGAAATAGAACTATAGACTGAGATTACGGCCGACGCGTAGATACAGGCGAATGAGCCAGATAATGATACAATAAATAGGCCTGATGCCAAAGCTGAGGCTGATAGAGAAGAGACAAAGAAAGACAGACAGTAGACTGTCGTACAAGAGACATCAGGTAGAGACTTTCTACAGAGAATGCAATAACAAAGAAATAGTGAGACAGAAAGAGTGACAAATTGTGAGCGAGAGACTTCCATAGAGAGACGCAGAGGTATATAGAGACAGACAGACTGAAGGAGCCAGAAGGTGAAGGAGACAGAGAGAGAAAGAGAGACAGACAGACAGACAGAGATAGAGGCAGATAGATATTGAGATAGAGAGAGAGACAAACAGACAGACAGAGACAGAGACACAGGGACAGAGAGGGAGAGACAGACAGACAGACAGATGGTGGGGTCTAAATTAGCTACTCACCGAATTCGACACACTTCCGCCAGAGTCCGCTCGATGTTCTCTTCAGTGGTACCTTGGTGCCAGTGGTCGTTTGTTCGTAGACTCGTTCGGTGGCGTGCAGCCAGTAGTCAGTCGAGATGGCAATACAGAGACAGGCAAAGGAGGTACAGGCGAAGACACTCGTCATGACAGTCAACGCTCCCTTTCTACTACACTTGGTCATGATCCATCGAGTGAAGCCGAGGAGAATAATTGAAGGAACGACAGAAGGAACGAATCAAGGAAGGGATGAATTAAGAAGAGAGGAATGGGGAAGATAGGAGTGAGTACGACAGGAAACTGTTTCCACTCAGCGACGAAACCTCAGAGCTGTATCCTCAAAATCATATCCTCAGGTCCGCATCCTCAGAGCTGTAAGTCAAACCTTATTTACCGAATTTACGACATAAGATTTGTGTATAGAGTGTCGAAATCGGCGTCATACTAGTCGAGGACAATACAGATGGAAGTATGGATGCGAGGAACAGAAGGAGGAGGATGTAAGAGGAATCAGAGGATGAGGTTGGTCATGAAGCGTAGGAGCTACGACAGCGATTGCTATATGTCGCAAGTGTATCGTGAGGATACGAATCTGACCTCCTTCCTGTCCACAGGATGATCACGACGACTGCAGCGATGACGATGACGACGACGAGGACAAACTGTAGACGCGTGTATCTTCATCATCGAAGAACCGGCGATTATGAAGATTTCCAGCGGCTGATGTTAATAAGCCGCGTGTGCGGTCGATCTGACATCTTCTTACGCGGCCGCATCACCGTCAACCAGCATCACCAATACCAGCTGCAGGACCAGCAATAGCAGCTCATTCTACTGCTCGTTTCACCGCCTGCGATGCCAATTATAATGAAGCAATTGCCATGGCGGTTGCTGTTGCTGTTCGTCGTGTATCGGACTCTCTTCCGCTGCTGCTGTTGCTGCAACTGTGGAGTTCAGGTCAGTTCTTCAGCAGTCGATGCGGAGGCAGACGAACGGAGCATCACTGACCACTTTGTTGCCGAGTAACAAGCCACGGCGTATCACGTGCTGCGCGGCGGCGGCGATGTCCCCTCTGCAGCGAACGGCTGCAAGACGGCCACCGACGGCAGGCAGAAGTACGTCGACTGCTGCTGCTGATGGGCTGCAAGAGACGGCGTTGGCAGCAGATACGGAGGCTGCAGGAAGCCGATCGATGATGCTGTACAATGAAAGCGGCCGCCATTCTGAGAACGATGACTAAGACAGCTACGACGAGGACTGAAGGATAAAAGGAAGAGGAGGTTGGAGGAAAGGGAAGCAGAGGTCGAGTGTAGGAGACAGCGAGAGAGGCGCAGCATACGAATTGGGGGAGGATAAAGTAGGCGGAACGGAGTAAACGATGGAGAGCCCATTTTAAGACAGGAACAATGGAAATATGGTATTGATAATAAGTAGGATAAAAGAGGAAAAGGCAATAAGGTTGAGTTACTTGAGTACAAGGCCAGGAAACATTATGTAAGACAAAGAGCACTAAATACTGGTGAAAAGAAAAGAGGAATGGGTAAGCGATGGTTGAATGAAAGACGGCAAGAGCGAAAGCGCACTGGGCGAGATATGAGAGGTGGCTTTGTAGATATTTGTAATAAGATATTTATACTGAAAAATGAGAAAGTAGCCTACAAATGTGGAGAAGAGTTTCAAGGGCATGCGTATTGAACGAAAGTAGGTGGCTATAGAGCCACTAGAAGTCGAAAAGGCCAAAACAGAAGCAAAAATACGCAGGAGCGAGTTGCGAGTGAGCACTCAAAGAGCTTATTATGCACGAAGACGGGTCACGATCAACAGATGAACGTGGAAGCCAGAGACAAAAGCAATAGTTGGCGCCTGTGCTTTTCAGTAGTATACGCTAGAACTTCGACATTCATTTGAACTGTGTCGATTATGCGTGTATGTAATTAATACGGCAAAGAAACTTCACTTTGTGAGACAATCTACAAATCTTGCTTGCATGAGTGCCTTAAAAATAAGAAAACGTGGATAAATTTGCTAACTAGATATCTCAGCTTAAGAAATTGAAGTATTCTACAATGCACGCTTACATTAGTAGGCCTATATCTAATAATATGAGTCATATTTCAATCACTAAAACATTGAATAAATTTATAATGTCGGCCACAATTATATGAGTCACTGATCTTTCGCGACATCAAATGACTCTTGAGTATTGACGTTCCTTTAGTATTCTCCTGTTTTATTTCAATTCTTCACTCAGTCAAAATGTAAGATTTTAAAACGGTTTTTGACAACAATTTCAAATGGCTGACACTTCAGACTGTTTAAAAAATAAATGCTTAGGCTAAATGCGCTAATGGTCCATCCACATAATTACGTGTGAGACGGGGAGGGGTTTCGAATTTTGACGATTTTTCGTACGGATAAGTATGGTGAGGGGTGAAGACATGAAATAATTTATAGAAGTCTAAGCATACGTAAGAGCAATAAAACTGTATAATAATTATGTGCACATTATGAAATATTACAATCAGAACTGAAAACCTAATCACGGACAAAATGTCTATTCCTGCTCAATTTCATGTAGCATTAAAACATTTTTAAATGTAGCCTAAGTGTTGTTAGTATTTTATTTCTTCATAACAGTTAACAAATATAAGCTGTGAAATACGATTCTTAACAAAACTAAATAGCCTACGGTAAAAATCAATGTTTCATGAATGTCTTTAGCTAGTTAGTAGTTAACCTTTGCAGAGGGCAGAGATCAGATGTAGCATATAGTATACGCACGCATAGGGAGAGGGTGCGTAAAATGTACTTGGTGCAACAGGGTAGGGGTGTTAAAAATACGATTAATTTGCGTGCGTAATAATATGAATGGGCTCTAAAGTCAATTCTATAAGAATTCAGTGGAGAATGCTACTGTATAATCCCAACTATAGGTAATGTAGGCCTAAAAAGGCTTTAAAGCATAAAATATATTTTTTCATCATAACATAGACTCGCCAACGGAACGCTCTGACGAAAACAATTTCTACTATTTAAAACTTTCTTATGCCAATTTTTAGGTCAACATGTATGTATCTGGCTATTTATATAGCGCCGTGCATGAACCTCTCGAAGGCGCTAAACATCACAATTTTTAGCATACAGTGTATTTTAGATTAAGATATCTTGACATTTGAACTTTCGAGGTTCCCAAACTTCCGACATTTAGGCCTAATGAAATAACGGTTAGTAATAGTAGTAGCTTCCATTTAGCGACCTTTTGTGATGGCATAGATCATTAGCGCAGTCCCGCTCATTTATCCACGCTTGGGACTGGCACTGTCAGAGTGCAAACAGCAGCGGAGTTGAAATAACGGTGGCCACTTGCATTCACGTCATAGGAGACTGGGATAATGCCGCTAATTTAGTATAAAGCAGGTGCGTTAGTGATAAAGCACGGCGTGACTCGGAGCGCTGGCCAAATGGAACACACGCGATCGGGACAGCATCGGGTAGAGCTACACGGAAAAAATTTCAGGGTGAAGTGTCGCACCCACTGAGTTAAGAACTTAATTCCAGGCGAGAATGGGTTGTAAGGCTAGTCGAGTCTCCAGTTTGACTTCGGTTGGTCGACCGCCTCAGACCGATGTCTTCCTGATGTGTATATTATTTCTTCAGTTGCTGTTCTCGATATCTTCTTCGTTTGGCGGTCGGTCAGCTTAATTAAACGTCTGTGGATCCCACTCGGCTCAGAGATCGCCTCCCATCCACCGCTTTGTGTCCTTTCGCACTTCATCGCCTACTCCGGTCTCCGACCAGTAAAAGGGTAGAGTCAGGTGAAGGTCTCTCGCGCGACAACGCATTGGACCGTTACACCGTCGAGTGACTTCTGAAGTTCTGATGCGATCACCCAGTCGGCGCTGCGAGGGTCCGCTTCTTAACTAGCCGCAGTAGTTTCAGTTTAACGACTGTTCTGCTCAATGACAAAGATCATTAGCGTCTCCCAGTGCCCCACCTCCTTTATTCAGGCTTGGGACTGGCACTGACTCCGAGTGCGAACAGTGGAGGAGTAATCGGTAGGCTTAATAACTGCTTTAGGCCCAGTGGTTAAATTGCTCATCCAGAGGTGGTGGATCTCCAAATCTTTTCAAAATCCAGAAGCCCAAAACCTAAGCGGATAATATATATATATATATATATATATATATATATATATATCGGACATGGGAGATGGGGACACGTTATACGTGTGTATCCCACATCCCCTACCCCTCTCATTGGGTGTCCCCCACCTGTCAAACGAGATCGCCGCCTCTGCCTTAGAGGCGTGCAAACAAAGTTCATTCAGCATTGCTAAAAGGCATTGTGTGGATAGCACTGAAAAACCTCTTAAGTGTCTTTCCAGACAACTCAGCTCCCTTTACAGCTTTGAAGTCTCTATAATCCTGCTTCAATGCGTAATTAGTATGTGCATGGCACCAATAACTTACTACATGCCAGCTTAAGTTCATTTTCCCCATATTCTGACGAAGCAGTTGAAGGACAAGAAGAGGGTACTAAAATGCTGACACATTCAATAGTTGGTTTCTCAGACTCTGGCAAAAGTCTATGTAATTCACATAGCGCCTCTTCTATGGAACTGTTCAGAGGTGCTCCCATCCAACCTCATTCACAGAGAAGTTCATTGAATGGGCAAGACAGGTTCCGACGGAGGGAACGCAGATAAAAAGGAAGACTTCCTAAAACCCTGAGCCAAAATTGGGAAGGCTCTATTAATTGTGTCTGGTGGCAGTGCGACTCTGTGCGAGCAAGTGGAGTCAGGAAGTCACCTCTGGAGGTCGAAGTTAAGGTGAAGAGATAAACACGCACATTGTCGAGGACACGGTTTAATAGGGGCGATTGCCTGGCAATGAATGCGCTGCTTGGGACCATCAGTTGGAGTCCACAGTACCAAGAGGGGCAGTAATCCAATTAATTAACGATAAGGACTTAATTCCGCATGAGCCAAACTGGAGCAAGAGATAAAGGCAGAAACGAGTCAACACCGTGATGGACTCCACAAAAGACTTGTCTTAACTTCGACCGTACGCACAATATTTCCGATTATTCGTCGCAAATAGAAATAAATATAAAACTTGCTCATGTTATACATGTTGCGCAGATTGGAGGTCCAATGTTTGTGGTGCATGGCTCAACGGTTAAGGGTTTTCCATCAGCCATCGTGTTTACGGTTTCCACGTTCGTGCTGTCATGAACCGGCAAGTCATCTCAGCAAGATATCAGTAATCTGGATACAAACTCATTATGCCTCTAGGCCTACCTTTAGAGTAAAATCATGTAAAGCAACCACGTGCAGTCTGCAATACATAGATGTAAAATAATCTTTTACGTTCCTATTGCTTTTATACAAAAGCGTTTTCTATATTCACAAAATTTGAAACATATTCCACTGCTAAAATTTTAAAAAACCTTGACACACATGAATACCCTATAATATAGTTAACTTAGCATGTCGGGCAAATGATCTCTATTTTAAATTACTGTCAACAAGACGTGTTAATACTCGTAGATTATGTTAAAGTATATAAACTGAATAAGTTACCTTCTGGCATTAGGATATTTGAAGAAAGAGGATATCGTTTGCTGACTGCTAATTCACTTCATTTCAGGAATTTTTCTATGGCGCGCAAACTAATAATAAGATAATAGTTAAACTACGGACGTGACTTTACGGTGGATAGCCAGTACTCACTTTCAAGAGAACGTGAGTGTTAAACAGTTACTGAACTTATTATACCTTGTTTCGAACTGCCCGCCCGTGGCTGGCTGACTTCCTGGTCCTGCGACTGGGAATGGGCTCCCTGTATACCATGATTAGTCATAGAATGCACTCAGTGTCAATTATGTCTATAGTTTATACATTTGCGTTTGTACATATATGTATGTGTATGTATATATATATATATGCAACGTCTTAACCACGAGCTTAGGCTGACAGGCTGTTATCGGCAGAGATCTACTAAAAACAACCAGCCGCAAGCTCGTCATGGCTGAAGTCATTTCGATGTATATATATATATATACATATATATATACAGGCCTATATGTGAACGTATGTATATATATCTGTTTCGAGTCTTGCCTGTGCGCTTTATGAGACTATGAATGCGTTGGCTATCATCCGCAAGTAGTGTCAAAATAATAAAACAGCCGCGGCAACATTAGTAAGTACGTAAGGAGCTTCTAAGGATTAAGTGAGCACCGAAAGCGCTAATCAGATGTTTGGGTGGTGGATCTCCTATTTTAGGTGGTGGATCTCATATGTGAGGTGGTGGATCTCAAAACCGAGGTGAATTTAACCACTGTTTAGGCCTATATCGTTTCCAAAGACTGTGTAGATAATCTAGGATTGTATCATCTGTATGCTAAGCAGATAACACTAGCTAAGTAGATAGGTTCCGCGAAGTAGACTGTAGGCTAAACAGACAGGCCAAGTAGGCGAGTCTGTAGACATTGATGGACTAACCCAGTGTTTCCCAAACTGTGGGTCCCGGCATTAAAGTGGGTCGCGGCGTCTTGTCAACTGGGTCGCCATGCTTCAGGTCTGTTAAAGAATAGTTCCATTACATTCAGAAAACATAATTAAACAGTTCTCTTGACCTTCTTTGTTGTATTGTCACTATGCTATATTCCAATGAGTAGAGTCTAGTCTAATCTCTTCATTATATCGAATATAGGCTATTCAATGCTAATTATTAAATTTTAACACAGTATTGTTCGCCTTTGTAAGGTGGATCACGGGCATTCAAAGATTTCTGAAGTGAGTCCCACAACCAAAAAGTTTCGGAAACACTGGACTAAGCAGACGGCAAGCTAAGTAGATAAGGCCAAGTAGACGAAGGAAGATCATAGGCTAAGAAGATATGCAAAGTAGATCAGCAGACAATATGCTAATTAGATAGAGTTGGCCAAGTAGACAATAGGCCACAAAGATAGAGTAGGCTTAGTAGATGGTACACTAAGCACAGTAGGCTGCATGATAGCCTAAGTAGATAGTGTAGGCAAAGTAGACAGGTTAAACAGATCATTCTCTACAATAGCATAACATAGCCTAGTGCAGTTTTGGTGATGCTGGATGTGTATAGGATGAAAAGCAGCTGGCCAAGAAAGGAACCTTGGGGCAAAAATAACTTAAAAGGTTTAGCTAATTAAGCGCCAAAACAAAACCATTTGAGTTCTGGAAGTAAGAGATCAGAGGACTTCAGAAAACTCGCATTGCCTTTGAAGATGCTTTTATAGTACGATAACTTACTAAGATAGAATGGTCAACACAATCGAATGCTTACTTATAATTATTTATGCCACAAGTGCCCCTAGTCTCCGTGGTGTCATGATCATCTAATAAGCTCATACGAGTTTGTATTTGTCATCGAGTGCTAGACAATTTTACACATCAAGCAATGGAAGAAATGCAGTAATGGCTTATTACTAACCAACATCTGGTTTCTGCATAGAGTCACAAAATTCATTTTCGAATCAATAAGCCTATATATGCTGCAACTAACAATGATCAGGTGCTTCAGCAAATTTACAAAGATATCAGACCATACGACTTTTATAATTGCAACGAAAGTAGCATACCAAGGTTAGGCCTAAAGGTAAAGAGAATATACTTTGCCAACCACTATCAACAGAGCTTGGGACTAAAATTCAGTGTTATGCTAAACTTCATCAAGACTTTTACAATAAGGGCCTATCCATATATTACGTACGAACAAAATCGGATTGAAAAATGAATGGTTGGGGTTTGAACCATCCCAACCCCTAACAATTCCACAATTCAATCACTGTGATGGGACACATATGAGCGTTGCATGAACTCCATCACACTGCAATTTTCTGCAAACCCAAAATGTTGAAAACAGTTTCTGTTTTCCAAATGCTCTTTAAACCATTGCTATACCAGGCAATTTGGCAAGAGGCGCTCTTGACTTCGCAATCATGAGAATTATTAACACTTTCTTTAGCAGGTTAACTAGTTCAAAACATTTGTTTTTTGATATTGCTGAATTGTTCCAATAATCCAAATTTCATGCAGTATCAGAAGGAAGGCAATGGATTTATCACCATATGTATTGTCTGGTGTCCCTGCTGAGACACAAAACCATTGTTTCCTCATCACCTACTGCATTTAATGAAGGCTTTTAATTTTGAACGATTTAATTAGTTTCATTAAGTCCACCACCATCATTACTCTACAGTCTACTGTAAATGATAAACAATAATTTTTCATCATTTTGCTGTAAGTTTGACATCTATATTACTTCACTATTGATATAATTAATTTTCAGTTTCAACTACAGCATCAGAAGGAAGGCAGCAATGGATATTTCACCATATGAGATGTCTGGTGCCTCTGCCGAAGCACAAAACCATTGCTTCTTCATCATGTGCATGCGAATTCGTTAAAATTAAACGGGTAATAAAAATTATTAAAGTTGGATCTAACAATATACTGCTACATGCTGCATCTATGCAAATGAAACATTTTACTGACCACAAACCATTTGAGCTAGTTAGAAAAATGTTAAATATTGTAGGGCCTACGGGAGTGGTAGATTGCGACTCCGCGTATAATATTATGCATGTCTACAATAGCCTCAAAATGATTGACCTTGCAAAATTGCAAAAATACGTCGTAGCTCATATTTAACCATGACAACCAAAGCGAAATAAGATTATGGAATGTACGCATTCTAATGGCTAAATCTGTCGTTACCCAACGATCATAACAAATAATAGTATCACACCACATCGTTCTTCCACATAATACAATAATAAAAAGACAAGGACGGATACAGAAGTTGTAACCATGATATTATATTACATAGAAGTTCACCTGTCGCAGAGAATGGTGCATAGATGTTTAAATTATATTAATTTGGCTGATGCGCCGTGCACTCACTTTTGCACTAACCAGAGCAAGGAGTGTCTTTGTAAAAGATTCTTTGGCTATTCATGTCTTGGCGCCATGATAGCTGCCAGATGTTAGGTTCATCAGAGAAATTTAAGAGTAAGAGTGTATCCAGGAGAAAGAAGACAATTAAAGAAGACTGCCTTGTCAAAAGTTGGATTTTTTATTGTTAATGGGACTACATTCGTACGTAAGCAAATCACAAAAAATGTTCAAATCAGAATATTTCCAAGCATGTTTTTCGTGGTTATTTTCATGACCACCAGAGCACCCTGGCTCTTTTATCGTAGAGACCCACAATGCTTAATCATGTAGCTTTTTATCAGTTGAAAACATGCATATTTTGTAACCTTTTGACTTAGGGAGTTAAAGATTAAGGTTATTTTGATAAATTCAGCCTAAAAATTGAACAAGTAACGTAAGAATGTACTGCTAAGCTTATGGACAAATCATGACAATGGTGTCTATGCGTCACTATGGCCTACCTACCTACTTCTGAATTAATTTAGTTATTGTTGCAATTCACTATCCATCATATCTAAGTTACAGGCCATCATAGATGACCTGCAGTCCATCCATGACCATCCTTCTATGAAATCCTGCAATCACACGGTCCACTCCATAGTCATCCTTATAAGTCTACGATGCACCAGCTCTTCCTAACTAAAAGGTCTCCCACCTTTTCACTCATTCTACTACCTCGTCTCTAAATTTCACCTCTCCTCCGCTTGCACTCTCCTGTACTACTTTCCACTCATTACCAAGACTGCACAATTTGATTTTAAAAAAATCTAAAAGCCTCAAAAGTCACAATTTTGGGTTTATTAATTTTTAAAAGTAAATAGTTCTAAATTTATGGAAATTGTAATGTGTTATAACACGGCATTCTTGCTCACTGGATTTGTCATTAGAAAGTTACAGTGTAGGCTCTGGGAAGTTCTTCATGTACTTCTCAGTCGTAATTTTGTGTCCGGTGTCCATACGTTCAAAATCTAAAAAACTTTCTTTATAAAAAATGTCGATTTTTTCCAGCCCTGCTCATGACTGAAAACCGAACTCTTCAAGCTATCATATCTGATTACTTCTGCATCACCATATGACCACCGTCATCACCGATAACCACCACAGAAAAACGGCCGGCTGTGTCTTTGGCTTGACATCCCCAGATTTGATCTGGCACCGGAAAGAATTGAGCAGCTCGGATTTTGCGGACTTGATTTTATACAGCTGGCGGTGTGTAGTTGATCTCCATGACATGGCTTTTGTGTCCACTGAGAAATTTTTAAAGATTTACAATACATTAGAGAAAGGCAATACCATACTTATTTAATCATATACATGTAGATCACATAAGTCAAGTATCACCGTGCTCTGAAACAGATGCAGTGTACAAATCTATTTTAAGTCTTGTTATACATCTATCATGGTGCCCCTATTAAATTTGATTGCTTTAGTTGTCAAGAACTCTAGGCAACTGCACAAATTCAGGACCCACAAGAATTCCCTTTGCTTGTTATGCACCTGCACACTCAAATTACAGGTCTTACAATTACATGTACATTATAATCCTCATTGTCAGAACTGCGATGTGAACTAGCATCACAATTAACAGGCATTTCTAAAGTATTGAGATACTTCTACTTTGCTTTACATTGCCAGCACACTGAATAACAATTGTCATGCATAAAATAATATCTGTTCAGTAACACTGAAATTGTCATCAGAACAAAATAATGACAATTCCAAAAGCATTCTAATTGAACTTTACAGTTGAATTCATAATGACTCATTATAATGTATTTTAAACCTAAATTATCATTATTATTATTTTTATTATTATTATTATAATTACTACAGCAGTTTTATACAGCACCCCTTCAAGGCCATCTACAAAGATTCTCCTACACATAACAACAGGCAGTCAAATCAAGTTGCTCGTGAGCAGCAAAATCGATTCCACAAGAAAGTGAAATGATTCGGTGATGACCGAGGTTGGTCTGCAATGACCATTCCCCTGGGCTACAATTCACTAGATTTCATCAGCCTTTCCTCGTGATGGATTTGGATCTAGCTCTTTACCTGAAGAAACACCATAGCCTGAAAAAGACACGAAAATGAATTCAATAGCACAGGAATATTCCATGCTTACCCATAACCATCTATAGTGACTCTGATATAATCAATGCTTACACGGCACTTTCAAAGGATCATACAGAAAATTCTAGATCAACCTTCCTCTGTGTTAAAACTTATAGGCATAATAATAACATTATTGATTAGAACAACAATGAGAAGCCTCTCGGTATTTGACTACCTGTGAATTCGCAGACCGTTAACAACCTTACACTTAATAATAATTAATATGTTTAATTATGATTACACCAGTCCACAGTAAGTTGACTCACTTCTTCATAAACTGTCCAAGACATTGCCGCCATTAAAGTTCGTCTGATCAGGCGGGGCAGTAGACCACGGTAGAAGCCTCGCAGCCCATCACTCTGCAATTTCAATTCATATTCATTCATTTATCATATTATAGAATCAACATACATACTACTAAAAAAATATACACCATAACATAGTCACAACATCATCTCTGAACTTTGCAATGCCACATTAAAATTATTATTTAGGACCATGATTTCAAAGGCCCTGCAGAAATTCCCATCGCGCCACAGAATTGATACTTCTGCCGCAGAATCGCGCCATGCTGCGGAATTTGATATTTTATAGCGGAGAATTTTTAATGTAAGAGCTTTAGTAAATTTTATAAATGTCACAGATATATATTTATGTTACTGGTATTTCATTTCTAAGTTCATTGGCACATTTTCTTGGAATGGGTTTCAATTACTGACATGCCTATTCAGAGTCATCAAAGATTTCCTCATACATGAAAATTAGCAAATAAATAGTAAACATCCAATTCACAAATAAAATTAATTTGAAATGAGTACCAAATGCAACAAAACTTCAAAAACATAACTCATGCTCAACATGTTAAAAGTTTGGACTCGATAACATTTTTACGTTGAAGGTGGGATGATGCGGTAGTCAAGTTGATGGATAAATTATGACACATCTACTGAGTGTTATAAACTAAGTTAAAAATAATAAAACATGGTAGTTAAACTGATTAATAATGACATAATCCTCAATAATTTTGTATAAAAAGTAAGTGCATGTGCAAAACATACACGTCCTTGTGTAATGCTGCAAAGTGCCGCATTATTCGTTAATTGTTGAAGCAGAATTTTTTTTTTTCGCTGTAGAAAATCATGGTCCCTAATTATTATCCCATATAATTATGAGTATTCCATTGGTCATGAAGACCATTTACTCAAGATCAAGATCAGAGTATCAAGATCAAGACAGCTCATTTTCAAGACCAGTCACAGTAATAGAGATGAGAATGGAGCAATGAATTGCAATTGTGATAAAAGTAAGCAAACAGTTAAATGGGCAGAGCAGCATGAGTGAAAACTGCTTAATACATTGCACCTGCTCAGGTAAATATAATAGGATCATGCAACATCAAATTCCAATGTTAATGTTGAATCAAGAGAAACACACGGTTCACAAACTTGAGGCACTCATAGAATCTGTGTGTCTTGTACAAACACAGAGAATGCCAAGCAGAATAGATCTTGTGGACTAAACCAGAGACATTCAGTTCTGTCAGTTTTAAGACATGTAGTCGACTTGACACCTGACTTCTATAGCTCTTCCATTATAGAAGGCCATTTCAAGTGGAATCACAGACAAAAATCAGAATCCACTTAAAGGAAAAGTTTTCTGGGCGAGCAGTTGTGCGACAAACTGCTTGTCAATCAAACCTGAACTCATTGAGTGGGGCTACAGTCAAGAAGAGCCATATTCAAGTCCACCGCCGGTCAATTCCTTTCAATTGAAATGCCTGCATGCCTCTGGGCCGTTCTCTGTCTGTCTGTCTGTCTGTCTGTCTCTCTACATACATCTACTTATAATATATATATCTATATATAGAGCCATGAACCAAAGCGCAATAGAACGCATACAGGATATCAGCCCATGGACCATTATAGGTGTATAAATACGGCGGTTGCCCAAGATCACTCGGCTTGTGGAGCAATCTTGGCGGCTGCCTGTGGTCACTGTTGTTTGCGTTTGTTTCTCTGTGAGCTGGTCCAGCTGATCTGTAAGCCTACTATACAAGCGAAGACCACTGTCCAATGAGATATCAAAAGGAATTGTACCTTGAAATTACGTTTCATACGAGTCATCAACCCTATTACGTCAGAAGCTCTTCATTGGATTTGAGTATAAACTTCTGACCTTTGGCAGGACGCATTATTTCTCGTCTGTGATGCACTCCCTGTGCTTGACTTAGTTTCCTTGCCAAACGTAGAGCATTGGTCCACCCAAATTACAAAGAACATTCAAGTATTTTTCATACAGAACTCGGAATATAACTGAGAAGGGTGCACTACTTGTCCTCTGCCAATCCATTCCACAGATGAAGCTTTGGCGGAGGGTTGCGGACAAAAACACCCCCCAACAAACCCGTCGAACATAAACATCCCAGGAGTAACACACACAATCCCAAATTAGGACAAAACCCCCTAAGATTTTTTTACTTTTTTACTTTTATTACTTAGAAAAGTGTGTCCAATGGCACAAAGACATTTCTTGAAGTTGCGATTTACAACACTGTAGCAAACTTCCCGCATGGGTTTGGTTGCACTTTTCACACGTTTGATGGGAGGCTGTCCGCGAGCAGCTTGCAAGATGGCCGTACTGGCTAAAGCTGTGCACACATACACACACGCACACCCACGAATACAGGCATGAAAGCATATGAGTGGCATATCAAGTACAGGTGTGTAGATTCATATAATTATAAGGACCATGAAGCACGATCATTGTTTCAATTGTTATTTCCAGTGCATTTCCCTCAGCTGTCTACTTGGCTCATTTGAGCCTATTCAGATAGACTGACCACACTGGTCCATTTGTTTAAGATTGTACCCCTGGCAGATGAGATGCTTTGGAGAGATCTGATTGGTAGCTAGCAGGCGGCAGGTATTCATTAGACCACGCCTTAAAAACTTGGGCTTTAAGCTGCCTGGTTAAAATCCAACCAGAAAGCAGGTTACAATACGTTCAATGAGCAATTATTATTAAATAAAGACTACAGCCACAGCAAAGAGCTGATAGAGCACATGGTACATGGTAATGTTGGACTAGCAAAGGCCCAAGAACTCAGTCTGCTTTGCCTATGTGGGTCCCAACAGACTCCCCCTTTGTCTTCGGAAGGAGCTGCTCTCTCCCCCCTGCTGCCTTCAGAAAGCGCTTGAAGACTTTCCTTTTTTCTGTTTAGCTTTGTGTTGAGTCGTGAGCGCCTTTGATCAAGTGGCACTAAATAAGTGCTCCATTACATATACTTAAAATGAAAATATATAACAAAAGACTAAATGACAGACCTGAAGAATGTGAAGAAAAGTGTGCCACGACTTGGAGAAGCGATCTGGATATAACTGAAGTTGAGTCTTAACAACATCCGGTGGATGCGTCACAAGTGAAGCCATACATCCAGCAACCGTTCCGCACATGAAAAATACACCGGGATTGCGGACTCCATCCTCTGAAATTAATCGACAATAATATGCAAATTAACAACATTGAACGCATATACATGCCTCCATGAATCAAAACCACAATAGTCCAACTGCAGATACACTGATTATAATCGACAATAACATTTCAGCATTTCTGGATTCACTAGATTTAATTAAGCCAAAATAGTAACAGTTCCTCCTAATAACTAAAACATCTCTAGCAAACAAAAGAATGACTGGTATCAATAAAATAATCATTCACTTAAATTAATCATACATAAGCTGTTAATAAACTGACGAATTTATTATTCTGGACTGTTATGGCATTTTTGAGCTCCAAGGCAGAATCAAACCCCATTGCTCTGGAAAAGATAATGTGCATAAGCACAATTATTTCTGTATTTACACAGCAGCGCTATAAAATGACGAAGACACAATCGATTGCAATTAGTAATTGCACTTAAATGACCACGCACCTGAATTCGCTCCCATATGGACTGCCTCAGGAAAGGCTTGAACTCAGACGACTATATATAAGGCAAGGGTTTAATCAATCTGAACCGTTCTGAACAAAAACTTTGCAACTGTTTGGACTTTGACAGTGCCAGTCCCAAGCCTGGAGAAAGGAGGAGGAGGGTGAAAACAAATCATCTTGGATCTTCCAAATCGATTTGGAATGGTGTCATTAAAAAAATCAACATGACCAATCTGAAAGCCTGCAAGTAGCCCTACATTTTTTCAGCCAAAGACTAAAAGCAATCGAAGTCTAACATGATAAATATTACACATGATCATTTATTAGTCTTTTGTCACAACTGACCTTTAATGACAACCACCTTGAGCCGATTGTAGAACATGAGATACAATGCAGAGAAAGGCACGTCTCGCATCAGCGTAGCCACCAGTCCTCTGGTCAGACCTATCATTTTAAAAGCAATGCAAAGACAAACGGTATATTCAATATTTTTTTTCTCTCTTCTTACATCGTTAATACCAAATTAATATATTAGATCTGCATTCTGATGGAAAAAAGGTGAAGCAAGCAAATAGATATTATCTCTCCTGTTAATTCTGTAATTCTCTGAAACACACTCTGACAAAAATTTATGCTTAAAATTCATATTCATGTCAGCGCAATTTATTTTCACTGATTTGGTGATTTTCTAACCAAAAGGTGTTCGAGCGAAAAAATAATTTTCAAAAAAACATAAGTTAAATGCAATACAACAACATATTTTCACCTTTGATTCCTTCATTTCGATAGATACGGGAGAGCGCATCCATGACGCCACGATATGGAAAAAACCCACTCTGGAAATATGGAAAAAACAGCACAATTTCTACGACTTATATCAAATATTGTTATATTCAGTGTAATCAAGAGCCCCTCCTTGACCTTTAATGACAGCTGCATTGGTTTCTCTTACAAGAGTTGTATACACTCATCACTAAACAGCTAATGTCTTTTTAAGTTTTTCCAAATCGAGTCAGCTTCATCTTCATTTGTCATAACATCATGAGTTTCCCATGATGACTGCTATCATAACCACCTTCATTATCATCGTCTTTAGTTCATACAATAATTCCTCTCTACCAATATTTACATCTTAAGAGTATGGTGCCAAATAACTAAAAGGGTGTCATTTAAATAAACGTAATTTTTTCTTTATGAATTAAAATTTGAAAAAAGCTATTTTATTTAAACCAAATGAACCGCAAATGCGTCGCTGCACCCCTACAATAACACGAGATTTGGGATCTACATCAGCTTTCGTATATATTGTTCCATAAATTACATGTGCATAACATTGGGATCCGTGACCTTGACATACCCGAATTTGCATTATATCGACGCCCGTTATATCGAGGTTCCGTTATTATTGAAACTGATCCATCACATTGCCATTTAAAACTGTTCTTTAACTTCTGAGTACAAAATATGTGTTACCTGTAATTACATTCACAAATTCACACTACCATAAAAACATTGTTTTGCTGTCTGACCTCATATCTCGTCTTGACGACAGCGAATGGAATTGTTGCAACAGCCGCTACAGAGCGTGCAGCTGCACCAAACAACAGAGACTCAGACACAGGAAGCGGATTGCTGGACCTCAACACAGAAAACGTACACACAACTCCTAATGACAATGTCTAAATAATAAGAAAGTCCACATTTGGCCAATATGTTCTCAAATTGCCTAGTACCGTAATTCCCTGCTCATTGGTCTTCCCACGCTTCGTCCCTCACCTCTTTAGTTGGTATTCAACACAGTTACCACACTGATAGCCTGCCTAACCCAGTGCTCTTGCATCACTACCTTTATATTTTATGAACTTCATTGGCTCCCTCTCCCCGCTCACATACAATTTAAACTCCTCATTCTAATCTTCAAGGCTCAGTGGGGTCATGCATGGAAATATCTGGTTAACGCAATACTTCAGCCTCATTCAGCTTCATCACACTCTTCAGTTCGTTTCTCCAATTGATTTGACATCTTATCTCCCTGTTCTAGAATTAAAAAGGTTCAGTCCAGATCCTTTGCTCCTATTGCTCCATGTCTTAGGAAGGTGCTATCTCCAGCAAATTGCTCTACAATTCTACCTGTCGGTCTCTCATCCTCCTTTGCTTTTTGCAAAACCTATTTGTGGAGGACCTTGTGCACTGGCAGCACTGCTGAACAGTTCACTCAACAAGATGCAGACTTTATGTTCATTACTAATAATAATGCAAAATATCAATGAACATATCAGTACCGCTGTTCATAATCTAAGTAATAACATTATTATAAAAATGTTAGGATCAATCAATTAATTAAACTTGATATAACATCTTCTCAAGAAATCTACTTAGAGGAGACGTGCTCCCAGTAAACCACGGCCAAAGTGAACAGATTTAAGTGAAGAGTAGAAAGAAGATGAGGAGATCCTGGGTAAACGAGGAAGCTTATTTCAAGTGGTAGGGCCCACGACAGAGAAGGCACGATGTGGCATTGCAAGAGAATGGGACAAAGAGATGGCCCTGTGCAGCAGAGCACAATGACCTTTGACCACTGGCAGCATAGCTCCTGTCGGTAAGCAGGGTTAGCCCGAACAAGTTAAGATCTGCTGAATCTTGATGAGTTCTGGCCGGCCCTGATTCGCTAATTCTCATAATAACTTTCAACTCCTGAGAGATAATATGTACCTTGGGTAAAAATTAAAAAACATAGAAACACTAGCTTCCCTGGGCTAGGCAGAAGTTAACTCAACATTTAATTTATCTTGGCAATCCTACAGGATCACCTTACAAAATAATAAGCATATATTAATTATAAAGTTAACTTACATCTAGTCTAAGTTTTGGATTAAACCAAAAACTTAAATAAATTTAATTATAAAGTTCTAACTTAATGCAGATCACAGCACATTTAAAGAACGTTATAGAAATATCTGATCCACATCAGTTACAAGTGACTATACAAATAACATGTAACAACAACAAATATTTTGAATAAGCTTTCCGATTATGGCAATACAAACGTAAGCAGAGGAAATTATGATGAGACAGAAACTGTTCCATACCCAAATTGAAGAGAAAGTCCGTGAAGTGCAGAGAAGTAGAATCCAATGCCAGGCACTGTGCGATACAGCGACTAAAATCAACAACATACAATCGATATTTCAGTCAAGTTTCAAGCGTTGATGTTGTATTCGGAGTTCTACTGCCAATAAACCGAATCCTTAGATCAGAGGTGTCAAAACCTTTTTCAATGGTGGACCAGCGCCAATTTTTTCTAACAAGTAATGAACATCACAGTATTCAATACTAAGCAAGGTATGGTGGACCAGAAAACACCATCATCGGGCCAGTAATGGCCTGCTCTTTGACACCTCTGGTTTATATGGAAATGACACACTATATTTTTAAAATAAATAATTTTTCATAAATGATTGAGGAAAGAACTTTGTAGTGATTTAAATTAAACTAAACATCTCCCAAACACACAAGGAACACTAGAAGGCATTTCTATCTCAAGTCACTGCAAATCACTAGATCTTTCCATATCCTACACTCATGAAACTACATATATCAGGTAGGCTGCTGACTGAATGCTATGTTACTTTCGGTCAATCATCTTGAATCTCATTTGCATAAATGGTTTGAATATATAAATTCTAGGTTCATGTACTCATACATACTGGGCACAAACCTCGCCACAAGGCAAATATCGATTCATTACGAACAATCTGTCCTGCAATCTTCAGCATGCTTGCACGTTGACCACTAGGAATCAAAAACATGTGTAATTTTAAGAATGTAAAAATTTGCATCAGCATCATCATTTGACAATGAGTTCAATTAACAGAGTGAAGCTCTATATGTGCTATCTGGAGCAGTAAACTTTTTTATACCAGCGATTGAACTGTATACCATTTTGCTACTAAAACTACAAAAGTAATAGTCTAAAATAGCAATCTAAAAAATCCAAGTCAAGTCTCTGACATAACACTCCCTTCATATAAAATAAAACTATAATAGCTTTGTACACTTTTAACACTGCATTGGATGATAAAATTAAACCTTTATCTATAATGATAGTCAGAAAAAATGACTTTCTATTAACATACATTGCTTCAAGAACAACAATTTCAAATATTATACATTTAATTTATTGGCATAAAATGGGTGAAGTGCTGCAAATACAGCACATATACAACTATACACATACTGATAGAAGTTCACAATTTCTCAACAACTGCAGTCCTATACAACAACAAAATATGAGGCTCGTACTGCGACTGATTTATGGAAGTCATCTGAAGCCGGGTTTTGACAAGTTCAAGTGGTTGAAACAGAGTCGTAGAACATGTTCCAGAGAAAGTTCCGGCCAGAAACGATTTCATGACAGGCGACTACAAGAAGACCCACAGAATGTTCTGTATGTTTGCTACAGAAGACAACCGGTTAACACTTGGAAGTATTCTCCTTTCATTTCCTGAGAAATATAAGAAAAATCAAATCTCTCGAAGGTCTGTTCGAAAAGTGGAGCAATCAGTTTCACATTATTTGACATAGGGCATAACCGGAAATCGCCTAGGACATTTGCCTTGGGAGAATATCCTGTTTTCAGAAGTATTTGCATCGCCAAATATTACACACACATAAAGTTAAAAATAAAAAATGTTCAATTCAATAATTTTATATGAACACTCTAAACATGAAAATCAAAACTTAAAAGCTATATTAGTAGTTATTACAGGCACAAACATTTATTTTGCTAATTTCTAATAACAAGTAATGAAAGTCAAAAATTTTAAGCTTATCCAGCGATGCCACTACTTAACCTTATTTATTTTTTATCTTATTTATTCTGAAATTTGATATCGCCCTTCTTCCAACATCTTTTGCTCAGAAGTGCACACATACACTTCTGAAGGCGCAATTGCAGTTGCACTGCAGAGCAATTGTGCGCGAAGGACTTGCTCAATGTTCCTACACAGTGACTGATGCCTCGGACAAGGGTCGAACACGCTCACTCAGCGCACATTGAGTGTTATGGGCGACCGAACTAACCGATCAGCCACCGTACCACACATATTCGGTTTGTACCCGGATCCGGCAAAGAGTGCATCCAAATACTCGGATTCGGTAAAAACTCGGCTATGACCTAATTTGACAACAAGTTACTTGACCCAAAACGCAAGTCTGAGCTAAACAAACGTTTTATGGCTGAAAAGTCTCAATGTTCACTGGTGCACTCACTGAATAAACAGCTGTGGATGGGCAAAGAAATTCTGACAGGGATATTAAAACAGCTAAGAAACTGCTGTGATGCAGAGAAATTAAGTAAATATTGAATGCAATCAAAGTGTGCTATCAAAATACTAAGAAGTAATAAGAACATCAATATACCAAAAATCAGTATTGAAATGCTCACCCATTTGTAGCTCTCACTCATTCCTTTGTTGTAGGAATGCATCCAGATATGAAATCATGAAACTGTTCCAACATAACTATCTAAAAAGATAATATTAAACTCAAGCTCAAATTTGGCAACACCTGTCAATCATAGCCCAGATCTGCTAGCTATAAAAAGTTATGTCCTTTGATTATTTCGGGATGACGAATAAAAAAAATAATGCCTTTAACAGGAAGCATGCCTTCCTTGAATATAACAACTGTGCAGCGACCTTGAGATGACCAAGTTGTACAGAATGATGTCTTTCATTACAAAATGGTTAAATATATGTGACCTTTGTCAAGAGAAGGGACAACTTGTCAAGAATGGACTTACTGACAGTTTCTATGTTAAGAAAGTCAAGCTAAAACTTAAGACAGTTTAGTCCAAAAATGAATGAACATTTTAAAGAAATATAATTTAGGCTAAACGCATCGTGTGTGGTAATATAATTTGTTGTGCAGTGAGTTTTATCTGTAGATGCCTTAATTACTAAAAATAAAATTTTCCGGCAGATCTAGTAAGGTCACATTATGGACAACCAATATCATAATTAATATCATACACATAGCACTAATTATAAATATATCTTATGCACATAGACAGACTTGACAAAGTAAATAAAAAGCAAAGTTTCCGTATGGAATGTTGCAAAGGTGCTCATTTTATGCTATTTGGTCCATCAGTCAGCAATGGATGAATGCCAATAGCCTTGTCAGCACATCACAGGAGTGCCTGCATACCAATTTACGCAAGGACCACCTTATATATTTGGTAGCAAAAACTTGCAGACTATGTTCTAAGCAGACCACTTTCCTATGTCGGAACTTTTAAGAGGGTCAATTTATACCATTTCTGAAGAATACAAGCAAAAAATGACAAATGGGCACAATTATGAGAACACAAGATCATCATTAGACTTTGAAACTCTCCACAGTGCAAAAGACCTTAGAATAAAAGAAAATATCACTTAGTATGACATGCTAGGTCCATTCCGTGTAATTTAAAAATATTTCAATATACAGAACACATAAAAAAAGTTATAAAACCCCAAACATTATTCTAAATATGTTAAGTAGTCGCCTGTTATGAAATCGTTTCTGGACGGAACTTTCTCTGGAACATGTTCTACGACTCTGTTTCAACCACTTGAACTTGTCAAAACCCGGCTTCAGATGACTTCCATAAATCAGTCGCAGTACGAGCCTCATATTTTGTTGTTGTATAGAACTGCAGTTGTTGAGAAATTGTGAACTTCTATCAGTATATCAGAGTGGATTGCGAAGCTCTAACTGTGTATATGGCTTATAGATAAATCAGCCACTAAATAGCATACGATATGGATTGTAGAAAGGAGATAGTGACATGGGCAGCGAGAGCAACAGCGACATTAAAGGCTATGGATAAGACTTGGAAGAGTACATCCATAAAGCTAGTAACAAAACTAAACACACTAGCGAAACAGAGAATTATGACCTTTGAGAGAAAATGTTACAGGAAATTATGGAGAATATGCTGAACACTGAGAGTTAGCAACAAAAAGCTGTATAAACGAATCGACCACAAGAAGAATCTTATGCAGAAGGTGGTTTAGAGAAAGCGTGAACTATTTGGCCACATATGCAGAATGAACAATGGCAGAAAGATCAAGACTGGTGATCGGCAGGATGGAGGGCCCACACAAAATGAGTGATAATGATGATCTTAGCTCACAGTGTACGCGACATAGCCGAGTTAGCTAAGCGCGTTGGTGGATTTGAACCCCGACCGTTCGATTGATAACCACTACACTTTCGCGCACAGAAACTGGCTAACATACATCTGCAAAGCATTACATACGAAACAGCTGCTCAGTGGGTTTCGTGTGGTGCCTATTACTCACATAATACTGTGCTTTAATTTTTGTTCTTTGATCATAGATAACACGGAGTTGGACCATCTGGGTTTGAGGAAACGAATGAAAATATAGTTAAAATTTTTAACATTATTGACCTGAAATGTGAAGCATCGCGCTCGTGATTTCTGCTGTAATCAACAAGATTTAGGTAGAGCCTACTTAGACTAACAGCCCTGAAGCGCCACCTTGTAAGTGCTTTCTGTCTGAGAGTCGCCATCTGCAGGCAGAGAAGTTACAACCACTTGCAATTATTATTACAGTAAAGTCTAAGTGTCGTGGTGGAATCGTTATGACTTTAATCACGGGCCTGTTTCCACAAGCTGAGGTAGTTTGTCCTTGTTTTTGTCTTTGTTTTGAATTATATTTGTAGAATGCGTTAGGCCTAAGGCCCGCAGGTTTTGCGTCACTTGCTATCTTAAGTAGGCCTATCGTTGTAGGCTATAGATGTAGGCCTACGACCATCTTTATAATTATCGAGTTGATACTATTATCATTGCTGAAGTGAACCTTACTTTACGTTAAGCTAGAGTTTTTAAAGGCCGGTGTACGCGATCCATTTCTGGCCTTCCAATGATGGTTTATGACCTTACAGAGCCTAATTGGCTGAAGACTAAACAATTCGATGTTAAAAATTCAAATGTCATTTTTACAGAGTGATGAGATTTATGCGATATTTTTGACGTTAATGCAGATCGAAATTAAGAATTTTAAGCCTAATTTCACTGATTGTATGTTACAAAATGCACCATTTAAAATTTAGTTTTGCATAACTTTTATTGATACGTGTTCTCCGAGCTTTCTCCCAGATGCCTATCCCTATTCTGTGCGGCATACTGGCCCGACACTTTCCAGAACACGTTGCCAATGACCCACCGTTAATTAAACGAACAATTCTGCTGCTGGTCATCTTGGCATTTTCTATATCCGTTGCATCATACATTTTGATGAATATAGCCCATAGACCTTCACGCTCGTGAATAAGCTGGTACCCTGCTCTTGACTTTCAAGTGGCGCTTGAGAAGTTTGGAGATTACGATTGGCGACGATCGACAAAATGAATGACGCCCATTCCGTCCTGTCTTTCCTTCATGCCGTAGATGTTGCAATTTCGTTTTCATCGGCGGCAACTAAGGACCATTGGCGGTGAGCTCTTATAAGCTTTCATTTTCGTGAGGTGTAGGCCAGCTTATCGCTTTCGTTCTCTGGTGCGTCTTAGAGTTCATTCTAAGCGTTTTCGTTATGAGTAAAAAAGTTCACATTAAAAAGGACGAGGATTTTAATTCTCAGTTTTCATGACTAATCCATTCCTGCACTCATTCGATCGCTTATTCATTCATTCCCCGTCAGTCAGTGAGTCAGTCAGTGAGTCAGTCAGTGAGTCAGTCAGTGAGTCAGTCAGTGAGTCAGTCAGTGAGTCAGTCAGTGAGTCAGTCAGTGAGTCAGTCAGTGAGTCAGTCAGTGAGTCAGTCAGTGAGTCAGTCAGTGAGTCAGTCAGTGAGTCAGTCAGTGAGTCAGTCAGTGAGTCAGTCAGTGAGTCAGTCAGTGAGTCAGTCAGTGAGTCAGTCAGTGAGTCAGTGAGTCAGTCAGTGAGTCAGTCAGTGAGTCAGTCAGTGAGTCAGTCAGTGAGTCAGTCAGTGAGTCAGTCAGTGAGTCAGTCAGTGAGTCAGTCAGTGAGTCAGTGAGTCAGTGAGTCAGTCAGTCAGTCAGTCAGTCAGTCAGTCAGTCAGTCAGTCAGTCAGTCAGTTTATGTAATGCCTTTCCAATTCTCAGAGGCGTTCACTGTCCATTCCACTGAAATTGCATCCATTATCCCTAGTTAACTGTTGAACACACCCAAGGAGAAATAATTCCAGGTGGATGATGGTGATTTATATCCATTTCCATAAGACCGCACCCATAATCTGAAGCAAACCACTGCAGACCCAAAATGGAAATATTTCTACGTGGATGACCCAGCCATAAAACCACGACCCTGTATTTTGGAGGATCGTCCAATAAGAGAGATCAGTTGACCAGAGGCACAATAGTCCTCAGCATGACATGTGACATCCACTTCGCTCTCTATATGAGTAGGTTTCCACACTCCGGAGAGGAAGCAATTTGTTTTCAACATGAGTGGGTGGAGGTGAATGTACTGTGCATACACATGTAGGCCTATGTATGTATATTATGTATGCAGGCCTAGATGTGCATGTGTTGATCTATGTGAGCAAGAATCTATCGTAGAATCCTGGTCACAGCTCGTACGTACGCTGACTCCTGGGTCTCCAAAGCCAGTATTAGGGCCTATAGGCCCTCCATCGGTATAGTTAGAGAAAACAAGTATCAAAGTTCAATTTTCTTCCGCGAATCACCCGACAGAGACACACACATAGAAACTATTCATTGGAAGTCTATTGTTTTAGTGTTCTGATTGTTTTCCATTTCATGAGTAAATCCGGATAATAGCGCTCTTAACGAAGAGTTCTTCCTGGATAGATGAAGATTGATGGACTCGGAAGCATCGAAGAAGGCGTCTGTCTGATCTTCGTTATCTTCGTTTCATTGAAGAACACTAAAAGGAATGTTATAAGTTAGTCAAATGAAACATATTCCTCTATTACCAGCAGAATCTCTCTAGTGTGGCAAAAACACGTTCCATCTGGAGAAATGCTTTGTTCCTCCCTATTTCTCCCTCTCCACTCACTCCTCTACCGAACAGAGAGGAACTGGCGAAAAACCGAAAGACCGTCTGGTATGAATGGCCTTAATATATTTGGACCACAGTGACCACGGTTACACGTGTCTTAGCGTTATATGCATATTATATAAAGCAGAGGCACAGACAGATACTGGGACAGATACTGGGACAGATACTGGGACAGATACTGGGACAGATACTGGGACAGATACTGGGACAGATACTGGGACAGATACTGGGACAGAGGCAGACAGATACTAAATCATTGAATAATGTAAACAAATGCGCTATACGTCCACAAATAGAGAGAGGCAAATAGAAAGATAGATAGATTGATTGATAGATAAATAGATAGACAGATGATTGATTGAGTGATTGATTGACTGACAGACAGACAAACACACAAATAGATCAATTGATAGATCGATAGGGTCATGTTCCGTCGATAGGGTGGAGCGACTACTGTAACCGCAGACCTTTGTGCTAGACTGGAATCATAACAATTAGCATTTGATCTCAAAGCTTCTGCATACTTAACAAGTACTTTCAGTGTGTTCTACATCTAAATTTTAACAATTGGACCTAAACACGTGTATAAGAAGAAGCGTCATGCGTCTACTCCATTAATAATAATATAAACGAAACTACAATGCGACACAATGTAGAATCTCACCTTCGACTGATCTCCATTGATTCAATTGATGTTTAATTTCTTTTGGATTCAACTTCTCGAGTCCAACTCCACTTATTCCACCACCACACCACTTTCTCCCCTTCCCCCTCCACCTCTTCAACCCTCCCCATCATCCTCAGCCTCTCCACCGTCACCACTCCATCCCACCTCCCCTCGACTCAACACAGAACAACTGACAAATTCAAAGTGATAATAATATGGGTTTACGGGTTTTTACACCGCTCCAGAGGCCCAACTGCAACACTAAACATACAATACAAAATATAATAATAATAAATACAGAGCCCCATCTCACCCCATTCCCATGCCCCTCATTCCACTCCATCTCCCCTTCTCCCATCCCATCTCCCCTCATTCCACCCCATCTCCCTTCATTCGATACCATATCGGTATCTGAAGCAAACAGCAGCAAACAAAAGAAGATTATTATTAAAAGACGTTATGGCAGATAATAAAGTACCATCATAGAAAATATACTCCAAGACTCCTCTGATGGATTAGATGTCAGTGTTGGTGCCGAACCCACAAACAACCGGGAAGGTCCGGGAGCTTTATCGCCCTGCCTTAAATCGAGCAGATCAACGATAGCTGCGGTCATCTGTTTGTGAAGCTATGCAGGTGCCGCGCCTCCGTCCATCAACTCATGTCTCAAATACATGTATTCCTCTTGCAATAATCTTCACCATCTCTCGAGTTAATCCATTTTCGCTGATCAACTTAAAAACGAGATTGAGCTGCGCTGGTTCCCCGCTCGTTTTTAGTACTCTCTTTAGTCGTTAAAGTGTCAACTTTTAGTGCCTCGGTTTCGTTGAGCAGATTTGATAACTGCTTCTCACATTTGCTAGTTGCCTTATTTCTTGAAACACATTTGCCACCTTGAACAACGCATTAACCCATCCGCATCTACATCTAGGCTTCAGTCACCCACACAGATGATCATCACATGAGTCACATGACTTATCAGATCGTCATAGAGTATAGAGACTGATAAGATGGGCATCTCTATCAACCTAGAATTTTTAACTCGGCAGTCAATTGAGCAGTAGCCTACTGTTATCTAAATGAGCCGATTGGGAGTCACTAAACAGCGTCAAATCCTCAGCTGAACAGTTAAGCCTATATGCCTCAATAATTAGCCCTATAGATCTGAGAATTTGCCATTACATATTATGCTCTCTCAACCGGGAAATAACACAGACATACAGACGGACGGACAGACAGACAGACAGGCAAGAAGGCAGGCAAGCATACAGGCAAATAGGTGACCGACCATCAACTGATCCCTTGGCCGTTATCATCACGGCACTACAGAAGTCACTCGATTAGAATGAATCAGAATGGATTAGAATAGAATAGTATATATAAATATATATATATATGTGTACATTTAGTCAGGAAAATAAACCCTAAATACCTCGATATTGAAGCTGCGTTTGGAAAATTCACTTTCACGCATGTTACGTTGCAATCAAGATCCCGACGAATGGAGAGTTCACCTTCAGGTAAGTTGCGTTGCAGCCTAACTGCCGACGAATGAAGAGGTAAATATCCAGGGTGCTACGTTGCAGCCTAGCTACCGACGAATGGAGAGTTCACCTTCAGGTAAGTTGCGTTGCAACGTATAGCTGCCGACGATTGGAGAGTTAAGTGTACTTGCCAAGGTCATACATAGAAGAATTATAGCGCGAAATGTAGAACTGAATGCCGCCTTCAGAATAATTATCCTATCAAACACCGCTTACAATAGTGCATCGAAGTGTATGAGTTTGCGTTATGAACCGCCATCAGTCTGTTGAAGTTCTTTATCCAACAATAATGCTTGTTTTGTTCGTCAGAAATGAGTAAGAGGTCTACACTGATATCGCTCTCGTGCCTCGATAAATATAGTGGGAATAGGTAAACATCTTTCTCATGACCAAAAACATTAATACTAATATTATTATTTCTCTCAAACTTACTTATGACATTAGCATCAGCTGCGACTGGGAATTCAATGCTGGACCAATCAAGTTCCTCAGACCGCTTGATTAATTCCTTCGCAATTCTTTCCGGATGTTCCTCAACGGGGTTTAAAGCTCTCGTTACACACCACTTGAAACATTTTTCGTCTTCGTTCTTCATATTAACAATAGCCTTTTTACTCGCTAGATATTTCGGTAGTGGAATGTAAGAACTAACCTTCAGTGGTTTATAAACGACCGTGTTGATTTCAAATTTTTGAACCGCTTTACGTCTCCAGTTACTACCACGCATCTGGAAGGCAGCCATTGATTTTAACATTTTATCTTTCGCGTTGTTATAAGTTTCGCTCGTGTCGGTGGAGTCTAAAATCACCTCAGTTTTTGAAACGAACGGAAAATCCTCGATATCTACTTGCCCGGATTTCATATCAACACGCTCCATTGTGCAGGTGAGGACAAAGTTGACCTCAGTCTGTCGATTTCTAGACAAAAGGTCTTCCAGTTGTGGTTGAGCTGCATTGAGAAAAGATGTGGCGTCAATTCCGTTTGCGCCTTCGACCGTGTATTGTTTCGTGAAGCCCTTGATAGCTGCGGCCGTCTCTTTTATTTCGCGTGTTTTCATAAGAATTTTACTGAATATAGAATTCACTTTGGCTTTGAGTGCTTCTATCTTCTCATTCACCTTTCTCTTTGGTTCTTCAGGTATGTACCCTTCAATCCACTTTGCGAACGTATTAATCCCGAATTTTGTATTATCAAGGACTTTTCGTATCGCTGAGACCGGTACGGGAACGAGTGTTGGAACTCTAATGTCGGGAACGGTGCGTCCATCAAACTAGCATTGGATGAGATTGGCGCAAAATGTAAGGGGATGAGTGTTTGAGACACATTAGCTTCAATTTTAGCAATCAAATCCGCTTTACGCAGTCTCTTATAACCAACCATACCTTTCTGTTTCGCAATTTTTCTTAGTTCGATCACAGTCTGCTTCGAGTATTCCATTTTATATTGGAGTTGCATTCCTTTATGTCGAAGTGAGAAAATATTTTCATCCATTTTATATATGAGAGAATTTTTGTTTGTTTGGTGAACAATGACTCATCATCGAAACTATTGGAAATTCCCGTGACTTTTGGCCTATTGGCGGACGTTTTGACCAGGGGCTTTGTGCATGAATTGTGGCTCATCATCGAAACTATTGGAAATTTCCTGGCGTTTTTCTTAGTCTGTTGGTTGATGTTTGACCTAGGGGTTTAGGTTTGTGTAGGAATTGGTTATTTTTAACCTGGTTATAGGTTCAAAATACGTTTTGGCAACCTATTAGGTGGGTGATTTTGAGCTATGTTATGGTCAATTGTCCCAGATAGCGCGTTTTATACCTACTGACAAATAACCAGATCAACCTGTGAGAAATAACAAGATCACACTGTGAGAAACAGTAAGATCACCCTGTGACGAACAACCAGATCAACCGGTGACATAATGTACGTGACCGAGACTCTTACCTCTGTAAGATGATCCAAGTTAAAATTTATAAGGCAAAGTAAATAAGGTTAGACACAGTATAGGCTAATAGTAGCATAGGTTGATTTAGGGTTAAACGAGGCAATTTAAAGCGATAACATTAAGCAATTTCGATTAAGTCTGAAGCAAATTGAATTGCATGTAAGGTAAGGTATTTTTAAGGCAAGGTCAGTAAAGTAATGCAAAGTAAGTCAAGTAATGTAAGACAAGTCATAGCAATGTAGGGTGTGATAATTATTAAATGTTTGCTCACCACTCGTCTGTCGCTTCATGTCAGTTCGTAGTGACAGGTGACAACAGACGACCTGTGTTCAGAGGCGTCCAGATAGGGGGGTCCGGAGGCAAATGTCTCCAATTTGAGGTAGGGTGGGACATCTTTTGCGTCTTAGGGGAATATCTTATCTTTCTTTCACTTGGGACAGGGAGGTTTGTCTTCATCACTCAGAGGAGATTGACACCTCTGCCTCTGTTGTTCGTTTCGGCGAATAACTCTGTTTTGGTCGAGAGAGATCTGCTTCAGTGGATCGTACGTAGTTCAGTCGTTTTCCTCGGAGACTTTTCTCCTTAAATTACTCTTCAGCATATACGTGTGTTTGAAATCTGCTGCCAGTTCTGAATAAGTCTCATGGTAATTCCTATAGGGGTAATCTTCATCTCATGCTAGATCGCAGTTCACGATTAATTCAATTTGTGGTAACCTCTCATTAGAAACTTCTGCTTCAGTCATTCCGTTCGCAGATTAACAGGATTTGGTTTCTGGGTTTATGGGAGACCACGATCCCTCTTTGCTTGCATTCTTTCTATATAATAAATAGGTTTCATTTCTTGTGTTGTGTTGCGATGATGGTGAATTTCGACAGTTAGTCCTCCGTTTCGCTGGTTTCTTCCTGCTAGCAGAATTTGACATCATAGGATGTTTGGTCTAAGGCAACTGGTCAAAGACGTCCTCATCTGCGCATTTGCATAGCCGCGGTTCTCTTGGATTTCATCTCTTGAGATGATCAAGGTTCATTGATAAAGCCATTGAGGTCAAGCAGAAACTATTACCAATACAAGGTTTATAGTGATAATGGTGAATCTTCCTTTCGTCGTTTTCTGACATGAGCTGATTCATATTTTTCTGCCGATAAGGTCAGGTCTGGGTTAAAATTCAATTGAGTTTTGGTATAGTTGTCTTCAAGCAACTTATTTTGTAGCAAATTTCTCTCGTCCGTTTTTTTTAGATTTTTCTGGAATGTGTTTTTCGCTGAATTTTCTTCTTTTATATTGGTCCAGCCTCTTCGCACACATGTGTGAAAGTGTTTTATCCACCAGGTTGTCTTCCAATAGGTCAATCTATATGGTTGACGTCTTGCGTTTCGCTTTGTGATACAACCGCAGGTGGTTCCATCAATCTGGCTCTGGTTGACGCCGACTGTTTTCCGAGAGGTTGCAATTTTATAAATCTGTCCAATTTCTTGTCTGTCATTCTCCTCATTTCCAATCTCAGTTCCTGAATTATCCGCTTCTATAACTGGCACCGCGTGAGTTGCGGATGGATAGGCGAAATGGCTTACTTTGTGTAGAAGACATTGCCGCCTTGATTGATGTGTTCACCGGACAACTTAAGATGATGGACATCAAAAAAAATTACGAAACACAGAAATGATGGGCATCGCCATAAAAATATTGCAGATGGAAGAGATCATAGGGTTCTGTCTTTCTAACGGCGACGTTTTCCTTTCCGAAAAGAAAAACAACAACAGCAGACCCCTGCTTCCATGTCTTCTTCTTCCACTGCAGATGGAGCTCTTCCTCGGCTGATAGGTCTTGCCTCTGAACTGTCACTGTTTGGACCAAGTGAAATGTAGATGATGGACTCCTTGTCAGCCCACGAGATCGTCGGTGTCGGTGTCTTCTTTGGCGCCTCAGGATAAGCGTCGTGTTCCATCGGCAACGTCCAGTCTTCATCCTCCGCAAACGAGATCGGGTGTGTGTTGGTGTCATCGTGGGTGCCCTAGGAGAAGTGTCGTGCTCCATCTGGAACGTCCAGTCCTCGTCCTCCACTGAATTCGTAGACGTCGGGAATGGAGCTATCGAAACGTCGTGCGCTGTCATACATCTTTTCAGACGGGTTTTTCGGTCCTCCTTTTTTTCTCCCTCCTTCATCAGTTCAGTCTCTTAATCTTCTGCACTGACCAGAGACGCAGCCTTTTCCATATCCTTCATGGCTCGTTCCAAAGACGCCTGCATGTCATCGGGAATTAGCTCTCGGGGTTCAGGAATCTCATCCTCGTCATATGACAAAGGAAGAGCCTCGATCTGGGATCGTTCTTGGTCGGCGATCATAGCTGGAAGATCGGTGTAGCTCGGAGTTGCTCGCACAGGATATTTGAAGATAGGAGCGAGAGGGAGAGGCGAGGAAATGTGGGTCGACTTGGTTCAGTTGGTCAGACGGGAGTTCGGGTGAATGCACAACCTTGCGCGCCTTGCGACGGAAGAGTCGGCGGCAACAACTGGGGCGGCTGGATCTGAGGGGCTCATGCTCGGATCTTGGGACGGTCGGCGGCTGTGGCTCGACCTCCTCTCCTACCTCTGGCGCTGTGCGCCTTGCTCTTCGAAGAATCCCTCGACGAAACATCGCTGATAAAGTTATTAGCTCCTACAAGTAGGTGCTGTCCATCAACGTTTCACAATACTAAACTATATAAGCTCCTGCAGAAGTTGCTGTCCATCAGCGAGTGACTAATGTCACTCAGTCGCAAAACTGTCAAAAGAAGACTAAAGAAGACTCAAGACTAAAGTGACCAGTGTGAGTCTGTTAACAAACTATAATAGAGCGAATAGATCCCAATTGAGCTACACTCAGGGTTCCGTGTCGAACTGTCACGCAACTGTCTAAAACTCTGCAATCTACCTAGCAACACTAATAAAATACTAGCGATCAGGTAAATATAACGACACGCTATAAATAGCACTGACTAATAGTAAAACATACGAAGACAGAGTCAAATGTAATCCAAAAAGTACCCAGAGTTCGAAAACTCAATACAATACTCTTTATCACAAAGCATGAAAGGAGGAGCCTACAGATCAGATAAGCGAAGATGACTTGATAAAATTACCATGGTAACACTATAACGTCATCAACAGAATAGTAGCATAGAAATGGCGCCTATAGGCCATGTAAACATTGTAATATATCGTTTAGAATTTTTTGATTAATTAGCGTAGTCATTGTAATGTTTAAAATGACGATAGTGATGATGACGACGATTACATTAATTGAAGTATTTGTTGCTTGTTACGGGATAATTAGTATGCGCTCTTCTAAACGAGTTTACGAATTTGGCTTTGAAAAGAACAGTAATATTCACTGCGACTGGAGATATCAGTATAAGTAAGATTGATATTAGGACTTTTAACAGTATTAGCAGTAGTAGGAGTAGTAGTAATTGTTGTTGCTGTTGCAGTAATAATAGGCCAATCTCTAGTCTTTGCAGCATTAGTAACTGAATCGTGAACCCCTTCATTCAGACTCGCGGATTTCCATTGGAACAAAATATTCTTCGCCTTCTAGCGAACGTTCGTCCGCGTCTTGACGAATGTGTGGGGTGGTCTTTAAATATAATTTGACATAACAGAGACATTTTAGTGGTTCAGAAGAATTGAGTCTGTGTGAGAACCACATCTTCGTCTTCCTCATTCGTCCTCCTCCTCGCCTGTCTTCCTCCTCCGCTGTCCTCTTGCTTGTCTGTCTCGCGTTCTAATTGCATCTCCCCCCCCCCGTCTTCTTGTCGTCTTTGCATCTTCCTCGCAACTTCTACCATTCTCCTCGTCTTCTTCGCTTCCCTCTTCCGTTTCTTCTTTTTCTCGGGCCACGTGTTTCTTGTCATCTCCCTCTTTATCTTCTTCTTCATTGCATTTTGTCGCTTTTCTCGTCCTCTCATTCGTCTCCAACTTTCCAAATATACTCAGCTTCGCCTTGAAGACCTTTACCTGTGACCTCTGTGTCTATCATCGATGGAGAATTGAAGAGTTTGTTCGCTGATAATGGATCTTTCCCGTTACAATCTTCTACGTCTCTGTTAAGCGTCCTCTGATTCTTCGTCTTTCCATCATCGCCATTTTGCATCTGCTCAGTCCTTCTTTGTATGACTTGATCGCGTATTGTAAAGTACACCGTGCATCGTAAAGTAAACGTCCGTCAAGTTCACCGTGCATCGTAAAGTAGGCGTCCGTCAAGTACACCGTGTGTCATAAAGTAAGCGTCCGCCAAGTACACCGTGCGTTGTGATATGAGTGTTGTTGGAAGTTTTATTAGGAATTGCGACCGCGGTACAGGATATTCCTCAACCTTCTCTATAAATAAAGGGACCGTTGAGACAGCTGTGTCCACAATCGGCATTAGTTGCCGATTTGGAAAGCGTCCGCCTTGCATTGCAGAGACTCGAACCTCTGAGAATGTTTCTGTGTAGAGGCCATCACTACCTTCACTCACATTTACTCACCGCCATCGATTCATACTTGTCTTTAGAAAGTAGCGCTTCATGAATTATATTGATACTTACCACCGGCTAAAATATAAATCGTGGTGAAATGGTCTGATTTTAGCGGGTTCTAGCCTTTCGCTGGGTTCTGAAGGAACGGAGGCGATATTCACAGTAGGGGCCATTCACATGTTACGTACACAGCGATGGGAAGGGGCTTCGAATTTCGGTGTCATGTCACTGGTTATATCCTGGGTGTTCTGCATTGGCTACTTATCCCACAGCGGAGTTTGTACCGCATTTCTGCTTTGGTATGGCGGTGCCTATTAGGTGCCGCCGCGACGTATTTACCAGAGCTCTGTTGCTCTACCATGGATGTGCAGGGACGACGTGCTCTCCGCTCTTCCACGCAGGGTGAACTCCTTGTTCTCCGCAAGCGAACTACAATTAGATAGCATTGCGCTTTCTATGTTGTTGGCCTAATGGCATGGATTGGGCTATATCATCGTTGCGTCTTATGCCTAGAGTTCATTCAGATGCATTTTACAGTACCCTTAAGACTTTTCTTTTCAGCCGGGGTTGAGTCGGGAGCGCTCCTGAGTAGTAATCTTGAAGGGGTGCTATATAAATGTTCGCAATGAATTAACTTAAAATGAAAAGATAGTCAATGTAAATGCGACTGAAATAAAATCTGTGACGGTAAGAGAATCAATCACACTGCATGGCTGTAATATTGAAATTTCCCTAAGTGATTAAGGATCTGTGATTCAATTATAACGAAACCGTAATAAATTTCCAGAGCCTCCAGTTTACGCACGCTACCATTAGCCCGAAACGGAAGATAAGCTTATAATTATAGCTCTCGTTATAATGTTAATAAGTTCGTTATGTTCCGCTCACTTCGATGAAAATTGGTCTTTAAGTTGGTACGTGCAAAGCAACTCTGTAAAAATTGCTTATAAATATGTCGATTTTTACTATCTGTACATTCTATGTATACGCGTCGTATTTTATCTGATAGAAGTTTTAGAACCGAAGCAATCAGGTTAAAATTTCAATTCTTCTGTTGTCTGTTTCAGGTCGATCAAGATAATGCTGAATTTATTAGCAAACAAAAGTTGAAACTGGACTTCAGCAGCTAAACGTTAGCTATCGCTCGAAAGCGTGGGCAACCAACGTGCGTGCTGCGTTGCTTTGCACCATGACAGAGTTCCTCGGTGATAGCTGCTGCGATTGATCGTGATGGCGACGTGTATCATCGCCAGTTTTAATCTGCCTGCAACAGAGGTTGTGGATGAAGAACGATCGATCCGGTGGTTTTTGCTCTTTCTGAGTTCTATCACCCGCTGATCCTGCACGGGGTTGACTGTGGTTCCACCTCGGTGAGGACTGTGTCCGAGGACTGACACCTGGCGAGTGAATGTTGCTGTCGACGAGAAATGTGCGCTTTGTTTTATACATTGGTAAACTGGGCTTTAAAACGAGTTCAATAGAATCTGGGGAATTACCAGGACTATGGGATTCTCCCACGAAACATGTCGGCTTCTTCTTGCTGTATGAAGACGTCTTGCGATGTTCCCTAGCGAACGGTTCTTGGATCAAAACTTGCGTCCGGGTAGGACTTCTTGCTACTGGGAATTTTCGGTGGAACCTAGTGGGAGATGCTGCTGCTGCTGAACGGTTGGAGGAAGAGACGGTTAACGATGAGATCGATGACGATGATGATGATGATGCTGCCGCTGCTGCCACTTGGCGAAGTATGGACGCTCTGTTGGGTTTAGGATGGTTGTGCTTTGAAGTCAGACAACTCTTCCATTGGCTTATGATGGCCTCACGCAAACGAACACCGTGACCCGGGATCTGCTCGCTAATGACATTTGACATCTTGATCTTGTCACTATGGCTACCCTTGCTAGACGAGGCAGATCGGACAGAAGTTAGTTGAAAGTGGTGCCGCGATGCGAACGAATCTAAACTAGCCTGCATTCGATAGGTGGAGCCTACGTTCTCCATCTTAAGCTCCATCTGTGCGTCAGGCTCGCTGGTCGTGTCTTCTGGAATTATCTCAACTTGAAAACCCTCACTTATAGGCATATCTTGCACACGTCTGGTCTGGCTACCGATTGTCGAGGTGACGTGTTGCGGCAGCTTCTCAGGGCAACGCGTTACATTGTCTGATTCTTCTTCGGTCTTCTCTAACCAATAACGTTTAACGTCTTTGCTCACGAGTTTCTTTAAATTTTCTGCATCTGGTTTCTGCGGCTGTGGAATCAGAAGTTCTTTTGTCACTGTTCCAACTGGTTTCAGTTTATCAATGCTGCGGTCGGCGCTCTCCACTTTGATCCCGATTAGATTAATCTTATCCCCTGTAGCAAAGTCATTCACCGCATCACGAAAGTCGATCGCAGTGCTGGACATTTCGCTTCTTAATTCCTCTTTCTTCTGCTCCTTCTGTCCTTCCTCTACTTCTTCTTCTTCTTCCTTTCGCCTCTCTGCATATGTCTCATTCCATTGCTTTGGTTGCTCTTTGTTTTTAACCTGCACATCGTTCATGTGGCTTTTGCCTTTACTGTTATTACAATTTTCCGACACTCTTGATGGCATCTCTTCTCTCCTCCTTTCTTTGTCTACCGTTTCTCCTTTCTCGATGTCTATTATATCCAGTTTCGGTCTTTCCCTCGGCCCTGTTCCTTCCTTTGTCTCTCCTGTCATTCCTCTTCTACCACTTATGTCTTCCATTTGTCGTCGTGTCGTTTGATCGAATAGTTGCGCCCTGCAATGCGTATCCAGCGTCAACGAAGAAGTCCAAGCGGTGTCGTTGTTTTTCATCATGACTTCATTAGTGACTGAGGTCACGAACTTCGATTTGGCAGCCAATTCAGGCGGTGTGTTTGGTCGACTTGGCGAGGAAATTGGTGCAGAAGATCTGTCAGCATCCTGCAAGATTTTGTCGGCAGTCGCTGGTTTCAACAGTCTGTCGTTGCTACTGCTGCTGTTGTTGTGACTGGAAAGCGCATCTGCCTTGGACGGAATTCTTAGATGATGCCTAGACCTTCTCCAGAGGCATCGATCAAGATCTTGATTGGAGTAGTTTCTCTTCCATATCGTATCATGTCTTTCCCTGCTGAGGTCGTCGACGAAGAACTCTCTTCCTTGCGCCACCAGTTTCCTCGGGGTAAGAGAAGTTCCAGTTTCGTCCCGACGCGAATCACTTGACGTCTGGTTGTCGGAAGCAGCAACAGACATCCCAGCATGTGTCAGTTCTTGCTCCTCTTGTTCCTCTTCCTCCTCGTCCTGATCTCTCTCCTCGTCCTCGTCCTCTTCTTCCTCCTCTGCATAATTTAACAGATGGTCGCGTTAGGACAAACTCGTGTATATAGGCTACATAATCGGATCATCCGGATGAATAAAGATTGTGTGTCAAGAGCAAAGTATTTCGATTTTCTACGATTATGTCTCTCATCAATTAAAGATATGACTTTATCTTCCTCGCACACCTTTCGCATCTGCTATAGTGGCTATTAATCACTCCAATGCAGTGCTAGTACAAATCGTTCAATACATCGCAGATATAAGTTTGATCTCCTGTATACATCCGAGCCTCTGAGGACCTCCATATGTACATACAGTCATACACGAATTGAAGCGTGTAATTTTTAGTTTTATCAATCAGGGTCATCTATTAACAGTGCTGCTGGCTACTAGACGGACATGTTCACATAGTTTCTGCTTGGAAGATCATTAAATGTTCAGAATTCAGGTCCGCGAAGACAATGAATGCACTGATGAGGTAAACATTTTGGGAAAAGTAACGGGACGACCCTCCATTTCTTGGAATTTGTGCGTTGCGTCTACTGTATAGCTTGGTGACCAACTTTCCTCGTAAGATAAACATGACCGCTAAATGATGCAAATATTCGTTAGCAATGTCATTTATCAGTATACAAGATATATCCGCTGCCAGCGTATAGAGATGAGTATATAATTTAAAGTCGCCATATAAATGTTCGATTACATTACACACACACACATAAACACAATAATTCAACACATACAATAAATCATGTGTTTTGGTGTGTGTATGTGGCAGACAGGCCACAAGGTTTGAATGATTTATTTAAATTATCGGCTCGCCATAGCGTTATTTTAACGAGTATTTTCTTACAGTGTTGAGTATAGGAAGGAAGACCGATCGGCGGTTTTTAATTGAGTGCATAGCTTGCAGACGCATGAATTGGCTTGAGTATAGCCTGACATACGGTGCATCGCTATATATGTGGAGCAGTGTTTCGTACTGCTTTATACGTAGAGTGGTTCTCGTACCGCTCCAGAGATCGTGTTGCCATATAAATACGACCTCTAGTGACAGCCGCTCTCGCGGTCAGGCCGGTGCTGCTTTTCGCTGATCTGGTGGGGTGGGCCCCTCTGCCGTCGATCGCAAGACGGACCGCGCACTAATCGTAAGAGTCGACAGGCTGAATGACAGAGAAAGACCGATCGTGAGAAATGCTCACCGGTTTAGGTGCCGTTCAAGAGTGCGTAGATACCCGATTGAGAGAAATAAATGAATGAATGTCGGGAATACGGGGAAGATGGTGACCGTCGGTGGCCGTGAGAAAGAGATCGGGTAAAGCCCCGAGGAATCGAACGCTTATATCCAGAGAGGCCTCGTTGGCCGTTGAGATAATATACGGGAAGAGTTCCCCAGTGAACACGTTGGTTAAAAGACGGGGATGGCGACCCCGTGAAGCCGTTGGAAACAGACCGAGAGAGCTACTGGTGAAGTCGTTGACACATACTGGGAAACGTAAATACGTTCGATAAATACGGGGAGGGTGACCCCATTGGTGCGTTCGATACAGGGAAAGTTCCCATTGGTGCCGAAAACCTCATCAATTGCGGGCGTCTCCGCATATTCTATTCTCTTTGCGGTTTTCCGTAAATATCTATACTTGGCTACCTAACGTGGTCATACTTACTCCTCCCGTTGACCAGCAATCTGTTGATTTGCGTGTCTGATCGCAATGTCTTAGGTCGCGGTTTCCCCGCGTATCTTTACCTGAGTTACAAAAAGTAATAACTGTACTTGCGGTGACCCCACAGTATGTCTTCTTACGGTCTTTCGATTAATATTCTTATTTGCTACTTAAGTCGGTCACAGTTACTCCTCTGGTTTTCCAGAAATCTATTTACTTGTGTGTCTAGTTGCAATATCTTGGCTCGCGGTTTCCCCGCGAGGCTTCTACTTGCGGGACTAGCCGCAGAATCTCTTCTTGCAGAATCATCTTTCTACATAATCTCTTTTCGAGGACTTCCTCGAAAGATCTGTCCGTGGTTCGTTCCAGTGTATAAGAGAGTACAATTGCCTCAGATAAAGAAGTGATTACAATAATACAGGTCTGTATGAAACATGGAGGTAACGTGGTGACACTTGCCTCAGGTGCTTGTCAGAGAATCAAGTCTAAGAAACGAAGTTTGCAAGAATTGGTGCATTACCGTTGGTCAGAGCTCTAGGTGACGAGTACAAATATGTTCCTACGATGAGAGGAATAAGCGCAGTCCAAGGAAGTTACAGACATGTGAGAGTCTGGGTGATCGGATACAAAAGTATATAACAGATGAAAGCAAGTCGAGAAATATACTTGTTGGCTACCTAGTTTGGTCATAGCTACTCCTACCAGCTTCCAGCAGGTTGTCAGAGACGTGAAAATTCGAGTGACTGAGATCGAGAAAATTCGCGTGGTCGCAATCGTAGAAGTTCTGGTGGCCGCAAGAGATACCAGCCGGGTAGATTCCCGGAGTAGCAACCGTACAGACCGAGCGAGCTGCCGGTGGAGCGTTGGCACATGCAGGGAAAGTTCCCCAGTGGATACGTTCGATAAAATACGGGGAAGGTGACCCCATTGATGCGTTCCACGATTACAAGAAACGGTCGTGACTGGTGCCGAAGAACTCAATAATTGCGGGTGTTTCCGCATATTCTTTTCCCTGTACGGTTTCGTTAATATATATACTTGGCTACATAACGTGGTCATAGTTACTCACGAAGGTTTCCTGCAGCACTTGGGTTGTCGGAGACCGTGGAAGTTTGGGTGGCCGTGATAGATGCAGACTGGGTAAGTCCCAGTATTAGCGATCGCATATGGTCAGAGAGGCCCCGGTGGCCGAGAGTGGTACAGACCGTGAATGAGTTCGGGTGGCCGTTCAATAGAAATACCGGGAAACTCCCGAAGGACCCGTTGGAAATACACGTGGAGGGTGACCATGTGAGAAGAGCACGTTGCAAACAAGAGAAAAACTGGTGCCAATTGATACCTTCAGGTTACAAGTTAAATAGCTCTTCTTGATGGTTTTATGGTCTTTCGATAAATACTGTTGTTTGTTACCTACGTTGGTCATAGTTACTCCTCCCGGTTTCCCGAAGTCTCGAATATATTACGGTGTTGGTGGACAATTGCCAACACAGGGGACGGTCAATCTTATACATGATAACTTGTGCGTGTGAGGCCGGTATGCCACACACGGAAATGGACAAAGAGGCACGTGAAAGTCTGGGTTGTCCGATACCCAAGTATGAAATAGAAGAACGCAGACGTGAAGGTTTGGGCAATCGAAAATGGACCAAGAGGCACGTGAAAGTCTGGGCAGTCGGAAACCCAGGTTAAAGATAACAAGTAGACCAAGAATTGATCGATACGTAAATATTTCTGTTGGCTACCTACGTCAGTCATACTTACTCCCCCCGTTTTCCCGAAGTGTATCTCTACTTGAGTTCCTGATCGAATTGATCGATACGCGTACGTTTGGGTAGTCGGATACCCAGGTGAATACATATTTGCTTGTTGTCACACACAGTTCCGAGAACTGACTGAAGTGCGAGGTCGGGCCCCCTCGTGCCTAGGTCGGATCGAAGATCTGTGTGCAGATAGCGAAGGTTATAGACAGAAGACCTTTACCATCAGAGTCCGTGAATACCATGCCAGTGTCATTTTTATCGAAGCAGAATATATCAGTGTTGGTGGGTAACTGCTAACACAGAGGACGGGAACGTACTCCGTCAATTTTAGGTGCATGATAAAATATACGTGTGCGGCCGTTTATGCCATACACGGAAATAGATCGAGAGATACGTGTTGAGCACAAGGCGTGATAGCTAAGTGTCTAGCATGATATGACGAAGAGCTGTGAGACTGGTAGTGTCTAGGACGACAGAGGTTAGAGAGTTGGGGACAGTAATGTCTAGGAGTACAAGACGTTGAATTTAGCTACCGATAATTGTATAGGCCGAAATGGCTTATGGACTTGTATCAAATATGTCTGAACCTCGTAACTTAAGATAACGTTTGGTGTCCCTAATTGGCAATAGTTTCAGAGTCACAAGATGCTGAACGGTACGACATCAGGTAGAGGAAGACGAGGCTAGTAGCTTGGAAGGTATGCAAGGCGAGGAAGACTCCTGCCGGTATGATTACGAACCCTGTATGAGTACGGCCATCCTCAGAATGTTGCCCATCCGGCGACCGCGGAATAGGCAGAGTCAGACCTCGTGACTAATTGAAACAGTGTTACCTTTCTTGGAGAAGAGGCCCATCCCTAATCGTTACTGGTGAGAGCGTACATCCTGGTAGATATAGAGAGCAACCATTTGGCATTGAGGTTTGATAAAGAAGTGACTCGGGCGACTCCAGACGTGTCGGCGAGCTGGAGTCGACACCGTCCGTTAGCGCTAGGCAGGCGCTCGGGCGGCAGAACGCCACATGTATACGTTCTAAGTAGGCTTATACAATGCTGACTTCCACTGATAACAAAGACGCTTGATTTATTCCTATGTTATTAATTTCACTATTTGCCCCTATATCAAGAAGACGCATTTATTTGGGTCACCTATCTGGAAATTCAATTAAGCGTAAACTGAACTTAAGACAAGGTAGACTAACATTATAGGCCTATACAACGCTTCCCTCGGCTTGACCCCCGGAGTTCGACCTGGCACCGGAAAGAAACGAGAGGTTGGCTATTGTGAACTTGACTTGGTATAGCGCCGGTGTGTAAGCTGGTCTCCCTGTGGGCGCTGATAAGTTTCCAAAGATTTGCATTATACATTAGGCTACATTATGATATCCCCACTTGAATTAACGACATTTTCAGTGCTTAGTTAAATCAAGCCTTATTTAGGCCTACAAGTTGAACCTAGCTATTCAGTATAGGTCTACTAATTGAACATGCATGATATTTACTTTAATGTGATAAGATTAATCTGACAAAATATAGCAAATGAAGACCTGATCGTTTTGTTATTTCCGTCCAATTATCTTGGAAAGACGCTAAGGCGCTGTCAACAGTCGCAGCACATTTTTAGGAAGCAATTTTGATAATTGTTTACAATGACGTCATCCGCTGTCGTTGGAGATTAAGGCCATGATGTCACCAACCCACATGATCTGAATCACTTTTAGGTTCTGGGTGCTCGATGGTTGTGTAGTCATTACTCATTAGCATACTGGGCTGCAGTCAATCGCGAGGTCAAAGGTTCTAATCCGCACAAGAGCAGAAATCTGGTTCAAGATTCCTCGTACACATGCGCACCCCATTGCCAACTCCGTGGCTAAAATCAGTACACTGTCTATGGGAAGCTAAACAGTGAGAAGGAGGACTAACCACCCACCCTCATGTACTAAGAATGCTCATGTATGTCAAAGCTAAGAAAGTGAAGCGCACGTTATGCCAATGGCTGTCTCATGTCTAGCTTGGTGGATTGATCGTCGTCGTCATCGTCATCATCATCGTCAACGTCGTCGTCATCATACTCATCATCTTCTTCCTCTTCTTCTTCTTCTTCCTCCTCCTCCATTTTATTTTTATTAGGCCTACTCCTCCCCTTATTCCTTTTCTTCCTCTCATTAATCTTCTTCCTCTTCTTCATATTCTGCTTTTATACTTGTTCTTGCTCTTTCTATTCTTCTTCTTCTTCTTCGTCAATTTCTTCGTTTTCATCTTCATCTTCTTATTGTTCTTCGTATTCTTCCATGCATTCTTGTAATATTTGCTATCTTCTTCGCATTCTTTGTCACATTCTTCCCCCGCTTTCTTCTTTGCAATATTCGCTCATTTTTGACATTCTCCTTCGTTGTCTTCTTTGCTTTCTAGCTTCTTCCATTTAGTTCTTGTTCACATCCTTCGTCGCATTCTTTGGGAGGGACGGACGAAAAAAAACATGAACGGACAAAAGCAAAGCAAAATATGCAGAAGCAATAGCATAGTTTCAGTTGAACGACGCTGCGTAAGAACAACGATCATTAGCGTCGCCCTCCTTATCGAGCCTTGAGACTGTCGCCATCAAAGGGCGTGCAGTGGCGGAATTCGAAAATGCAGAAGAGCGAAGTGTTGAGTCACATAAGGGATTGTTGAGTAAGGCAGAGAATGTAGCCAGAGAGACATAGAATGGCAGAGAAATTATTCAGAGAGCTTAGGCAGAGAATTTAGGCAGCGAATTTGGGCAGAGAATTTAGGCAGAGAATTCAAGCAGAAAGAGGCAAAGAATTTAGGCAGAGAAAGACAGAGAATGGCAGAGAATTTAAGCAGAGAATTTAGGCAGAGAATTTAGGCAGAGAATTTAGGCAGAGAAAGACAGAGAATGGCAGAGTATTAATTTTAGGCAGATAATTTAGGCAGAGAAAGACAGGGAATTTAAGCAGAGAATTTAGGCAGAAGTTGCAGTGGAAGAGGAAAGGAGAGCAAAAGGAGGCGATGACACTGCAGGGAGACAAGTGATGACATGGCAGGGTCATTATCCTCGTATAGGGGCCTATACGAGTATACGTGTCACTGCTTTGTGTGTCTGCAGGAGTTCCTGCAGAGGGTGACTTATGGCTGTTCATGGGGTGGCTTGTGTGTGATGTGAGTGGTTGGGTTGCATCAGTTGATGGACACTGAACAAGCACTTGATACTCTGGCTGGCAGAGGGAGGGATTGTATAAGTGTTGAGATGTCATGTTGATAGATGATAGTCTCTCTTGTCTTTCACGACATCTTTTACAACCGTCATCAACCGCCGGCTCCACGTAATAGCTCCTCTTGGATATAAATATATATATATATATGCGATATTACGAATTTGTAATGGAAGAGCGTTCCACTATGATGGTCCAATGCATGAGAAAGCACCGTGCGCCCTCATCGATGTGCGGTAGTGTGGACCATCAAGTCCCCACGAGCCGCAGAGCGTATACAGGATCGACGACCTTGCTGAATGGAGACAAGAACGCAGCGCTCACTGATGTACTCTGGGGCCGCAACGACCATCGATGTTCGTCCCGTTAGGATGATCTTTCATGTGATCCTGTCCTCAACTTGGAGCCACGGCAGTACAACGTGTCCCACATATAGTTTAGTAAAAAAAAAGCTTTGAAATATGCAAGTATTTTGGCAGCTTAGCGCCGACTCGGGCGGCGCAGTTGAGAGCGGATTAGAGCTATTGTATATACGGAACCTTGGCAGACCTGCAAGGACACCATTGCAGTAGTCCAGGCGAGTCAGCACGAAGGAGTGGAGAAGATACTTATACCGTCGTCAATTGACAGATTTCGTCGTAAACGTATGATTCTGACCTAGCTTCGTTGATAGAAGGAAGACCTGCAGCACATGGAACTGACATGTTTCTTCAAGGACAGGTCTTCTTCATCCAGAAGAACTTCCAGGTCCCGAACGACACGTTGTACCTTCCAGTCTGCAGGAAATGCTGCTTCAATCGCCTCTCTATCAATCCTCGAACGCCCATACATATCTCGTGCCCAGCCATATGAATTCAGTTATTCGGATTCAACCGTATACGCGTATACTAAAATTCGATGCCATTGTCGTCGGTTTGCCTCGCCATAAGATGCTTCTCAGGACTTAATAATCATTGCATACGCCTGCTGATGCTTCCGAGCAAAGGACGATTCGTTGAAACGATGTCTTTCAGTCCGGAAGTGGATCATATATTCTGTCACAATTTACCAATCACATTGTATTTTAATTAGCATTTATGTAGCGCTCCTAGCATGGTGAACCGGGGTCAAAAGCGCTCCAGAGAGAAGAATAAGCAGGATTTGAGAAGAACGAAAAAAGAGATGTTCAGAATAAGTATTGAAGGCCCGATGTAGTCGCCATGAATGCAAAACCGTGCATTCTCTGAGTATCTAACTTGCAAGGGCGCTATGCAAATGTTTGAATGAATAAATGAATGCATTCACATTCTCGCCTCACCCTAAGTCTTATAATAGGGCCTTCAAACAAAAGATGTGCTAACAACTTAGTAGAAACTTCTCCTATCAGTTATTTCAACACACGTACATCGGGACATTTACCCCTATCGAGCCTATGACATTACTTTGATTGGGTATAGTTCTTATTCTTTGAGGTGTCAAAGACCGGTATCAATTGGAGCGAAATGAATTACTGAAGATTCAAGAAAGAATAAACAAAAAAATTAATAAAAGAATTACTGAAGAAATAATATATGGGAGAAAGAACAAATAAGGCCTAATTACTGAGGGAAGCGAACAAATGAAATATTTTGGCAAATCTGGGCAAAGTGGTTTATTTATACAGATGCTGTTTAACAATCCTATTTAACAAGTCAGACATTCAACACCTTTAAACTTAACTTTAGACTATAATTGCATATTTACAATGTATATGCTGATAATATTGGATTGCTCAATACGCTCAAAAATGTTTCGCCAACAATTGTTGTGGCTCCGCATTACTTATTTCAGACAACTGTTTGCTCAGAAAAACACAGTGAACTAATCCAATACGCGTAGGAATGTTTGTAACTAACCGAAGGTAGTCGCGGTCATGCAGCCCGCCCAATCACCGCCCATATAAAAGTTTTAGCCAATGAGACTAGAGAACAGAAGCAAACGGCGTCTTACCTGGTACTTGAGTGGCGGCATGCGCCTAGGTGGGTGGAACCTGCCGAAAGCTTTGAGCTGCTTTGCGAATGGGTGGCAGTTTGACAGGTAGCTGGTATAACAGGTGTTTGCTTTTACTAAGCTTATCCTGCTCTCGGCGGGAATGTCGTGTGCAGCCCAGACTTCTGGCTTGGCTGTTTCGTGTCTATAGCCTTGTGCATGCCTATCTTTTTGCCGCATATCTACACAGTAGCGGTCTAATCGACAGATAATCGATAGCAGACAGACTGCTGACCGGAGAGATCGATCAACCGTTCTGATCAAGCGATCGATGACTCAACCTGTTACCAGGTTCTGGTTCGTCTGACCCGCAATAATACTGTGCAGGTCAAAGAACCAATTGGAGATAACGATAAGAACGACTGGCTGATCGCCGAAGACGAAACATTACGCAGCGACCTACGCGTGAATTTCACAGGGATTATATTGCACTACTTGTAGGTAAAGGGTTGATGAGAAATCGTGAATTCTGAAAGCTTTTCGCAGTAGACGATCGAAACAGTTACATTTCGCGAACAATTTTGTCTGATCGACTCCATTTTCAATTTGTTGTACACAGATGAAACATATATACTGCGGAATCTGTATGCTTAATTACAGTTAAGATATCTGTTGGATCAAGTGCATACGTGTCGGCCTATACCTCATTTCCGGACAGAGAAGGCATCTTCGACCATACACTGTCTAGTCTGTATAACGAACCGAGAGATCAGAGGAAAAATTAGGTTGGATTGGATAACATACAGAGCGACACCTCCTTCCATCTCTGCAGGCACCATAATAAGAAACTATGGAGGGCGAAGTTTCGTTACGGTCGAATACACTCAGCCCCACCAGCATTCAGCAGCCATCTTCTCCGTGCGACCCCATCGCTGATGCCCAGAACCAGTCACCCTCTACCAGCAGCCGTAGCAGCAGCAGTGGCATCGCTGCACAGGAGATCTCGATGCTTGGTGTCGAAACGGCACCTGTTACGGACGAGCGATTTCCACGCCAGATCCAGGAAGCGGTCAGTCAGGTGCTCGACGGATACGACTGGTCGACGATTCCGATGCCAGTGCGGTCAAGCGGAACGGAGAAGCGGAAGCCGCATATCAAGCGACCGATGAATGCCTTCATGGTCTGGGCTCAGGCAGCGAGGCGGAAACTGGCCGACCAGTATCCTCAGCTACACAACGCTGAGTTGAGCAAGACACTCGGAAGACTTTGGAGGTGAGCAATGAGCAGCTCTTCACATCAGTCGATCAATGATGCTTTTTAATTCTGAAATTTGATATCGCCTTTCTTCCAACAATTTTTGCCAATAAGTGC